>MU271149.1:383238-707162 GCA_021432605.1 Coniochaeta sp. PMI_546 | reverse complement strand
AGCAGCTCTACATCAACATCAAGTACTACATCTAGCGGCACCTCGAGTAGTCCTACAAGCAGCTCATCGACTACCTCCACCAGCGCAAGCTCTACCGGGTCCACGACGTCAAGCACTTCCGATAGCTCCAGCAGCGTTAGCTCTACGTCAGACTCCTCGGTCACCTCGGTGAGCACTTCAAGCTCAAGCTCAAGCTCCCCAGTGTCCACGACAACAAGCTCGGATTCTAGCACGAGTTCCGATGTTTCCACCACTTCTACATCATCGGGTAGCTCCTCAACCTCAACGTCGAGCTCTTCCTCGTCGAGTGCTGAGTCATCATCCACTTCATCTTCGTCCAGTAGCCCATCGACGACCACAACCTCAACGTCTAGCAGTTCCGCGGACCCAACTTCGTCGTCTGATTCATCGACTTCCACTTCCAGCTCCAGCTCTTCCAGCTCCAGCTCTTCCACTAGCTCTTCCACTTCCAGCTCCAGCACTTCCAGCTCCAGCACTTCCAGCTCCAGCTCTTCCAGTTCTTCCAGCTCGTCCTCTAGTTCATCCTCGCCCTCATCGTCGTCATCCTCCTCCACATCGTCAACCTCGCTTTCAGGAACGCCGGCAACAGTATCGGCGACCACAACCTCGTCTAGTAGCAGCAGCACATCGACATCAACCTCCAGCGGGCCTACAGCAACCGCCACGGGCGGCTACTACCACGTCGGCTGCTACCGAGATACAAGCAGTGGCCACGCTCTCCCGCTCTTGGCAGCCAACAACAGCATGACGCCCGAGCTCTGCATCGCGGCCGCCAACAGCGTAGCAGCTAAGCAGCCGACACCGACGCAGTATCCCTACGTCTTCATCGAGTACCACAACGAGTGCTACGCCGGCACGACGCTCGACTTCAAGGGCTCGGCTGCGGCCACGCTGTACGGCGGCGGCGCGTGCACGGATGCCTGCTCCGGCAGCATCAAGACGTATACCACCAATGGTGTTGCCAAGACGACCACGGACTTGACCAACAAGTGCGGTGGTGCCAAGCAGTTCAATCTGTATGTCTTGTCGACGCCGGTGGCTTTCCCCGCGACGGCCTTGCCGGTGCAGACGATCAGCGTCAAATAGGAGGCGAATCGAGGATGGGATAAATGGGCGTATGGATGGAGATTTTCCTTTGCTTCGCTTCCTAATACCTAATGATAGTCTTGTACGGACCCAGGTACCAGTTTATACAACCACACATTCTTTACCACATTTCTTCGTCCTGCGTCATGTTTCAATGGGCTGCATTTGCGGGTACTAGAGCGTCTTCCCTATACCAACTTCCTATTTCTTATACCATATTCCATCGACGGCCATAAAGACATGTCTAGGCGGTGTTTAAGCGTTGCTTTGGACAGTGATATGGTGGCTGGACGCACATAGAAAGGCAGAAACGGCCGAGGGGAGCCGATATTTTACGATCAGTTTTTGCGCTCAGCTTATTTGCTAGACATATATAGACTTTGGATTGATATAGGCAGCAATGATAATCGAATCAGTTTGTCAAACTCGAAACCAAGACGTGGACCATCTGCCATGTGTTTGTGAAAGAGCCCATAAGGGTGTAAGTGGACGTCTAATGTCGGAACCTCGAGTCAATATGGCTCCCATCCGCTAGATACACGCATCTTCTCATGATCACAGCAACATGATCAGAGGCAAAGAAGAGGAATCAAGTTCATTCTGGCCCAATCTTACTATGGTTGGCACATATTGATTTGAGGGCACGACGAGCATGGAAATTCGTGACTTGATCCGAAACTGCTTAGTATCAGTCTATCGTATCCAACGTCTTGTCTATCACACGGCTATTTTACAAGTGATATCATACAAGGTACAAGCAAGCACCCGCTCGCTCACTCCACTAATCTACCCATACATAATCTTACATGTTACACTCCTCCGCCCCCTCCCATCAACCGTATCACCCCTCCTTCTTCTTCAACTCCAGATGATAAGTCCCCAACTGCTCCGGCGTCACCTTGCTCGGCGCCTTGACCATCAGATCCTCCCCTTTCATACTCTTCGGGAAGGCAATGACATCCCTGACGCTGTTCGTCCCGCTAAGCACGGCCACGAAGCGATCGAACCCCATAGCAAAGCCCGCGTGCGGCGGACACCCGGCCCTCAACGCCTCGAGCAGGTGCGCGAACTGCGCCACCCCGGCGTCCGTCATGCGCAGGATGTCGCGCATCACGTACTCCTGCACCTTGGCGACGTGGATACGCCGGCTCCCGCCGCCGAGCTCCACGCCGTTGACCACGAGGTCGTAGTGGTCCGCCTTGGCCTTCAGCGGGTCCGTGGCGAGGAGGTCGAAGTCGGCGTCCGTCAGGGGCGCGGTGAAGGGGTGGTGCGTTGCGGAGAAGCCCGCTTGGCCGCCTTGGCCCGGGTCGGATTCTTTGTCGGTGTCTGGGGTGAACATGGGGAATTCGGTCACCCAGAGAAATTTGAAGGTGTTGTCTTTCGGGAGGAGGCCCTGGGAGATGGCTTCTTGGTAGAGGAGGGTGCGGAGGTTGCCTAGGGGCGTGGACCCGCCGTGGAACGGAGTGTTGGTGCGGGCTTGGAGGATGAGGATGTCCCCATCTATGAGGTCAGAGAAGGCTTCGAGGCTGGTGAGGTTGGCGAAACCTTCGTGGCCGAGGGAAGATAGACCGTTCATAGGTTTGGAAGAATCGACGACTAGCACCGCCGGGGCGCCATCAGGGTTCTTAGATAGAGCACCGGGAAGGCTGTCCATGAATTTTAGGATAAAGGATCGCACGGCGTTGATGTCGAGTGTCTCGTCAGCAGGCCGTAACTTGATCGCTTCTATGATGGGATCTTGGAGGTCGGTGATCATGCTTATGAAGCTCTGTGGCAGTATTGATGGATCGATTCGTTGAATCTAAGCATGGTAAGCATATGACCGTTCATCCGAGGTTGTGAGACTCACTTCAAAGGGTATCCGGAGGTCTGGTTTGTCGGATCCGTACTTCTCCATGGCCTGCTGGTAAGTCATGCGGGGAAAGGACGAGCCTCGGTGTTCTTCCCAGAAGTGTTCGTTCCCTGTTGCACGTGGTCTTGTCTCGTTGAGAACCGGGACCAGTTCATCGCCCACTTGTGTCATTGTATAGCGCTCCTTGAAGAGTTTGCCAAGAAGAGCCTTGACCATATTTTCGACGGTTTCCATCACGTCTTCACCAGTAACGAATGCCATTTCCAGATCGAGCTGTCTCAAGAATTAACCTTATGATCCGTGAGTCTTGTCACGGACAACCACTCACCTGCGTGAACTCGGGCTGCCGATCTGCCCGCAGGTCTTCATCGCGGAAGCATCGAGCAAATTGAAAGTATCTAAAGATCCCGCTTGCCATGAGCAGCTGCTTGTATTGCTGAGGGCTTTGAGGCAGCGCATAAGCAAACCCCTTTCTCCTGGTCGGGACGAGAAACTCCCTGGCCCCTTCCGGGGTGGACTTGAAGAGCATCGGAGTCTCCATGTCACGGAAGCCTATTGACTTGAGCAGGCCTCGACACAGCCGCATAACGTCAGTTCGAAACATGAGCCTGTTACGGAGGACCTCGGAGAAGCGGATCTGGAGGTGGCGCGATGAAGGAGGGAACTGAACGCCTTTGGACACTATAATATCCTTAGGAAACGGGTTGAGGACCTGTATGCTCTGCAGGTCCAAGTCGAGGCGAAGGGTCCGCGGCACTTTATCAGAGCCATCCTTCTGCATACCAGTGACTAGTCCTGTCACTGCAACAGGTGTGTGCAGCGGAACGGCTCGCAGATCCTTGTTGGCGACAGACGCAGGGCCTTCCTCTTCGGACAGGGCCGACGTGATCTGGATCAGAGGGACGTAGTCGCCCGTCACGTCAGCGAACACAAGCTTTGAGTGCTGGACTCTGCGACGTGACAGGAAGCCGTGCCCGGTGAACAAGTCTCCAACCTTGAGCTCAAGGATATCGGACTTCTTAGCGGGCGATGGGAAGTGGACTATACAGTGTTAGCACCGGGTACTGTGGATTCGAAGGGAAAGACAAAGAGTACACACAGTATTTCTTGTATTCGTCCAAGTTCTTCATAAACTCCGGGTTCGGGACGTGATCTCCAGGTTGCTTGCTTGGGATTTCCTTGGCGTTATCCACTGTCTCATCGTGATCTGGAGTGGTGTTGGACATATGAAGTCCTTTCGATTCATGCAGCAGCCGGCTTGTGACTTGTAGAAAAGGTGACCGACGAGGGAGAGAGGTACGCGGTCTTGGGAGAGCCAGGTGCCTGTGCAGGCTGCCCCAGCGACAGGACCGCCGTGCAGCAACGGCATTGAGAACCATATCTCACGAACTCATGTGCGGCGATGCCTGGGAACGGAGGACTATATCTGAGTCCTATGGCCTGAGATGAGCATGACAACGGAACAACTTCGGCAACCAGCTCTCGTGGAAGTTTTTAGTGGGGCCTGATCAAGCGGCCCGGCAATATTAAAAAGAATGGCAGTGTCGAGAATTTCAAAACCTTCCCTCTTTTTTTCTCTCCATCCTTCCAATTCAAATAAATGTATGTCAACCAAGATCTTAAACTCTGCGGCGACGCTGAAACTGACAAGTCCACTCACAGATGATGAAAGCCGTGTGTTCCATATGATAGCTTCCCATATTCTGGAGCCTCCAAACTCTCCCCTTCTGGGGCTTAAGTGGTCTGGTTGTGAAGGTATATGGGAAGTATGAAATAAGCGTCCGGCACATCAGGACCTTGTTAACTATCGGACGCGATGATGGCAACTCTGACTCTTTTGAAATGGAAGGCCCATTGATTTTCATTATGTTCGTATGTTGCTGGGGCTGATCCTGGGTGTTGACCGAGGTGACCTGGTTACTGCTGTGGAGAAGGCGGCGTCAACTTTCAAGCGAAGGTGTGGCTCAACATCGTGCTGTTACTGGTCATCGTGTACTGTTGTCTCTTGTTGAATCTCTCTATGCGCGAGTGTGATGGCCCTGTAGTGTACATTCTTTTCCCATGCTAGGGTGGGGAGGAGGGGACGACTAAGAGGCCATCAAGACTCCCGTCTAGACATCATGAATGGAATTATAGAATCGTATCCTGTGTTTAACTGCTAGGAATTCCTGGTATCAGCTATCAAATAGCGCCGTATCACCACTAAACCTGAATATCAAATCGACATGTTCAAGAGACCCAGCCAGGCCTTTGTCAGAGCCATACCATCCCACTGGTTCACGAGCTGTACTGCGACTGGCCGTTTTTTGTTCCTTTCATTGGGCCGCAATTTTGACGTGGTTCCAGTTGTTGGAACTTTGGAGGGGCTGAGTGACGTTCTGGCCAATGCCAACCCCGGATTTCCCGGGCTTCGCATTAAATGATTGTAGCGCAACCGGGAACCCGGCTGAAGATAGGTCGGTACTACAGTAAGGGAGTGTAGACCTAGCTACTACGTATGTCGTATCTTGTGCCTTAGTGACCTACGCCAACCTCATCTCTCCGCCAACTTTTGCCTTTTTCTTCACCCAGGTCGAGGCTGTCACAGCGCCCAAAAGCTACCCGACGGTACCAGCAGCTCTCTGATTGATTGTAACTATTAGCAGCTTACTTCCAGTCACTCGCGACACCCATTTCCCAGCGTCTTGGAGCTTTGTCAATGCGACTCGATTGATCAGGAGCTCTGCGGCCTTCGCGACAACGTTGGCTCTGACCTGGTACTCCAGGAACCCAATCGTGTCAGCTAGCCCGACATGGCGAGCTCATTTGAGAAGTCGGTCAAAGGCGCGACCAAGATCAAGGTCAGCTACCACCTGATCCCCTACGCTCCCTGTCATCAATCAGTGGAACGTGATGCTAATTGCTCTTCCCCTGCAGGCCGCCCCGCCAAAGACCAAGTACATCGAGCACATCCTAGTAGCGACACATGCGGGTGAAGCTGGCGTGGGCGAAGTCTTCCGGGCGCTCCAACACCGACTCCACGACTCGACATGGACCGTCGTCTTCAAAAGCTTGATTACGGTGCATCTGATGATAAGAGAAGGCTCGCCAGACGTTACTCTAGCATATCTCGCTAAGCACAGAAACTTGCTCGCCGTGAGCATGTTCTCCGATGGTAAGTGACATCAGCGGGAATCGCGACACGGAGGATGGGAAACTAACGGCGTTGCAGCTCAAACCCAAGGTCGAAACATCCGCCATTACTCGAACTACCTTCAGGAAAGGGCCCGAGCATATCGCGACACGAAAATAGATTGGGTTAGGGCAAAGGAACCGCGACTGGAGAAGTTGTCAGTGGACAAAGGGCTACTTCGCGAGACCGAGGCTGTCCAGAATCAGCTTACCGCCCTCCTAAAATGCGATGTTGGTGTTCCCAACAGACCGTTAATTCCACGAAGCTGAATGTTGACATGTATACAGGTCATGGATCACGAGCCAGAGAACGAGATCACAATCACCGTCTTCAGGCTGCTCGTCCTGGATCTTCTACAGCTGTTCCAGGTGCTCAACCAGGCAATGATCAATATACTAGGTAGACTCAAACGTGCGCTTGAGGAGCTGGCCTGGGCTAATGATTCATGGATAGGTCACTTCTTCGAGATGTCCAAACCTGATGCAGAGAGGGCAATGGATATCTACCGCACCTTCACGCGCCAGACTGACTTTGTGGTCCAGTATCTGAGCATTGCTAGGCAGTATGAGCACCACACTAGGGTGGAGGTGCCAAAATTGAAGCACGCCCCGGTGAATTTGGGCCGGCAGTTGGAGGAGTACCTCAAAGACCCAGACTTTGAGATTCACCGACGGCAATACCTGGCTGAGCTTGAAGCCAAGAAGTCCAAAGGAACGTCCGGGGGGAGTTCGAAGACTTTTAAGAACGAGCCAGCATCCAAGTCCGATACGGCCAAGGCATTTTCGACTGCCAATGGCTCCCAACAGCCTTCCAAGCCGGCCGAACCCGCCAAGGGACCAGACCAAGACTTAATCGATTTCTTTGACTCCATCGAGCAGAACCAGACTACCATGGCAGTACAACCCCAGCCACAAGCCCAATCTTCTTTACAGACGGGTGTGCCTTTGCAGACGGGAGTCCCTCTACAGACCGGCGTCAACCCATGGGTCAATAATGGGTTCCAGATGCAACCAACAGGGCAAATGCAGACGAACGGTTTCATGGCCCAACCTACGGGGTTCATAAACACCGGCGGCTTACAGCAACCTAACGTGACCGGCTTTGTCCAGCAGGAACAGCCACAACAGATGCAACAAAACTTCACCGGTGCCGGGTTCGGTGGCTTCACTCCTCAGCCAAGCTTCCAGCCAACCTCGCTTTCTCCTATCCAGCAGAATGCTCCTGCAAGTTTCCAAACTGCTTCGCCAACAGGGTTTCAGACACTACAGACGCCGCAGCAGATCACCAATCCCTTCCGCCAGTCCATGATGATGACTGGTCAAATGACTGGTCAACCCACTTCGCCAACGACAACGCCCTTCCAATCCGCTCCTCTACAGAGGCAAGCAACAAATCCATTTGCCCGCACGTCGCCGCCAGCCGCTCAAACTTTCACATCTCCAACAACAGCGACAAGCAACTCCCCATTTCTGACGCAGTCGCCAACTCCACAGCAACCACTTCCGTTACAAGCGATGCCGACAGGCACAAACCCCTTCGCCAAGAACTTCGGGCAACCTCTGGTTCAACAACCTCCGCAGCAACAACCCGAGCAACAGCCTTTGGCGACAGGTACCGGACTTGTGCCGCAGCCGATAGGGACTACGAACCCCTTTCGTCAGGGCGCGTTCGTGAACCACAACACGGGCATGGGCTGGCAGAACCACCAGCAGCCTATCGGCGGTGGCCTAGACCAGCTCGAGACGGTGCCGGTCTTTCCTCGTCCGGCGCAGCAAACGCCATGGCAATAGTGCGATTTACAACTCAGCCCTTGATTGTTACTGGGGGAGGGAGCTGAAAGCTTATGGATCCTGCATCTAATGGTAGATTGCTTGTTCGTTTTTTTTTTGGCCTAGGGTTTCAAGCGCGGCGTTCCTGGTGATTCTTCTTTCCACCTGTTTTCGAGAGCTGGACATCACTGCAGCTTTGAACAGACTTGTAGATGGTAGGCAACGACAAGGCGAACGAATTTCTTCGTATCAGATGAGTCCATTGGCATTGCTTTGACCGTCTATGATCTCAATCCAATACCCATCACGGCCGGACATACTGTCCACCTTTCCCTAGACTGCTCAGTCCATTTGGGATTCTAATAGTATGTACATGATTGCCAGACCAAAGGCAATCCGATTATCCAAACGCCAACGCTAATGCAACCGAAAGTCAAGTGTCGACCGCCTTCTCAAGCAAAGACATCATCAACCTCCATCCGGATGCTAGGCGCAACCACCGGTCCGCTTTGCTCAGCCGCCATCCCGGCGCCGAAATCAGCAACTTCCCTAGCAGACATGTCCAGGCCGCCCGTCTCCTTCTCGTCATCAATAAACACCCCCAGTCCAGCAAAGGCATCGAACATGGCCCGCGCGTAGTACTCCCGCACATCGTACCCGCCCGTAGCATGCTTAGGATCCCGCGCGAACCCGTCCAACCAATCGTTGTTGAACGTGTCGCGGAGCTTGTATCTGTCGGGATGGAAATCGTATCCCGCGAACGGATCGTACGGGCCCGTGTTCTCGGGCGCCTTCCTCTTCTCCTTGAGGCCCCTGATCGACAATCTGCCCGCCGCACCAGTTACCTCGGCCGCCGCGTCCGCATCCGGCACCTGCGACGCCGGACGCGTCTGCTGCCCACGTCTCTTGAGCTGCACCTTTGCAGCCCCCTCTCCTTTGGCAAGCTGATCGAGCGCCTCCTCATTACTCCTCACCCTCTCCAGCCTTTCCTCCTCCGCCTCCTTGGCTGCCTCCAGCCGCCTCTGTCTCGCCGCCTCGCGCTCAGCAGCTAGTCTCCGCCGGGCACTCTCGTCCGCCTCCCGGCCAGCCTTCTTGTTCCTCTCAATATCAGCCTTGTGCTCGGCCTCCCACTGCTGCAGGGTGGCCTCAGCCTTTCTCCTCTTGGCCTCGTCTCCCGAAAAGACCAAGTCGAAGGTGAGGTCTTCTACCGTCTGCAGGTAATCGTTGTAATCCCGCAAGGTCTCGAAGTCGTCCTCCACCTGGTTGAACACGGCCGCCACCCTCCTCCGTATATCGACTTCGCGCTCCACCGTAAGATCTCCGAAGAAGGCGGACCGGAACCCTTTTCTGCGTAGGGTTTGGTGGCAGCCCGCGTAGGGACATTGGTTCGGCCCGTCGTTGAAGAGACGGTTGACGCAGTTGCTGCACATGGGGTGGTAGCACTCCGGATTGATGAGGAACTCCATGTCCTTGTTCAGGTAGCGGATTGTCTTGCATACGGGACACATGTCGTCGCTGGAGATGGCCGGGGCGCCGGGGGCACCAACTCCAACGCTGCCGATGGAGGCGCGGGGGGTGAAGGTCGGTTTGCGAGACATTGTGAGGAATGCGGTGGCCGATGATGTGGAGGTGGAGGAGAGCGGGCCGGTGAGCTCGAGGGTTTTGTTTGGAAGTGTCGAGATGATGAGGATGTTAAGATGAGGACAGAAATACTTGGAAAGATCTAATTTCAGTGATGGAGTCGGCTCCGCGCTGGACAACGCTGATCTGGCGATCGAGGTAGATGTTGCAGGGCCAGCTTGAGGTTTGGCGGCACAGTGGAAGTGATGTCGTCGACGAGGCTGGATAGAGGCAAGGGTCCTGGTCTTTTAGTGCTTGCTTAGCGCAGGCAGCCCGTAGCATCGATTGGTCAGCCGCTAGCGGAAGCGCGGGGCATTCTGGGACCTGCCCCTCGCAAGTGGAATTTGGTCAGCCTTCTGGAGCTCCAGACTGGAGCTTCCACGAGCTTCCAGGACATAAATCGCGAAGCACTCTACACGTGTAACATCTCAACTTTGACTTTCTGCACAATCCAGGTAGCGAAAGCAAATATAGCAATATGGCTGACAAAGGCAAATGTGAGTCGACTGCTTAGACCTTCCAATCTCCTCACACCATGACTAACAGGCTCCCAAAGCCCCAGAACAAGCCCCGGAGCTCAGCCCAGCCGAGGAGGCAGCTCGCGCCGCACAGGAAAAGGCTGAGCAAGATGCGCTACCCTACAAGTGGACACAGACGATTGGCGACCTCGACCTCACCTTCTCGGTCCCGGGCAACTACAAGAGCAAGGATCTCAAGATTGATATCCAGAAGACCAAGATAGTAGCCGGCGTCAAGGGCCAGGAGCCACTCATAACTGTACGTATATCCCTCTCCCTACCGCCCATCCCAGAAACCCAAGAGGCGAAGCTAACTATTCTGTCTTGCAGGGTGACCTCTTCGCCCCGATCCGCGTAGACGACAGCACCTGGACCCTTTCGGCAGCGCCCGACGGCACGAAGACGGTCGAAATCCACCTAGACAAGGCCAACAAGATGGAGTGGTGGCCGCACGTGGTGGCCGGCGCGCCCAAGATCGACGTCAGCAAGATCGTGCCCGAGAACAGCAAGCTGTCGGACCTTGAGGGGGAGACGAGAACCATGGTCGAGAAGATGATGTTTGACCAGCGGCAGAAGGAGATGGGCTTACCCACAAGCGACGAACAAAAGAAGTTGGACATACTCAAGAAGTTTCAGGCGCAGCACCCTGAGATGGACTTTAGCAAGGCGAAGGTTACGTAAGGCCAGTGTGGAGGATGCAGGAGCAAAAGATTGTCTAGAAAGCTGTCTAGATCTTGAGAATACCCGGTGGAAGTGTTGACAAATAGGTACACCGGCGTACTTGGCGTTTCCAACATTAGGGGAAAACTGTTCATAATACGGACGCGTAACATCAATAAGCTTATCATTGAATGTCTACGGTGTTTATGTCCAGAATAGGACAGTGTGACAGAATGTGATGGGGTAAACGAATCGCCGAGACCAACGGGTACAGGAGTCATGGCGTCAGAGAGCCCCATTCGACTTACTCTTGGAATCGCTCGTAATGGAATGCAGATGAGCAGCCGCAGACCATCAATTGTCAGACAAGAAGCGTTCCGTTTCTTCCTAGAGAGATCTTGCAACTTGGCATGCAGGTATCCAGACTTGCTGAGAGAGACGGGAAAGAAAGGTGGACGTCCTACCTTGGCGCCTGGGTATGCTATTCCTGGGTCCAGGCGATTCGTGACATTGCTTATCCCAGCTTCGAGTCGATGCGAGACATCCTTTAGACCAGCATACTCTTCAGCCCAGAGACAGTCACACTAAGAGGATAGAAATATGGCCACAGAGACGGCACAAGACTCAATTAAGTCTGAACTAGCCAGTCAGCCTGAACTTTCACGCTCAACTCGCACCAGCCAAAGAGACACTCATTGCCGTGAAAGACGTGCAGCCTTAAACCGGCTCATCTTCTTAGGGCCGCCCTCTTCCTCGTCCAGAGGCACAATGACCCTCTCGTCCTCCTTGTTGAAGCCACCTTCTCTCTGGATCATCCGGTTCCGCATGCGGTGATACTCGACAGCCGCTTCCTGATGCAGCAGCGCAGCATCCATCTCGTCTGGATCCTTCGGAGTCATTGCTGGTTCCCGCTCCAGGATACCGTCTGCTAGCGTCTTGCCTTCAGGCCCAGACGGCGCAACAGTCCGATCTTCGTCTAGGAAGCGTACGGGCGCGTTTAGCGGTCCGACAGGCATGGTGGGCGCTGCTATTGGGACGCCGGCGGCGCGGTCTTTCTTGAAGCGCGATGGCTTCTTGGCGTTGGCGGAGGGTTCTGCATGAGGAGGCGCCGGCTTGCTAGTCCTTTCCGTGATGATCTCGCTCACAGGATTGACCTCGGGCACCTTTTTCGCAGCTGGCCGCTCAGGAAGGACGGTTCTTGCCGTGGTCTCGTCCGCAATATCCAGCTCCTCCGCAAACCTGACGCCTTTCTTTGCCGGCTTGTCTCCTTTCGGCTTGGTAGCCTTTTCAATGGAGGGCTTAGGCGCTGCTTCGCTGGGTGGGTGCACGACCCTGATCTGACCTAGGCCTTCCACTGGCACCTCCAGTTGTGCCGATCGCTCAGCGGCGAAGGCCGATTCTACACCAAGCCGCTTCTCGAGCTCTTGCATGCGCTTGATATAGTCGTCAGTGATAACACTGTACTTCGTCCGACCGAGTTCGTCCTCTTCGTCGTCATCATCGGTATAGTCGAACTCGTAATCCTCATCGTCATCTTCCGTACCGTCGTCCAGTTCGAGTTCGGCAACGATGGGCCCAATCTCAGATGCGCTGTAGGCTAGCATATCTCGCCGAAGCTGCGCCTCTTCGTCCGATTCGTCTTCGGGCAGCGCTGCAGATTCCAGAGGCATATTTTCCAGCTCTCTGGCTTGTTGCATGATTGCCTCCAGGCGTTGAGCCGCCCTGGACTTCGGCTCATCCTCATCGCCATGTTCACCGTTGGTGAATTCGGAAACCTCTAACTTCTCGGCAAAGGACACGGTTTTCCGCTTGCCGGCTTTCTTGTCGTCGGTCGTTGTTTCGTGGGCCACGGCCCTGTCTGTAGTCGATGTGTCTTCAGCTGCCTGGGACTCGGAAGCCGGCTCCGCGTCAATCTTGGCCTCCGGTTCCGGAGACCCCACCTCCTTCGCCTCACCGTCCTCTTCAAGCGAATCAACGCCGGCCTTCTTCAATGCCTCAAGAACCTTGGGCCCAACATCCCCGCCAGTCTGCAGCCGGAAATTCACCACGTTTCCCTCCTCGTCGATTTCCTCAATGATGTCCGTGATCGGTAGCCCACTCTCCTCATCAACGACCCCATCCGGCTCCGCAATCACCGTGGAGGCAGCAAGCTTGTTCTCCGCCGCCTCGAGCTGCTTCTCCAGCGTCTCGACGTTCTTCTCGACGTAGTCGATCCGCCGTGAGAGTACGCTGACGATCTGCTCCGGTTTCTTCAGGTCATTCTTGCCGAAGATCTCATTTACTTCCTTCTTGGTTATAAGCTCGCTGTCAAAGTCACGCCGTATCCGCGCCAGCTCCTTCCGGGACGGCGGCTGCTCTGGTAGGGTCGTCACTTCTTCTTTGAGGTGCGAGTACTCAATGTACCATTGTTCCCACACTTGAAGAGACTTGCGGAGGTTGCTGACTGTTTCCTCAAGGACCTGACGGTGCCGCTCAAGGTCGTGCGTCAGATCTCTTGTTTGTGCCATGATAACAATGTGAAGTGGGATCAGCAAGTGTTTTTAGGAGGAAGAAGGTCAAGGGTGCCCGTGGTCCTTCTGCTATAAAAATTTTGGCGGGTCAGATATTTAGTAGCATTCACGTGAAGATCACGTGGCAATTGCCGCCATACCGTCCAACAAGAGCTTGAGAACTCCAGGCAAATACGCTGTGCAAAGGATAGCAAATCACTCTCCTATTTCTGCACCAGTATAATTACTGGTACTAGACGAGGAAGGAAGATCACTGATGCCGAACCTTTCTGTGGTTGTAAACATTATCATAATAGATTATGAGCGCATCCGTCAAAGCGTGATGTAGAGAGTTCAGTCAAGCACATCCGCCCCTAACACCTCGCCAATTTTCCAGCATTCCCAATATGAAATCAGGCAAATGACCCCCATGGCAGGCAGATGCAGCTCTCCATGAGCACCGGCCTGAGATCTTCTCACAGTGACTGCTGGCCCGCTATAGATCCTCCGCCTCCCGAACCGTCAACCCCTGACTCCACCGGATTAATACATACACTGTAAAACATGAACATAACTCTATAAGACAGTAAGGAAAGAATGCTTTCGCAGGGAGGGTATCAAACGCGCCTATACGCAATGCTCGCAAGTAAATAATAGTTCGCGAAAAACAGGCCTGACGATTATCGAATCCTCTTCCCGTCCAAGAACTTGGGGCTCCTGGCTTCATAGTAGGGATTGTGTATCTGCTGGTTCTTCTTCGCTTCAAACTCGGCTCTCTCCTCCTCGTCGAGCGAGAAGGCCTTTTTGAGCCAGCCAAATGCACTTCGCTTCTTCTTCAGCGTCTGTCCGGTCTGCGCCGTCATGGTGGTGCTGTTGCTCATCATGCTCATCCCCATTCGTGACGGGACGTTGCGTTGATGTTGTTGTTGGTAGGTTGGATGACGTGGTGTCACCGTGTGTGAGGTATGCGGCCTTTGCTGTAAAGGTGAGTGGGGACTCGCTTGCACGGGTCTGAAGAATTGTTGATCCGAGTGCGGTGATGGTATAAGTATTGGGCGCTGGAAAGACGGAGGTGTAATGTCGACGAGTGTAGAGCCCATCGACACCATCGAGTTGACCGCCTGCCGTTCTACATCCGAAGCATACGCCGAATCGGGCCCTTGGTATATTTGTGGAGACGCTTGCGCCGGTGAAGCTTGTCCCTGAGGTTGCCTGTCACGGGACCGAGGAGGCGGCACTAGGATGGATTCCGGAGGAGTGGTTTTTAGGGAGACTCTTTGCCGTAGTGATGTTCTTTGCTTGGGTTGAGTTTCGAGTTTCTGCTCTTCTACCTCCTTCTCTTGCTCCCGAGGCTTCCATTCCTTCTCTTCAATCTTGGGGGTGGAGAGGTTCCTGCTCGCCTTTGCAGGAGCATCGTGGATGCGAGGTGATGGCAATGGCGCGGGCGGCTGGGGCGTGTACGTGCGAGGTTGTAAAATGTACACGGGCTCCTCAAGATCGACGCCTTCCTCGCCGTCATCGTCGGCTGGCGCATCCAGTTGTGGCGACGCCGTGATTGATATTCGAGGCGACTCAGCTGCCTGCATGGCCCTGTACTCGTCTAAGATTATCGAAGACCTTCGAACCACGGCTTCCTCTCGGATCGCTGGCGACCTTCGCGACACTGGCTCCGGTCTTTGATACGTCTTTGCTTCAAGGGTTGTCAAAACTTCCGCCTGAGGCTTCTCAGGTTCTTCAACACGTTGCCTGACGGCCTGTGTTTCGATTTCCGCTGGTTCTTGTAATTCAGCTATTTCAGGCGGCAATCCTTTCGAGACAGTGGGATTATCCCTTCTCCCAGAAATGTCAAAATATGACGACACGGATGTCCGAGGCGTGATGATGGAGCTCAATCTGAGCGATAACCGAGGGGGGGCATCTGGAATCTTTGAGGGAGGTGAGTCGGCCGCAGTGATGGTCGAGGTCGAGCTCTGGGACGACCGAGGTGAATGCATCGGCCCGGTGAATGGCTGAACGCTGAACTGCAGACTGGTCAGACTCTGGACGTCGAGGGTGTCAATAGCATGATCTGGTACTTACTCTTGTCCGGCGGCTAACCTCGCCAGCCCTCCGTTCCATCTCAGCAACAACGCCGTTGAGTTTCACGATCAGAACGTTGAGCGAGTTGCCCTTGTCCTGCAACTCGAGGAAGGCGTTGTACCAGCCGTCCGAATTTGCCTTCATAGCCTTATAGATGGACTCTACATCCGGCCGGTCATAGCGCCATCGTCCCTGGCCTTGTTCGGTCAGGTATACTGTGAATTCCTGGGTCGACTTAAGACCTTCAGCCACATCCTGAGCTGTCTGCAAGAGTGCAGTTGTGGTGCGAGAGACGATGTGCTCTATCGCCTCATTGCCGGTCACGATCTGTAGTCGAAACGCGCGATCCTCCAGCATCTTCTCAAAGACATCCATATTCTCCACTGGCAGGCTCAAAAGCTGGAGACGATCCTGGAGATCCTTGGTGGCCAAGGCCATATCTTCTAATGTCGTTTCTAGGTATTCATCCACCTCGTCTATGTGGCTCTGAAGGATGGATATGACGTCCATCTTGTTGTTTGCCATGCCCTCCAGCAGCAGGTAGACTCCAAATGATATCTGTGCGACCAGTCTCCGCAACTCGTGGCAATTTTGACCCGGCCGATAACGCCATTCTTCAGCAGGCGCAGGTTCATCTTTGCCTTGATCCAGCAATGCCTCCCGGCGGAATTTGGCATCTCCGCACCGCAGTTTTGGCTTCTGCACCGCTGGACCCTTGGTGGCCTCGTCGAGTGATTCGGCAAACGCTGCTTGCATCGAGGGGATCGGATGACGCGGGGTCGGCCGCCTGCGCGCGGGTATGTGAGGTGGCGCTTCGGGCTGGCGCATCGTCTCGGGCGTCGGGTTTGAGCCGTGGGCTGTGTTCTCGGGATACTCACCACCAGCACGGATTGACCGCGGCTGGCTTATGGTAGCCATGGCACACAGCAGCAATGTCGCCTTATGATGTGGCTGTCAGACCAGCATTTGGCGGATATCTGCAGTGATCGGCAGGGACCACAGCCGTTGTCCCACAGCGGAGGCGCGAACGTATCTCGGTCGATCCGCTGGAAATACAAACCTCCCGGCAACACAATCGGCAGGGCTCCGCTTTCCAGCTGCGGAAAGCTCGTTCGGCTAGCTCCTGCTCAAAAACTCGTGGCAGGCGATGCGTAGAAGGTCGGTCGAATGATGAATCGTAAGGGAGATCTGCAAAGAGGTACCCGGAAGAAGTAGTGAGGGACGGAGGGAAAAGCCAGGTCAAGACATTGCCCAATGCGCGTCCTCACAAACAATGTCGTCGGCCGGAATGAGGTAAGGGCCCACTCAAGGCAAATGGAATGATAGTAGGCGTTGTGGGTTGCGCTTCCTGGACTTTAAACGTCGCGGTGAGAGACAGTCGGTGTGACTAGGATGTAGAAGTCTCAGATGAAGCTGCACCTGAAGAACGGCGAATGTCTCAGATCCCAGACACGAACTAGAGGCTCAACGGGCGCAAGTCGCCCAAACGGCTAGATTCGGAGTATCAGCTTGCAGCTTTGGGGAGCGGTCGTCAGAGAGTGTGGAGGACGTAGGTGCACGTACGCAGAAGGGAGGAGAATACGAGTATATGAGACGGGGGCTGAAGCTGTCAGTACTGAGAACCTCGGTGACGACGATAAGGTCAATTCACGAGACGCAACGGTACAGAAGTGCAAAGGAAGAAAGCAATTGAAAAGCCGTCAGCTGTGAGCAGTTACGCAGTAATATTGCTGCTACGTGTACTGCAGTACGTAAATGACCTTGAGGTACGGCAAGAAGAAAAACTATCGAAAGCTCGCATCACCCACCAGTAGCTTGGCCATCCATCCACAACCTCCACAACCCCCTCGCTGGGATAAGGGATCCGTCGACGACCACGCCAGGAGAGGGGGGCAATTCTTATGATGGTCCCTAAAAGGGCGGCCCCCCTGACAGTGCACCCCGGAACGGACATGCAAGGTACCCTTGCACCAGGTCCGGTACCCTGCTGGCATCAGTGAGATTCAATGATCAAAACTCAAGGCAGCGAAATCTAGTAGTGTACCTGTGTAAAGCGGGTTATGAAATATGTTTCCCGCTCCATCGAACCATCTCGGACCAATTTCCGTTCTGTATGTCGGTTCGAAGCACAACTCGAAGCGAGCATCATGTTTGCTTAGGTACCTCGATTAGTGTACGCGATCTAGGCCCGTCTAGTTTAAGCACAACTTTCCGCTCGCTCCTCCCTCGAACCGATCCCGCGATCGCCCATCTAAACGATGCGGAAAAGACTGGGCTCCTCCATTCATGGGAGGCGCCATCTAAAATTGGGCCGCCTTCTGGACCTCAACCCAGGTGCACCTTCCTTTCATGACCCGGTTCGCGGGGTTGCACTCTCAAGTCTTGAATTGAGCCTTTCATCAACTGGTGCATTAAACATCGAACCCCACGCAAACACCGGGATAAACATTGAGCAGCAACCACGGTAAGGTACATGCTTCAAGGTGAACCGTGGCTTTGCTTTCCAGGTTGGCACCGTAAGGTACCATGAAATCCATTTTACGACGTTGGAACACGATAAGGTAAGGTGCCGCGCTCATCACCAACCTTGTCGCCAGGGCTAGCCGCCAGTACACTATGTACACATGCAGCATTTTACGGCCTGCAAGGAGAAGTGGAATTACAGGCCAGACAGGCCTATCTTGCAGGACCACCATCCTGTCGATTCGCATCGATCTGGTTGTGCAATTCGGTGCCACGTGCACAGGCAAACAACTCCTGAGCTCTGCAGGTACAAATAGCTACCTTAGTTTTAATTACCCGCACTGTCGGCCATTCTGTGAGAACCTTGCAATCCATTACAACCCATTTTATTACAGAGCTTTCCTTTTCGTCTCCCAACATCGATGATTGTACGGAGATGAACTGCGGGCATACGCTCCCAAGTTTCCGTCATAAATCTGCGGTTGGCTCCTTCCTGACATTGCGTCTCACAAAGTACCTACGTAAGGTACCTTAATGACACTGCCGGCTTGCCGTCTCCAGAGTCTTCAGCTTCAGCTCGGCCGAATGCGGTCAGTCACATTGATTGACTGCAGTCCAATGTCGAGCATGGCAGAGTGGCCATGTGGCTCGAATGAAGCTTGCACAACTGACGGTATCCAATGAAAGCTGTACTTCTGAGAAGAAGGTGTGAAGGGTCAGCAAGCCACCACCAAGGCGGTTGGTCCTTTCTCTGGGATCATTTTGAGGCGGCTGACTGGCATTTGCTACTTTGAGAACAAAGAACCACCGACTTCGCATCTGAATTGTGTTCTCCTTCGATTTTGAACTGACAGACGGCACGACAAAGGTAAGTTAAGGTAGGTCAGATCCCCCTACCTTATCTTCTCCGTTTTCAACTACGGCAGCGAACAACCGGGTTGTCAATGCCGAATGGAACTTGCAGTGACGCGTTCCTGGCTAGGACCCCATTTTGGGCGCAACCCTGAGTCAACACAAAGAGCGCCGAGATGATAGGTATTGAGTTCTACCCGACGATATTCGAGCTCCATGACCGCAAGAGAGCCATTCTGCCTTGATACAATGGACAGGAAGGTGAAAGCTCTGAAGATCGACTTGTGACTGCTGGGGAGAAGTCATGCCTATTGGCGACGCTGTGCATCGGCTGAATTCAGCCCTGTCTTGAGCATTGGCCAGATGATGCCAAAGACTGACCAACCCTGGACCTTGCAGTTACCAGAACAGCCCAACTTAGCTCTCTGCGTAAAATGCCGGTAACTTGCATCTTCTTGCCGTTGAGATCCACCTGATGGGTTAGCTTAATATACACCTACTGTGGTAGGTAATAAGATTCACTGTTACATTTTGTATATGTGATCCTTTCTCCGCCAGCGTTCTTGATTTTGTAACCATCTTCAGCCAGATATCGTGGTGGTTGACCACGACGACGCGACTATGGCTCGACCATTCGCTTTCGGCCAGGACCTCTGGGATCCATCACATCGATTCGAGACATCGTGGCTACTCCCACCATATGCGCTGTTCTTCTTTCGCGCCCTCTTCGTGAGTCGTTTTCAGAAGGACTCAGATTGACATGATGTTAACCTCCAACCTTGCAGTGTCTCTACGCTTTCGTCGTCGAAATATTTATACTAGGCTGGTACTGCTCCCACCAAGCCCTCGGCGGCTGTACCACCTCCCGCACGCAATTCAGCTACTTCACCGTCCTTACATACTGGGGCATCGCCTTCTACTTCCTCGTCTCCTCGATCCACACCCTCACGTACGCCACGACCGGCCGACCCCTCCTTGAGAAGTTCCCGCGCCCGGTACAGGCCCTCCACTCACTATTCTATACTACCATTGTCGTCTACCCCTTCATCGTCACAATTGTCTACTGGGCACGCCTGTACAGCGGCACCTGGTTCCCGGACATGTTCGGAGCATGGAGCAATATCTCCCAGCATGCGATGAATAGCTTTTTCGCTTTGTTCGAGATTGTGATTCCGAGGACGGACGTGTTGCCGCTTGTGCATATGCTGTGGCTTATCGTTATCCTGGCGCTATATCTGGCTCTGGCGTATTTGACGAGGGCGACGAAGGGGTTTTATGTCTATTCATTTCTTGACCCCGGTGTGGATGGGAAGGGGGCGGTGGCTGGGTATGTGTTTGGGATTGCGGCTGCGTGTCTTATCATTTTCTGGGTGGCTTGGGGCTTGATTCGGCTGAGGAAGTGGATTACGGAGGAGAAGCTTGGGAAGGACGGGAAGTTGGCTGGGCACAATGCTGCTTGGCGGGATCAGACGGAGGGGGATCTAGAGATGTCGGGGTTGCGGCATGGGAAGTGAGGTTCGATGACCTATGGTTGAAACCCTGCCCAGCATTTCGCTTGAGGCTTTCAAGGAGTTTGACGAGCGTGGTGTTGCCTGGTTCTGGCTAACGCGCTTTGGGATAAGCTATGAAATCGATACCCTAATTGCAAGCTCTCCCAGGGTATGGAATGAATCTACCAAAGCCTAGTTCCAGCCCTCGCGATTCGCAGTCTGTCATATATTATCGCCTTTTTTCTGTCTCTCGCGTCTTCGTGAGCGTTTGATGGTTCCTTCTGAGCTGGTTGAGCTGGCGGCGGCTATACTTCGCAAAGCAAGCACACTTGATGAGCCGATAATCACTTCTCACAGTGAACATAAGATGCTTTCCCTCTACATCAAGCATGTACGACCATAGATATCAGAAATTCCGGGATCCCGTCCGCTCTCCCATAGACAAGCTGGCGATTACATCGTCAGATCAAATATAGGAGTTGGTCTTTGATTAATCATTAGATGCTTTAGACCAGCTGCTTGGGGTTACGCGCAGAACAATATACTTGCCGGCACGTAATACCAGGTAGAAGACCCGATTAGAGAGAGATGCCAAGTCGATTTGTATTTTCGACAATAAACGATCATGCGTCGATTGTTTCTTTACCAAACACAGCAGACCTGCCAGAGGTGCTGCAGACTTAGCAGATTAACTCGAATATTGACTCTCGAGGAGAGAATAGGGATTAAACCTATACCAGATAGATCTGAGAATAGGCTGGCTGTCCAGTGGTATTGATTTCTGGGAAGAACTGAAGATTGTTAGATAGGCCTCATCCAAGTCCGTCCCAGGTACACTCGTCCAAGGCGAGAAACCTGTCTCCAGCCTACGACTAGGGTCAAGCAAAGAGCGACAGCATAAAGAAGCACAATGTACCTGTATCGGGCGACAACCACATATAATGACGGTACCGCAACCAGAGGCAATCGAATGTTTTGACCTAGAAGCCCAGAGATCTTTACATCTTGGATAGATATCGAACAGTGACCTTTCCCGGCCGCGAAATCTAGGGCAGAGAGCTGTACAGGGCCATAGGCTCACAGCAATATGGTGAACGATGCACATTCGTGACTCATACTAACGTTAAGCCTATGAACTCAACTGCCATTCTGGCTACAAATAACTACGTGAAACAAGTTATTAATGAATAGGAAGGAATGTACGCGTCTTGTGCCTCAAGCTCGGAATGCCCCGAGATGATATCACTAGACGCGAGTTGATGTCCTCTCCTTGAACAGGATTCAAGCCATGGGGTAGGACTTGAATCCGTTGATGCTTTCATCGTACAATCCAAGTCCCAGTCAGCTGCCGCCACGCAGATTTGTCGAGAATGAGAACCATCCAGTGCTGAAGCAGCAGTAGCTGGCAGTTACCTCTCTTGAATCGTACTTGCTCTGCTATTTGAGCGCCTAGGTTAAGGAGGCCAACAATAATATCACGTGCAGCCCGTCCGAGTGAGCTATCTGTCGTTTTCTCATTGCAATTGTTGTAACTGTATAAAAAAACTCCTTATAAGGTAGCGTGATAAAACCAGCGTGTCATGCAACCGATCCTATGATTGTATATCTACCATGTAGTAAAGAACTAAGGTAAGCAAGATTGACGAAAGTGCCCAGCCATCAACCCTTACAACAGACCTCTCATTTTCGCGCTTCTATAACGCGGGCGCGGTGAATCCCAAGCTGGCTTCCCCGACGATAGCAGACGGAAAAGAGCCAGGCGAAAACAAAGGGAGAGAACGCAAGTAGTCCGAACAGTTTCACCATGGGCACACCATCCTCAGGTCTGAAGAGCGCTAGCAAGAGGGCCATGGGTATCAACGTGACTAGAAACCAGAACGATGTGAGAATGACAGCGGCGAAGAGATATCCCTGAGTCTGCTCGGCTTGAGGTTCGAACGGGGCGGCCCAGAAGAATCCGTATCGATCCGGGATGCGTAGCACGCGGGACTGGAACTCGTAACCGCGGCGGAAAAGTGCCATGTGGACCACGCCGGTGACGCTGTTGTCGGGTCTACAGGCTAGGCCCATGCCCTCCAACGTGATAATAGTGAAGAGGACTTGGCGGACTGTGAGAGGCCTCACTTCGCCTGTTAGTAGGGTTGTTGGCTCTCCCATAGCGAGTGACAGCGACTGGTGGCGACTGATATTATGTTAGATTACCGTAGTCCTTCCAAAATCTGGGAAAGAGATGAGTTACTGACACTTGTTACGCCAATAAAGCGTTATATATGAAGAAATGCTTCGACTACCCTAAGGGAAACAGGTTGTAGGTTGCAGATTGCGTTGAGAAAGGCTCGGAGCGAATGGCATGAAAGAGATATCAGCCGCGTATTTGACTGTCAGACGCCGAAGGGTTATTTGTCGAGATAGGTAAAACTACAGATTTGGGATTGAGAGAAGTTTGATGAGCAGGTCGGTTGGAAGGTTCCAAGGTTTCAAATAGGAGAGAGGGACAAGTGGCTTCTATGAATCAGATTGGGTTGGCAGTGGTATGCTACCGGGGTTTCCCCCAGCAAACTTTAATGGCGTACAGCCGTACATTATACGACCGTTCGATCGGATAAGTAGGAGAATGATCTGGGAGCCAACCAGATTGCGAATCAACGTGGTAGACCCGCGACTCTCCTCCAACGCGTTTACCGGCTACGAGCAGGGTTAGAAAGCGTACGAGGACCTAATTGTTATACGCGGCAAGGGTTTCACTAAGGAGAAGAACAGGAAGAAGAAGGGTAGCTACTATCTAGTTATAAGTCCGCCCACACGTAAGGCGTCCTAGCTTGAAGTACAGTAGAATTAACACAGTTGGACAGATACCCGCTATCCATTTCGCATAATAACCTTCATCCCAACTTCGAAGCACCTTACCTACGCAAACCCAACAGCATCACCGAACCGAGTCACAGCCGTGAACTCTAAATAACCAGACCATAGAAAAATTGTAGCTTGCCAGAACAAGCTTTTCGCCCACGGCATACAAAATAGCCGCCTTGCCTACGAGCCAAGCAATCGGGTCTCCCATACAAGTCCTCCCACCGATTGATTCCACCACTTCCATCCGTCAACCGAATCAACTACTCCAAGCCAGTCAGTCAAATAGGAATACCAGGCAAGTAGCACCCTCTAATACTAGGAAGCTATTGCGCCGCTAACCTCCCATCGTAACCGCAGTCCATAATATCCAAAACCACTACCGTCAATTACGAGGTCCCAGTCCCCATTACCAAATAGGAGATCGAGACCATCTATATCGACCTCCCTAGCAAGCCTACGGATCGAGATAATATAGCCAGGTTCAAGCTTATTATCGAGGGCCTCGAGTTAACTAGCCCCGAGGACCTTGAGCGAAGAAAGGAGCTTGAAGACTATATAAGCGGCTCCGCAAACTGGTTCTAAAGGCTGAGAAGGATTGGGGCGAGGCGAGTAGAATAGAGAGAGAGTATTAGAGAGATGCTACGCTAGTGCTAGATAACCTGTAGTCGAACTAAAGGATCTGTTTTATTAGTACCGAGTTAATGTTATCGTAGAGCGGTGTGGTCGGTGCTGTCCGATGAAACGGGTCTGGCGTTGGCATAGCCATATCAACAACAGGGCTGTTTGTTACGACTACAAGACGTAAATGTCATGCGCCGAGTTCGCAACATATAAGGTACCAAAGACTGTCTCTATGCCTGGCCTTCTAATAGGCTCTATATTGAGTGTGTGTGTCATAGAAAACATTAACAGATGGAGTGACCTCTAATGGCCCGGCCTTCGAGATCCGAGGCTGCCATTTCTGACCCCAAACAGGCCAGTTCCAGACCCCCCAGATCCTACAGACGAGATCTACTATCGTCAGGCTAGTACTCGGGTGGGTGACCACCGGGAAATCTCTGATGTTGTACATGTTCTTCTTTCTTGGACTTTTATTCGGTGATCTTGCTAGCGTGCACCTGCTATCATCTAATCCCGAATTGTCGACCTGCAGTATCGCCTCTCCTACTTATCGATATACGTGCAAGTGAGAGGTATTTAGACTTGAGTCTATCTAGCATCTACGAGACAGTATTCTTCGCCACAATCCCCCTAGCAAACTCTCCAAAAGTAATATGCTGCTCCCTGTCCACTTCCTCCCCGAGATTTGGTTGCGTAAACACAGCAAGCGTGTTCCGCGCAATCCTGCCGTCGCTCATATTCGCCCGCGCCCCGCGGACGAAATGCGGCACGGCCTTAAATTTCCCTCCGGTGATCCGCTCCAACGCCTCGCCGGTCTGGAACGCGATGCAGTCCCGCGGGATCTTGACCTGCACCGTCTCGCCGGTGCGCGACTTGATGTATAGCCCTGCCGCTGGGTCCGGGGAGGTAGGGAGTTCTTCGAGTGGTGCGAGCACAGGGTTGGAGGAGGGCGTGAATTTGGGTGCGACGGGTGAGGATTTTGACTCGTCGACGAACATGGCGGATGTTAGACCTGTTAGACAGCCGTGGTCAAGGTGGGTGGCACACCAGTCGTCCTCGTCGCTGGTGCCGTTTGCTATCTCGGCAGCTTTGGTGGGAACTGGTTCACTCGTGCGCTCTTCGGGGAAGTAGTGCAGGAGACGGGCCTTGGTTGTGGTCGAGGTACTGACCATGCGCTCCAGGTAGGCCTTGGGATAACCTGGGATTTCCTTCTCGGCGAACCTATCACAGGCATGGGCGACGAGGACAGCAACGTCTATTATCAGACGGCAAAGGTCCTCGAACGCCTCTTTGAAGCCTGGGAGAGTCTGGCCATCAGGCCAGATGTTGGGGGAGAGGTACTCTGGGAAATTATCCTGATTGAACTCAGGGGTGGGAGCTGCGCAAGAGAGAGAAGGGTCAACGTAGAAGGCGCAGTTGGCGTAGAATGAGCCCTTCAGTGTGTCCACTTGGCCATTTTTGAGAGTTTCTTTACCCAAAGACCAGCCGGTGAGATATTTGGCCTTCTCATTCTCCAGTTGGTCTGGTCGGCAGTTAGCGAGTGCGTTAGTTCAGCACGGTCACGGGGTTACTGTACCAAGTGTTTCCTTGGGCAAGTTCCCGAGATAGGATGAGTAGGACAACAGCCGGAGTCGCAGTTCAGCAAACTCAGCAGGAACATCCTTCACAACCAGGATTCCCAGTGAGTCCGGTCCGAACGCTTCTTGAAGAGCTTCAAACGACACCGTCCCTGGGATCTGTTAGCCAGCTGTCAGGCTGGTCTTGGCACCCGTCTGTACACCCCTGAGTGACGCTTACCATTTTTCAGATCGTTTAACGACACAGTCACAGCTTGAGCAAGAGGCGCCATCTTCCCATTTGAGACAGAAGGATTAAATTTGTGTAATAACGGCAAGACTGATCGTGGTCTGTGTAAGGGGGATATAACGAAGATCGACAGCCGACGGAAGCCGCCGTTTGTGTTGACTTATGGCCTAGGTACCTTACCACCTGCTAGAGAAGGAAAAGCCAAGAGGGGCAGCTCTTATCGCGATAAGGACTTCAACGTCACAGCTCGAAGTTGCTGGACATCCAATCAGTGTCCAATTCTGCCTCCTGATTGAAGACATTAAACAGATCGACGTCACAGTCACAGGAACGCCAACATGGTCAAACCACTTACCTTCAAAGGAGATAAGAAGGTCAAGAAGCGAAAGCGCACAGAGGGAGGCGACGATGAGGCCAAGTCGAAGGCAGCTAGGACGGAGGAGGATATCGAGAACGACGACAGCTGGCTGTCCGCCGACGTCGTGACAGACATATCAGGACCTACCATGTTTGTCCTTCCGACATCACCGCCCTCGGCCCTATCCTGCGATGTCACGGGCAAGGTTTTTACCATCCCGATTGAGAATATCGTCGATGGCAACCCCTCGAGCGCCGAACCGCACGACGTCCGGCAGGTATGGGTAACGAGCAAGATCCCCGGGACAGAACACTATCGCTTCAAGTCACATCACGGGAAGTAGGTTAACCTCAGTAAACTATTTCGATTTTGCTGCAATGTTGCTGATATTGGTCGTAGATACCTGAGTTGCGATAAATTCGGCATCTTCTCCGCAACATCAGAAGCAGTATCACCACTCGAAACTTTTAATCTCACCGAAGCCGCCGAGAAACCAGGCACATTCCAGATACAGACTTTGCGCGATACATATCTAACCGTCAAGGAGTCCTCATCTTCTAAAGGGAATGCGGCTCCTGAGGTGCGTGGCGACGCCACAGAAACGGGCCTTGATACCACGCTGCATATCCGTATGCAAGCCCGGTTCAAGCCAAGGAACAAGGCAGCCAAGGAGGAGAAGGCATTGCAGAAGGTTAGCAGGAGTCAGCTAGAGGAGGCTGTCGGTCGCAAATTGGAGGATGACGAGGTCAAGCGGTTGAAAAAGGCGCGGAGAGAGGGTGACTATCATGAAGTATTATTGGATTTGAAGACCAAGAACAAGCACGACAAGTATGGTTGAAGACATTGCGATCTAGTGCTTCACCGCGGGAAAGATGGAAACAAGTCCGTCAGTCATCCCGGCTTGGCTTTGCACGGTGAGCATGAGCTTCATTGAAGTTAACTTGGACTTTAGTCCGCTAATGCAGGGTATCAATAGGGGCCTCGTGGCAAAGGTCGATAGGGCTATGACAGAGATTATCATCCCAAAGCGCACCCTCAGCTTGGTCGCCAACCCTTGATAGCTCCGTCTTCTCCAGCTGTGAATACGATATCCTGGCCGGGGAAGAAAGAGAAGCTGCGCACTAATTCAGAACCATGGCTGCCAGGGAACCCGACGATCGAGTTTTTGTCCAAGGCCCAACTCTCTCCAAGCTTGGAGAGATGGATCATCCGGAACATCTCTTGACTTGTGGATGTGTTAGCTACAATTGTTGCAAGATATGCTGCGAGACATTGGAACTTACTCTTGGGATCCGGCACCTATAATGGCCTCCACACCACTCGGCTTGGCAAATATGTTGGCAACATACTGGCATCCGAGGACCTCTCTGATGTCTCCCAAGTCGAGCGTCGCAGAACCCTTCTCTTCCTCGCTCTGGGCCATGCTGTAAAGAGCGAACTTCTCATCGTGGCTGATTACGAAGAGCTCCGTGTCGTTTAGGAATCCTGCTTTGTGGACCGAGCCGTGGTTGAAGGCTGTGATCACGACTTCGTCTTCGTCTGTTATCCTGGTGTCACTTATGTTGACCAGTCCATCTGTAGAACCGGACAGCAGGATATTTGGGTCGCTCGGGTGGAAGTTTAACTGAAGAATGTTAGTGCTCGAAAGAAACCTATGTGTGATGAGCCCTACTTCAGTCACATCATCACTGTGGATCTCATTGTATTGTATCCGAGGCGCTGAGCCTGATCTTATGTCCCTGGATGCATATTATGAGTTTGTGTCCAAAAAGCTTGTCGATCGAATGCATACAGACCATATCAACACTGAGGCCTGACGTTCCACCTCTGCCAGCTCCGTTCCGGCAGCCACTGTAAATAAAGAGCTGGAGCAGGCCAGCGACATTAGACTTATTTGGTTACCTGTCTCAACGTTAGCCGGTATGAGATGAAATGCTCCGTTGGTAAGGTTCATACCCTCGAGCCGCATGACAGATGCCTTTGACGGGTCCAGTCTTAAATCCCACAACGACACCACACCATTCTCTCCCGTCGTGGCCAGTATTGAGTCCGCAGCACTGTATGCCCTCGCAACCGCAAGGTTTCCATGGTCTGTTCGTATCCTGTTCGATGGTCCATGGCTCAAGCGGGTTGGGTCAAATAGGGAAAGTGTTTGATCTGAGGCAGTTGCTGCAAGCCCAGATGAAAGAGGGATGAGATCGAGCACATAAATGCCCTCTTCACCCCGGTATTGGTAGGTGTCTGTGCAATTGAGGAGATACATCTTGAGGGGGAGTAAAGTCTTGGCTGAGTCTGCTAGATCGGAGCTGGGGGAATCGCGCCTTGGACACCGTGAGGCTAGATTCGTCCAGTAGTGTGAGTGACAGAGTCAGTGATATCAATCAAAAGACAGTCTTCAAATATATCGCGATTTGATCTATAACTCCCGTCCTCTGTCTCCATGCGATGCTGTCCCGGATCATCATTTTTTGGCGGGCCAAAACGGACAGAAGTTCTGGCCAATCAGAGTACGAGTACAACTTCGGCATAACGGCCGCTAACGGAAGCTGACCTGTACCTGAGCTGGGATCCTCGCAGCGTCATTACGTGCAGCTCCAGCCGAACTGGACAGCTGGTATCAAAGGAAAGCAGCTCCTCAGCACACGCTTGGCTCATTCAACCACCACAACTGCCGTCATGCCACGATAATCCTCCTCCCAACCTCACCTACGCATGTTATGACATGAAGAGTCTGTGCGGATATCATTTGCCCCCGCAATAGCCCATCATGAGGCGTCTTTCCTTGTTGTTTATTGGTGAGCGTCTGAGCGATCCAGAGTCGTCTGTTTGCGCCGGCCGCTGACATGTTCTTCTACAGTTCTTCTGCAGGCTCTCAGTCTGACTAACGCCGAGACGCGAGAGGATACTGCGACCGATCGGGATGCAAGGGGTGAAACGACAACACCGTACGGCTCCACGACGGGGCTCAGAGAGCATGTAGAACGTATGGCCATGGCTAGCACTAACCGGTCCAGCGGGACTTCGATTCACTGACGGGTCTCTTAGGCCACGATGCGGTTGACCATGTAGTGTCCAACTTGAGGAGGGTCTACCCACCATTGCAACACCGGAGACGAAAACAAAGCGGCCTCATTGGCACTGCTCTCAGCTACGCCCTGAAAGCCGTCCCAAGCTTCCGAATCAGCACCCCTCCCCCCCCAGCCGAACACGCAAAACAGACCAGCACAATAACCGGCCCGCTCCTCGAAGGAGTCAGAACGCTCGAGCGCCTCGCACAAGTGAACAGCTCCGATGCCCTCTTCGTGCTGGCGCAGATGAACTTCTACGGCAACTTCACCCACCCCAAGAACTTCAAGGCCGCCTTCGACTACTACCACCAGCTGGCTACTGTCGACGGCAACAGCTCGGCGCAGCACATGCTGGGATTCATGTACTCGACCGGCATAGGCGGGGCCGTGGAGCGCGACCAGGCCAGGGCGCTTCTCTACTACACCTTCGCCGCGATGCAAGGGAACACGAGGGCCGAGATGACCGTCGCCCATCGGCACCACAGCGGGATCGGCACGACTAAGAGCTGCGAGACCGCTGTCAAGTACTACAAGCGTGTAGCGGACAAGGCTGTGGCATGGTACCGGTCAGGCCCGCCGGGCGGTATGAGCTGGGTGCAGGAGGCGTACCGCATCGCGGACGAGACGGGAGGTGTGTACGGCGAAGGAGCTAGCGTCTCAAGCGCCGGTATGAACGCCAAGCAGACACATCCCAACTCTGGTGCCTACGCGTCGATAGACGACATTATCGAATACTGGGACCTTATATCCCAGAAGGGCGACTTCAAAGCAGCTTTCAACCTCGGACGGATATATTATGACGGACAGAGGGGCCTGGAGCAAGACTATGATCTGGCGAGGAAGTATTTCTATATGGTGACCTCCAAATACTGGAAGAAGGGCCGGGTGGTGGAAACCTACAAACACGGCCTTGACAAGATGGCTGGCAAGGCGGCCGGTTACTTAGGACGAATGTACCTCAGAGGCGACGGGGTCGATATCGACTTCGAGAGGGCCAAGTTCTGGTTCGACCGCGGTATCCAATCTGCCGACTCCCAGTCTCAGTACGGCCTCGGCTTGATGCTGCTGCATGGCTATGGCGTACCGCAGAATGTTGGCAGAGCGGCAGAGCTGTTCAAAGTCGCGGCTGATCAGGATTATGCACCGGCGCAGGTTCAGATCGGGGCGCTCTACCTCGACCAAGGGCACGCGGACGACTTGGGGAATGCGAACCACTACTTCGAACTGGCTGCTCGTTACGGCAACCTTGAAGCATTCTACTATCTCGCCGAGATGAACTTGGCAGGCGTCGGCCGCGAGAAGTCCTGCAGTACGGCTGCGGGATTCTACAAGAACGTGGCCGAGAAGGCGGAACCGCTAGTGTCGTCGTGGGCCGAGGCCAACATTGCCTACGAAGACGGGGATCACGAACTCGCCTTCCTTGAGTATCTGGGCATGGCCGAGCAGGGCTACGAGAAGGCGCAGAACAACGTCGCCTACATGCTCGATCCCGACAAGTCCCGGCTACCCTTGCCGCTGTGGCTGACCAACGGAAAGGAGAAGCCAGCACTGCTCGAGGACCCGGACCTGGCACTCATATACTGGACGCGGTCGTCGAAGCAAGGCAATATCGACTCACTGGTCAAGATGGGCGATTACTACCTCGAAGGTATCGGCACGATCCCGGATGTCGACAAGGCGGTCATGTGCTACGCCGGTGCGGCGGAGTACCAGCAGAGCGCGCAGGCGCTGTACAACCTGGGCTGGATGCACGAGAACGGCGTCGGTCTGACCCAGGACTTCCACCTGGCTAAGCGTTACTACGACTCTGCGCTGGAGACGAACGAGGAGGCGTACCTACCGGTTACTCTCAGTCTCCTGAAGCTTCGGGCGAGGAGTGCATGGAATACGTTCACACATGGACGCGTCAACTCGATTAGGGACGAACCAGGTGTGCAAACCTTTAACCCCGCCTTTCATGTCGCTTCAGCTAACGTTTTGTCCCCTAGCACCGAAGAAAGATTGGTCACTGAGCGAATGGATAGCCAATTTTATCGATGACGACATGCGCTACTACGAGCAACTGTACGACGAGGACTACGAGGACGTAATGCCCGGGGGCGACGGGGATATCGCCGGCGGTGTCGACGACGACGGCATCTTTGAGAGTCTGGCGATTGTCGGGCTGGCGGCCGCGCTGGTTTTCTTGCTCATGTATCGGCAGCAGAGGCAGGCGCAGGCGAGGAGGGAGGAGGAGGATGCTAGGCGGCAGCAGGTCCAGCAGGTCCGGCGGCAGCAGCAGCAGCAGCCGGTGGGAGGGAATGGTAATGCGCCTGTGGTACAGGAGCAGGCGCAGGGACAGGGACAGCAGCCGGCGGGGAATGGACTTCAGGGGTGGGAGTGGATTGCTGGGCCTGGGGGTGTGGGACATTGAGAGGTTTAGGGACTAGGGGCTAGAGGGGGGAGGAATTACGCAGGTGTTATGCAGGTCATGGAGGTAGCTTTGATTGGATTTGTCTTATGAACCCTACGTCTCGCCTTCAGCCTATGAATACTCGGAAGTGTTGCTACTGTACTTGCGGTCTATGCTGTTCTCTGATAGACCTGCCGATACGTCGAGTCACAGATTACCAGGATTATAAAAGTACTCTCCGGGAGCACCAAAAGGGCAGCCAGAGAATTAGACAAGCATGCCTGGTATCCAATATCGAGTGATCAAGCAAATCAAATACGACTCATAAAGGGCGAAATCGTCGATCACGGTTGTGGATGGCAGGTTATGTTGGTTTTGAACAGCCTCCTTATACTTAAGGTACCAATTGTGAACAGGATATGTGCACTAAAGCAGCTCTGACCAGCCCGCCATATAATCTTTAAGACAGGAGGTCACCCAAGCTCGTGAGGACTCCCGCCTCTTTCCTCCTGTCCTGCAAGCCGAGGGTCTAGAGGCAGATGTTGCGGTGAACCTGTTCTTTCTGAAACCCCTGATGCGACTAGATCACCCCGTGCCTCCCTCCTACCCTCAACCGCCGCACTATCCTTCTCAATCTTCTCCCGAAAGTACCGGTCCAAGAACTCCTTCACAACCTCCTCCTCATTCCCCTCAATCCGGTACTGCGCATCCGCCCGCGGGATATTTCTGAGCGTCAGGTCCTTCCTCTCCATCAACCACCGACACACCCACCGCCGATGGCACGGCCCCATCGGCGGACTCCGCCTCGCCCGCAACTCGTTAGCCGCCTTGTGCACGAGGGGTATGTTTCCCATGCAGTTCCCCTGCGCCAGATAGACGCAGAACGCGGCCAGGGCTTGTACCTCTGATGGAGTGAGAGCCCGTGGCCGGCCGGGCGGCTTGTCCGACACGAAGGGCTTGTTGGTCTCCAGCAGCGCCTTGAGATGCCGGGCTACTGCGGTCTTGCTGGCGCCCCATTTAGCGGCGGCGTCGCGGATGGACATCTTCTTCCGCGGCGCAGCGGAGCGGGAGCGGGCTTCTACGCGGCGGTTGTGGTTTAGGAGGGCTTGGGCTGCTACTAGACCCGCTTGGGGGACACGTCTACCGTCTTGAAGAGTGGTGGGGGGAGAAGACGGTGAGAATGCAGCGGAGGGTGAGGGCGAAGGTGAGTGCGAGGGCGATGGTGAGGATTGTGGTGAGGGTCTTGATGAGGATTGAAGTAAGTGTCCAGGTGTAGGGTCGTCCATGGTAAGAGACCTGGGAAGACGGTGCTGAGCTTCAAGATGACGATGAAGCAGTATCCCGCAAAATAAGTCCAATATATGTATGTTGTGGAATCTCACGTTCCAGTGTGTCAGGCTGTTCCAGGTTGGGTCTATTAGAGTGGTGACGAGACGTGGTGTGTGTGTGTCCTGATGTTTGTCGTTGTCCTAGACTTCTCGCCGTTGTTAGTTGTTGCCAAAGCGGGGGAAAAGTCGGAGACTCGCTGGCCAAGGCCAATCAAATTCCTTGTGCTCGTCTAGCTTTGGGCGTCCCACACTTATGGCCAACATAAGAACAGGACGACACAGGGGACGGGAGTTTTGTCCTCTACACAATCATGCCGTAGACGGTAGACTTACGTGCGAGATATCAGCTGCATCTTCTTCGCCCCAGGACTATATGTATATATATATGTCTTATATGTCACCGAGAGCTAGACTTATCAAGGCTCGGAGCCAGTCTTAGCCCGCAATGCCCTTATTTTTTTCACGAATCTCGTCTTCTTCGTTGTGTATCTGCTGAAGCTCGAGTAGTGTAGCTTTCCGTGCTTGCAATTCGGCTTCTCTTTTCAACAGCTCATTCAGCTCATGGTCGAGGGCTAGAGACTCGGTAATCGATTCTGTGGCATCAGGGCACCTGTCAGTTGGCAGGTTGATATTGTGAATTGGCCTCGGTAGTGTGGCTGATCCCTCTGGGCTTCGTTCCACGTTCTCTCTGTTTTCTGCAGCCGACCTCTCCATCGATGTTCCCCTCTGTTCTGCACATTTGTCTGGTGCATCTGCTGATAATTCGAGGACATAGCCGTGAGCTGGACTTTGTGCCCCTGCCTTGTATTCACCGGACTGGTGCATTGTAGTAGACTCCCCAGCAGGGCGAGCCGTTTCGCTTCCCTTTCCCTCTAACTCGGAAATAGGATGACCACCTGAATACGGAACTTCTGATGTAGGATCCACGGACCCACGCTGTGTATCTCTGCGCCTGTGCCAGAGCAAGGCGAGCAAGCAACATAGGAGCGACACAGCTATCGCAGCGCCGATAGCAATGCCGGCGATGCCACCGATGGACATGCGGCCGCCGGTGGTGGGCTGGACTATCTGGCTGACATCGGCAGAGCTGATCGTTGGCTGGACGGTCTGATTCGAACTAGATTTTCCAGTTGCTGTTGGACCGGAGGCTGTTGGACCGGAGACTGTTGGACCGGAGACTGTTGGACCGGAGACTGTTGGACCGGAGACTGTTGGACCGTGTGAAATTGTCGGGAGATGTGTCAGTACTACAGAGGTTGGGGAGCGAGTTGGTCCCAAAATTGCCGCCTGCAAGACAGACTGGTCGGAGGAGTACCACCGGATCTGAATTGCAGGTACTACGAATTCTGAATCGGTGTAAAGCGTGGCCCATCCCACATAGGCCGCGTCATTTCCACAGCGGAAAAAGCTACGGTCTCCCTATTAGTAAAGTCCCTTTGCTGCTGTAGGATCCTTGTTCGCTATTACCTTGGGACGCACCACCTTGCTGTCTCGCCTGGCGTGACACTCCAAGGCGTCCCCAATACCTCTGAATAGCTACAGCCAATTGTATAGCCGCTTGGACATATTCCAGGTGAATAGAAACCGTAAGTCCATACGCGGGAAAACTCTACCGGACCGCATGTCGACAAGTCTGCCGGAGCCGTCACCTCTGGGCCTATGGGAGGCCAACGACAGCCGGGTGGCGGCGCGAAAATCGTAGTGAGCGGCACTACCAATCCATTGGAAAAATCACCGTCTCCTTCACCTGTGATGGTTCGTGTTGTCATTTAGTAGATGTAGAAAAATGTGAAAAGCGACAACTGGCAGGGAGATTTGCTGAGACGAGTTCGACAGCATCACCAGCAACGCGGCGACGCCTACTTATCGATCGCCAAAACCGGACAGCCTTGGTTTCTTGATAACGCCACGGTAAGGAAGTATAGTGTTGGCGTACAGATGTAACACAATGTGCCTGCATATTGCTGCCAGGGCGAGAGAATCAAATCACAACGGTGCCCCAAATTACATCCAGAAGGCCACGCGACTCTGAGAACCAAACAACCTTATTATACAGAACATTTGTGCGGCTACATGCAGCTTCCTGAGGTTTGTCATACAGATTCAAATGTGATCATCGACTTTTCGGTTCCCCAGGACCAGTACGAGGCCGACTTCCGACAACCCCTCCTGAATGTAGACGAAGCTGTGGAATATGACCATATGCCATGTGCTCCGCAGCCCATCTGAAATGCTTGAAGTGACCGCACTCAAAACGAAGTCCTCCAACTCTGTTTCTGACATGTCTATTCGGCCCAGTTGACTCGGCCTCTTGAGCTGATCCGTAGCAAACCTGGCGATGAACGGATCTGACCCAGGGATACTTCCCTTGCCCGTATCGAACCAGTACTTCTGAGAAGCTCGCCAAGTGGTCATGTATTCCTCAGTACAACTCGTGGACAGGACTGTCATCAAGGAGTGGGCCATATAGCTTGGCAGGAGAACTCTGTCAGCGTGGCTTCAGTACCAGAACCATGCCAGAAAAGCTTCCAAGTGGAGTAGGACACTAAGCATCATTGAGACGTATATCGCTTCGAGCTTTCTCAACAGACTGCTGCTGGAGGTGGGGTGAACGATAGAATACACTGGGGTTGCTGGTTGTGATCGGACCGGAAACAGCCAAACCCTGTAACCCTGCAGGCTATTAGGCTGGCTTCGGAGAGGCTGCCACCTATTGCCGCATTGTACAGGGAGCGTCTTTTGATATGCGTTGATTTAGGATCAGGCGCCTGAGTTACAGCCGTGGAGCAGCATCATTGTGCTCCCCCGGTACGACACGTGTTCTGTAGCGCAGCCCTTCACTACCCTTCCGTACGTCGTCTGCCGCTTGGGCTACTCCCATGTTGCATCTGCAGATAGTGCAGTAATATGGGGAAGACCATCTCCGACCATCGGTCTCATGTATCCCGTAGCTCTGGTACATGGGTAGCTGAATTCCCGTATCTGCTAGATCCTTCCGCCATGTTTTCTCCCGACAGGCTTGGAGAGCACCGGACGTTAAGCTCCGTGGCAACCAGTACTCAGAGGGTTCCAGGGAAACAAGGCCGGAGGGAGAACAGGTGCAATGATTCCATACTTCCACGACATGAGGCTCGGGGAAAATTATAGGGCGTTGTTGATGCGGTCTCGGAGCTGACGTCAGTTCCAGATGCTGGACGTGTCAGTTTACACAAACAAAATCGCGGAAAATGCGATTGAGACCCCAAGCCCCTGTTTTCGGCGACTTATTGTATGCTCTCGTATATTTGCTGCCTCTTTGATGGTCTGGATGTGACTGAAGCCCCTCATAGGCGAAGGTCCCAGTGGGAGAACAGTCAGGACAGTAAGGCATCAAAGTTGGCCTCTGACACTCACAGGTTCGTGGGTAAGGTATCTAAGGTACCCAATACGTAGAGCCAAATCTTTGGCTTTGGGGTTCTAGCAGGGATACGCACTTGGCACGCTAAGCCCTATGAGATATGGAGTACACTAGTGCTTTGTATGGAGATGCGCCTGGCTTTTACTTCGCCAAGTCAATCAAGTGTGTCGTGATTTCTTGATCCACGACACGACCGCCGTGAATTCCAACCTGCCCAGACCACCTTCCAGGCACAGGCCCATTATGCTTCGCATCGGTCTATGATAGCTAGACGGCGCTGAAGGGCAACGAGATATGGGTATACGGCAAGAGTCAGTCGTGCAGGTCCGATCGTGTGAGGAATCTATAGCTTGTCTTCAAACACCTCGGAGCCATCACCAGGTCCTTTCATGCTACGGCCTTGTGGAGGTTCGCCCGTCGGTACACTCGCTGTGCCTGGAGCTGGCGCCTGTGGGCAACGTTCGGTAGTATGTCAAGGGCCACCTACAGCCTCTCTCGGCCCCTACTCGGCCCGAGATGGTCCTCGATGTGTCTGTCGGCCTTGGCTATCTTCACTGGCGTGAATTACAGCACGCTGACCTCGACTGCCGTAGAAAAGCTGTGCTCAAGAAATTTGCTACGGCACATTTTGTGTTGTGAGCATTCTAGACATTCCGTTCTACCAGGCTGCATTATACAGGCTTCAAATTGCAGATCAGGTATGCAAGCAGTCGAGGGCGATTATGCATGTTAAGTACCTTATATACTATGGTATACATAAAGCAAGCTGGGCATCCAACACAACACGAAGCTGCACCATAGGGTGTGGGGTGGGTTCTTTGCAAAATCGGCCTATAGGCTTCCACCCAATCATGATGTCGACATGCATGCAAAAAAACTGCCCCCACCAAACGCTTACTTCAGTGGATTTAAGCGTAACGGGACGTCATCCGCTGTTCATGGACATTCAACCACTCCACGCACTCCCAATTGAATCTTGTGATTCGCCAACATGGATGTCTATTTCATGTTCCTAACGACAAATTGACTGCCATATTGGTCTGGCACTACTCTAATTTGACATGCACGATGTAATAACATCGCCATGTCCTCCTCATCCATGCCGGCTGCCAAACGCCGGCGAGTTGACGCTGCACATGAGACGCTGAAGAAGCCGTTCCGCTCGCCGATAGTCAAAAGGCCTCAACCTCAGGCTGGTCCCGATATTACAACAAGCCAACCCGCCGCTCCAGCGCCTGAAAAACGGCCGGACAGCCTGGAGTTGACCCGGTTGTCTTCACCGACTAAGATACCCGATCGTCGATTCTCAGTGTCGGCTCTACCAGCCTCTACGAACGCCTTTGTCACACCGTCAAAACTGGAGTCGAGAGCAAGAGCTGTACCATTCGCCGGCCAGCAATCGGGTTCAAAGCTCAACAAATTCGACGATGAGGACACAAAACTCCTTGACACGCTCAGCCGGCGCAGGAAGGAAGCTGAGCTCAAAACCCGCCAGGTCGAGAAGGAGATGGAGCTACTCAAGCAAGCAGCTCGCATTCAGTCCGGAAAGGACATCACCAATGAGGACCTAGGAAAGCTGGTCCGGAAGTGGAAGGGGGCTTGCCGAATTGCGGCGGAAGAGTTATTTGAGCTGATTCGCGAGCGGGTTGACTCCATGGGTGGCGGAGCAGCTTGGAGGGCAACTCGGCAACAGACCGGTTGGTTCGATGATGATGAATTTGCGGAGGAAAAGAGGAAGCGGAAGGAGACTGGCGAGGAGACTGATGAGAGAGAGGAGCTGGAAGGCATGGAAGAGGTCCAAGAGAGCCAAGATGAGTCCGAGCAGAGTGAGGAACGGGTGAGTAGAGGCTGCTGTGTTCATCAATGCAGTATGAGAGCTCTGAAGGCTAACTCCACGCAGGACTTCACCATGCACATGATGCTACAGAGCTTGAATATCGACCCTAAGGTCATTGGGTACGATCTGGTCGAGGACAAATGGCGAGACTGGAATTGATCGTTGGGCCTTTCTGGAATGATAGAGACATAAGAGTTTATGCTTTCCCCCTGAGCTTGGTTTGGGAGGGGCGATGACATAAGTCTCTCCAGTATCATCATTGCTTTCAGTGCATCGACAAAGCATGTCAATAATATCCATGAACCGAAGCGCACAAGCTCACGGATTCTCAGACCAGAGTGCCGAGAGCCAGTTGTGTCATGTTGTACACAGAGCAGATATGTATAACCCCAACTTCAGGCCAGAACATGGAGCCGACGTGTCTCGTTAGCTCGGATGAAGCTTCATATGAATCTCAACCATCGGACCTTACCAACCATATGCTAGGTCAACATGGTTAATAATCATAAATAGTCCTAATCCTTGTACCCAAGTCAGGAACTTGGAATTGACTAAGGAGTCACTGCAATGTACGGAGTCAGCTCAATTCTCAAGAATTCATGTTCAAATAATCTCAAAATCACTTACACGCTATTTATAAGTAGCATTTCTCCTCTCTTCCCTCCTCCCCGCCGCCCTTGCTCAGTACCTTCGTGGTACCACGATCAACAGTTGGATTACGTGCTCTTATATTCAATGCATGTTGCTCTAGTGTCTCTGCCTGTAGTAGAAGACTCGTACAACTCTATGTCGCCAGCTTAAGTGTCGTACATCAGCCCCGTGTGTTTGCATCTGCTGTAGCGACTACGTCTGTTTCAAAACGGCTCCTCCAACTGAGCTGTATTCACGCAACCATGTTTAGCCTCCAGCGCTGCGTCCTCTTATTAGACTCTTCTACACGTGTAATGATAGGCACAAAGGATAAACCAACTTTGCCACCTACATACGTGTGTACACTAGAAAGCAGTCTCTCGTCTCGGTTTCGGTCTGGGATAGCTGAAACGAGGCTGGAACATGTTGTGGAGACAGCTACTCCATCGTGCTGCATGCAGCTTGTGCTTCCTCCCGCGCAAAATCCCACGCTAACCATCCCAGATCGGGCAAGATGACGATGGCTACCACATCCGCGTTGGGCAGTCGCTCCACCCAAATCACCTTATCCAACCGATTTAAGGGAAGCGTTGCGTGTCCCGTCTCTACCACCCATCTCGCGGGTATCTCCCACATTCTTGGCATTCTTCCTCATCTTCCCCAACAACATCCCGTCTACGCAATCCTGAGTCGATCTGCGATCGTCCAATTGATCGTAAATCCGACTGCTGCATACTTTCTTCCTAATCACTGAGCTGGCTCTCCTTTCCCTTTTTTCGATCGTTTTAATTTTCACAACAAACAACATGAGTCTGCCGGGGCTGCGTATCGGCACGACTGTCGACCCTACGATCGGGCACTTGACAGCTCGGCAGTTTGTGGACGACGATGGACTCGATGACAGCTACGTTCCATTCTGGTACACCAGGGTATGCCTTTTCTAGTCTCCCCGTTCGTCTATATCGATATTGTCTCCTAACAATCAAACTAGACAGGCATAATCGTCAAATGGTCCCTCTTCCTCGGCATCGTAATCCTCTTCTCCGCCTACTTGTTCATAGGCTACACCCACGCGAAGAAACGTATCGCCCGCGGCCTTCCCCCATTGGCATATCACAGAGTTCGTTTCTATACACCCTCATGCTCTCTTCCAATTACTCGCCTAGCTAACATGGACAGTGGCTCGTCTCCCGCGGCCAGCTTGCCAGCGTCGACCCGCGCTATGCATATCCCGCCCCAGCCGGCTTCGCGACCTACCGCCCGCCGCAGAACGAGTACGGAATGTACGCCATGCCACCACCGGTCTACGACCCCAATGCACCGCGGCCACCCATGTACTACGGCCCTACAGAGCAGGATGTAGGTACGAAAGTCGATCCCGATCAGTCTAGACCGGCATACCAGCAGCCTACCGTGACAGAGGAGTACGAGGCGCCGGCCGGTCCGCCTCCGTCGGCTGTGAGGCCGCAGGGCACGGGTAATAGCAATCCGTTCCGGAATTAGGTTGCAAGGATGGATGGCGAAGAGGAAGCGAGACCGGGTTGCTGGTGGTCATTTCCGAGACACGGGTGGTGGTCTCAAGGCGCTACGCAAAAGGGCATGAAATGATGGTCAGACTGTCCATTGGAGGGGTGACTGAAAGCATTGCACGATCAAAGGACGAGATCGAAAGACAAACTCAGGCTCGATTCCTCAAGTGCAGGTGTAAATAAATGTATTGCTTTCGCTCAAAGGTATTCGAGCCATATGGCCGTCGATATTGCTCCTGACGCGCCTTGTAAAGCCAACTGAATTGCCAGTTCCCCTGATATAAAAACGCACCAACGCCAACCAAGACTCGCGCCTTGTTCCCATGTGTATTCGCTAAGATCAAGACCGTCCGGACTCCCTGTATATCTATCACACCAAGTCAATCCAGCTCCATAGCATCAGCATCCTCCTCTTCTTGTACCTCATCATCCATCGGCGCGTCCGTGAACATCCCGTTGACCATGGAAGGTCCCTCTACCAGTCCCTGCCGGCGCAGGTTCGCGGCCTCGCGCTCAGCCACCTGCCGTTCCCTCACCCGGGCCCGGGCCTCGATGATCGCTTTCCGTACGCTGTCCTGCTCCTCGGGCACGGTGATCGAGCTCGGCACGTGGTACAGCACGAGCTGCTTGTCCGCCAGGTCTTGGAGGTCGGGTTCCCTCAACAGCAGCTGCGGCGGGATGCGGTTCGCGCGCAGGTGCTTCTCTATGTCCGGCAGGAACAGCACCCGCTCCTCGCCCTCGGCTTCGGACTCTGAGGAGAGCTCGTCGTCGATGTTGTAGATGTAGACTTTGTGTTTTGTGTTGTCTATGTGCATCGGTTCGTCGTCCAGGGACGGTTGTGGCCGGCGAGGTGGGGAGTATTGAGGGGTGGAGGAGTAGGTGGACGAGGAGGCGTCGGTGCGCTGGGCGTTCTCCACGGGAACGTAGAGTTTCTGGCCGTTGTGCTCGAGGTTCAGGAGGGAGAGGCGCTTGGAGAGGCGCTCGTTGGACTCGGGCTGGGCGTCGGCTTTGCGCTTGCGACCGAGGTGTAGGGGGGACTGGTCGAAGGATTGGGAGGGGGTTTGCGGTCGGAGCAGCATCATGTTGCCGTTATAGTTGTTTCTAGTTATGATCTTCTCTATTTTTTTGGTTTCCGACGAATAAGCTCGACCGAGTTATTGTTGTTGTTGTTTAAGTGTCAAATTCGTTGAAGTGATGTCGTGTGCACGTGGCCGGGTCGAGCAGCCGACAGTGACCGGGATGCGGTAGCAGATAAGGTTTGGGAGTCTTGGAGTTCGGAATTGAAGCTATACACTAGATCGGAAGGACCCTGAATTCGAGAAAGGAAACCGAGCGATCGAAACTTGTTTTCTTGCTGGGAATCGGCTGTTCAAGAAGGCACAGGTGGGCTGTGGTGTGCCGGCGCGGAGGTCATGGCCCAGAAACAGAAGGAAGGTCAAGGGCCCGGAGTCATCCATCATAAACTTCCGCTAAGATCGATCCGATTCCGCCCACCGCGCGCTGCCGCGTCGAGAACTTTCCACCAACAAATTGACCCCTCATTTCAGCTGGGACCCACCACGACCGATATTCCGGCGGCGCTGACGTCTTCAAAATCAAACATGTGCTAAAGGTACCGTAGTACCTGGTAGTGTACAAAGTAAGGTAGGTACATGTAGGAAAGGGTCCGTCATGAACTAGATCGAGTTCCTCGTGCTCCTCCATGTTGAGCACCATTTGTCACTGAGGGGCAACGAACCTGTCAGAAGTCATTGTTGGTCATTGACCGGCCGGATCTGTATCACGTAAACGGGCCACGGCTATACATATCTCTACTGGGGTAAGGATCCAGTAAAACATATGTGCCAGTAGCGCCTAATTCATGCGGCTGAGAACAAGGCAATCAGTTTGAAGCATGGGCTCTGATGGTGTTTGCAAAGGTCTCAGCTACTGGACATCTGAAAGTCAACCTGGACTTGTAACGTGTTTCTCGCATTCACGATCCAACGAGGAAATAGTCATGACGGGACACATGATCGCATGTGCATTTGGCGCTACATCATCATGCCTCCCATGACACGACTTAGCGGGTGTGGCATGTACAAAACTGCCACGACAGACGATATATATCTGGTATGTACAATGGACGCTTCGACCCTCTTGCCGTTTAGATGTTTCTGTATCTCTCTACACAGTAAACATGACGCTGGCATTCTTATACCAGCTCAGCAGCGGATTTTCCCCGCTCCTCGTCTCCGTCTCCTCAACATCCGCCCAGCGGAGCATAAAGTCCTCGTGCGATAGCACCCTCGTCAACTTGCCCGTGATGGCCTGGTAGACGGCCTCGGTGATCCGGAAGTTGGTTGGAAACATGATGTCAAAGTAGCCTTGGTGCACCTGTCACGCGTATTAGGGAGGAGTCAACACGACGAAAAAAGAAGAAGAAGAAAATAAGGAGGTCTGGAGAGATAAACTCACCAAAGGCGTAGAGACAGGCACCGGCTGCCGCTGGAACCGTGTCTGCACGATCGGCGCGTTCAGACCCTTGATCGCGTCCGGTAGCGAGTGGAAATCGCTCGTCAGCAGCCGGTGGGCGGGGAAGTACCGCTCTAGCACGTCAAAGAACTGCATCAACCGGGTGGGTATATACTCCGGCTTGCTGAGGTTGGGCGCGAAGGGGAGGGAGGACTGCAGGACTCTGCCGAGCTTGGTGGCCGGATATGGCACCGGGTAGCGGCCGTCTGTAGCCGCATCCCGGACGCCCATGAAGCGAGCTGCGACGGGGTCCAGCGCGGGTTGGTAGAACTCGTAGAAGTCGCCCTTCTCGTCGATGAGTACTGTTCCCTGTAGCGGTTCCTCGGTTGCGAGATCGTACCGCACGATGTCGTGGGCGAAGTTGTCGAAGACCTCGAATGCGAGGAAGAAGCACGGCGAAGGGACCGGCTGGTCCCAGTCGAAGATGGACTTGGTGACAATCTCGACCTTGTCGGAGTGGGAGGCCAGCACCTGGCTGGTCTGGATGTCGGCCAGCTGCGGACTGATCTCGATGATCTTATATTTTGTCCGGTCATACACGGCTGGGTCCGCGTCACGGATGTAATCCAGGATGTTGCGCATCAACGTGCCGCGCCCCGCACCCATCTCGTAGATGATCAGGTCGTGGTAGGGGTAGGTGGTCAGCTTGTAGTTGGCCACGAGGTAACGGGCTATGGCCTCGCCGTAGTAGGGGCGGAAGAGCTCGGTGGGCGTATACCAGAGCTGTCGCGTGTCGGAGGGCTGCTTGGCGTCGAGGGCGTCTTCGAACTCGACGTAGCGCCGAGATAGGAGGGCGTGAAACTCAAGTTCGTCTTTGAGGGCGGGGAAGTGGAAGGGTTCGCCTGGGGTGAAGATGACTACTTGTTTGGAGAAGTAGCCGTAGTGTGGGTTGTACAGGCTGTCTTCGATGAAGTCTCGCATGAGCATCTTGACCCGCCTTGGGCGCTCTTTCCTGCTTCGCAGGTCGTTGGCTGTCACCATGGGGTACTTTTTGTATTCCTCCGACATGTCGACCGGAAACAGATCAGTCCTCTGCTGCCAATTGCTCTCGTTCCTCGGCGTGTTCCTAGCACCCCGGTCGGCCGAGTAGAGGCGCCGTTGCTGTCGCCGTCGAACATCTCGTATTGTCGTTGCGAGCTTAACGAAGTTCTGTCTGGATTGACAAGCTCTATGCCTGAACAGCTGTCTGAACAGTTGTGTCACGAGTGGTGAGTCCATCGTGTCGACGACTCCCTCTCCGTGATTGAGATTCGCCAGATAAGATATTGAGGTGGTGAACTCAATTGGATTGTTCGATGGATGTTCTAGGTCTGTGGCCCAAGCTCCAGGGTTCTGTGGCTGAATTTTACGGAGTGATTTTCATAGGTGTATAAGTGTGGCTTGACCCTTCTTGTAGTGCAGAGATGTCGGTTACCTACCTTATGATATCCAAAGCTCGATTTCACGTCGTGAGAAAACATCAAGGAAAGCGTTTCTAGACGTTACACATACACACAAATGTTGTCGGTCTCATAGACGTGATACTCAGGGTAGTCCGGCATGTCCCTAAGAGACCACCCAAAAGCCTACGGCACAGCAGCCCTGACTGTGGCCTTCGCTGCCGGCATTCTCATCACGCTCGGCTTCAAGGACTTCTACCCTGATTTAGAGAAGCGCTACCAGAACCGGAGGAAGAGGCTAACTCGCAAACCATCTGGCGCCCAATTCCGGAGATCAAGTATTTTCTTCGACCAGGCTGCTTTAGAACCAGTCGAGCTTGAGGACCACGAGGAGGAAGATGAAGGCGACTACCGGCCCGTCGCCGACGGCATCGAGGGCTGCATCGGAAACACGCCGTTGATCAAGATCCGCAGCCTCTCTGAAGCGACTGGATGCATAATCCTGGCCAAGGCGGAATTTCTCAATGGCGCCGGCCAGAGTCCTAAGGACCGTGTGGCGCTGAACATGATCCGTGAGGCCGAGAAGAAGGGCCTCCTCGTTCCGCACCGGGGAGATACCATCTACGAGGGAACGGTCGGCAGCACTGGTATTTCAATCGCTGTCTTGGCGCGAGCATTGGGGTACAAAGCGCATATTTGTATGCCGGATGACCAGAGCAAGGAAAAGTCTGATCTCCTTCACCATCTCGGCGCTACGGTCGAGCGAGTCCCGGTGGCTCCTATCACATCGCCGGAACATTTTGTTAACTTGGCGCGGCGAAGGGCCAAGGAGCATACCGAGTCATCAGCGGATTCAAGTAGAGGCTTCTTCGCCGACCAGTTTGAGTCGGAAGCCAACTACCGTGCTCACGTCAAGACGACTGGACCGGAGATCTATGCGCAAGCTGAAGGTAGAGTTGACGCTGTTGTCGCAGGCGCAGGAACCGGAGGTACTCTATCTGGAATCGCAAAGTACTTGAAGGAAGATCGGAAGATGTCTAAGCTGCGAGTTGTGCTCGCTGATCCTCAGGGCAGTGGGCTGTACAACCGGGTCAAGCACGGCGTCATGTACTCATCGACCGAGAGAGAAGGCACCCGCCGGAGGACGCAGGTGGACACCATCGTCGAGGGCATCGGTATCAACCGCATTACGGATAACTTCGAGGCGGGAAGGGAGTTGGTCGACGATGCAGTCAGGGTGACGGACGAGCAAGCCTGTAGGATGGCTCGATGGCTCGTGGAGAACGACGGAATTTTCGCAGGAAGTAGCAGTGCCGTGAATTGCGTAGCTGCGGTGGTGACTGCTCAAAATCTACCCAAAGGCAGCAGAGTGGTGACAATCCTCGCGGATTCTGGGACTCGGCATCTAAGCAAGTTCTGGAAGCACATTGCCGAGATGGGGCTAGAAGAGGAGGAACACCAAGACCTTCTCACCACATTAGGGCTACAGCAATATCAATCGTGATGTTCATTTGGTATCTCAATGCGACCTGAACGCTGTTAAGGAGGCCCCCCTTCCCATTCTATGGTACATGGAGGTCTAAGCTCTACAGATTGCCCGTGTGAGCAAGAAAGCGATATGCAGAGAGCGAGACCCCCCCTCGGAATCATATTCAATTTGCAAAAACCGCTGTTACCCCCCCAAACTCCGTAGCCGGTTACTTGTCCGGGGTAGTCCTGTGAAAGTCAATGTCGCCCTGATCTCACCCCTCCAAGACTCTCGAAGACCTGGCACATCTTCTGGCGAGCAGGAACCGTAACCACAACCAACGGCAAAAATACGAGACGACGTACCACCACCAGCAGCAGGCGCTCTACGAAAACTGTAACGCGTTGTGAGAAGAGGTTCACGGCACTCCGAATAATAACTCTGAGTGTGAGTAGGACAACTCACCTTCCACCGATTCCCGCACACAGTGCACTCGCAAAACGTTGTCATCGGCTCATCAGCAGATCTGGTCTGCGCCTGACTGTACGATACCTTCTTTTGTCCGCACTTGCCGCACTTGAGCGCATCGCTGATCGACTTTGCCGGCATGGGCGCCTGGGCCTTCTTGAGGTTCTCCTTCTCGAGGGCCTCGTCCTTGGCCCGCTGCTCTTCGGACAGCAGCTCCTTCTCCGTCATCACCACAAACTTCTCCGCCGGAATCTTTCCGGACAGGACACGCCGCCCCAGCTCCCGGTTTGACTTGTTCTTGAGGTTGATGAAGAGGCTGCGCATCTTTTGGCGATACTCGTTGCCGTCGCCCTTATAGTGCTTGAAGGCAGCATTCTCGACCTCGACGGCGCGGACGAGCACCTCTTCTATCGAGTCGGTGCGCTTGAAGGCGAGACCGTTGTAGATCATGCCGATGCAGTTGTCGCGAACCATGTTGCCGGTGCGGTTGATGTCGACCTTATCGACCTTGAAGTGGCGCTTCTCGGTATCGCCCTCGTACGGCTTGTTGGTACTGCTCGGCGGTGGTGCGGGAGAGGCCGTTGTTGTGCTGGCTGGCGTGGGTGTGGAGGGTGAGCCGTTCTTTGCGCGTTGCCCTTTTGCGGCCTTCTCTGCGTCTACGAGCTTGCGCCACTTAATAACGATCTCGTTGGCCAGCTTGCCGATATCCTTGTTCGGATTTGAGCGCAGTTTACCGATGAAGATACCGGCCTTGGTCGAGCGGAGCATCTCCTCGGTCGGCTTGGCTTCGTTCTTGATCGTGTTCATGAGCGCGAGTATCGAGTCGGGCGCCTCGTTTTGCGCGACAGACTTGCTCAGCGCCTTGATCCTTTGCGCGAGTTCTCGTTCGTCCATCATGATGACGGTGTGATTTTGACGACTTCTTGAAGGTTATGACTAGCCGGGCAAGCGGTGGTGGAAGCGGAGAGTCGGATGGTAGTCGGAAGTGGTGGGATGGTTTGGGGGAATGAGCGTCCAACAGTGGTTATATTAGAGTAAAGCTTGCCACACAACTAAATAAGATCAAGCTCTGGACCAGTGTCAGCGCCTAAAGGAGTGGTTTAGAATAGTGCTATTCTTTGGCCCGGTATCGAATAGAAATATGATTAGCAAAGCTCTAGAACTTCCCCGCGAAACTGTATTATGTTGGACAAAGTGAGGTCACTTTGAGGCTCAATTCAACTCTTTCAAAGTTCCAAAGTCCGAAAAGCGTGCTAGGATTCAGAGTGGTGGGGTACATGGCCCGTGCTCAAGCTTTCCGCGTGTATACCTAAGGTAAGGTACCTACCTCCTTTACCTTAGGTACCTTCCTTTCCTATACTTTCACTTACATAGAAGGTACCTTAGGTAGACCACAAAGGAGAAAGCCTGCTTTGACAAGGCTATTGCTCACTTCATTCCGCTTTTGGACTTTTGATGTGTCGATGTCCCCCTTGTTGCAGCAACGTTGAGATCTCTTCCCCAACTTCTAATGTCATTCTCCGTACGATTCAAGCACATCATCACCATGAGTCCTTACATCTAAATCATTATTTGTACCATCAAGTCTGCCATATCACCTTTGGGATACGAAATTCAAGGTAAAGAAAGCTCCTTCCTTGTTGATGGTGTCCTCAGTAACAGATATGTACAATGCTCATGCTTCTGCAAAGTCAGAGGCCTGATCAGAGTGACATGCACTCGCTTTCCATCATCTGTCCCTTCTGTTTGTTGGGAGACGCCTGACTCACTTTATGCTGAGAGGCAAGTGCTCGAGCTCGCGCTCCGGACTTTTAGAAGCGTCATAATCGAAAGCCGCCCCCCCCCTTCCCCCCATCGGTGTTCCGAGCTTTGATTCTTGAAACGCTTGCCTCTTGCCAGACTGGGCGGATATGTCGCATTCCCAGGCACCACTCTCTTAGAACAATCAATGCGGAATATCGTCTGAGGAGGTGCGTCCCAAAGGCATAAACACAGCTGCTTAGTGATAGAGTTTCGTTCGTTGGTCTGGTGGCGCTGCTATTTGCTTATTGCGAATAAGCGCAAGTATGGACGACTGTTGATAATTACAACGGTGGCCTACGGACTTGCTACGATGCTACAGTTGTTCCGGGTACCAGCAGGATTAACGCCGTCCCAAATGTACTTTCTGGAACAGCAACCGGCTGCCACGGAGACCGATGGTCGAGATGGTTGTGGCAACCCGCACTTGACGAGTGTCTCATTCCCTCGGATGGGGTGTTCGGGGACTTGCGAGCTGCCTCTTGGTTCTACTTCGGCACACTGCAAGAATCACGCATATTGGTCCTGGGGCATATGGATCATGCTGCCAGAGCTTGCGTTGGCATTGGCAAATGCTTGATGAGCGATCTCGTAAGGATATATTTCCGAGGAATATGTTTCCTGGATCGCGTCGGGCTTCTACTCTTGACACCTATTTGCTCTAGGTACATTCTGCGGACGAGGCTGCGCTGGCTCAGAGAGCCAAATTCGTCCGGGCTCTTATTTCCTTGATGTCCGGGAGAATTACCTATGCTGGCTGGGAGTCACGTTCCTGCATTTGGGGCGAGCGTCTCATATGATGGTCAAGCTCCGTCACAACGGACTCGACATAGTGGCTGCCTGGCCCTCAGATCGAACGTCAAAAGTCTTTCATTCACTCCGACCCTTGCGTGAAAAAGGGGTCAGGTCCCACCTAGAAGCAACTTGAAGAGACGAACAAAGCTTGTTCCAACGGTTTCGATATCGTCCAAAGATTCAAGAAAAGGCTGTGGCTGTGATCTATAGTTAGAGCATGCATACGACCGATTAGTGGAAACACAAGAGCAGGACGAGTTCACATGAGAGACCAAGTGAAGGTACAGGCACCGCGGAATTCCAACAGCCATATCGGTCCCGCCATCAACATATCTCGGACACAAGATATACACTCCCCGAACGGAATATTGGAGATACCGGGGGTTATGATCGATTCAACCCATGCATTCCATAGCGACTCTCGAGTCGAGCGCCATCACCTCGAGCTTGCGTCGGATTGCCGGGGCGCTTCCTCGGGTGTACGTGGGTCGAGAAATGGTAGTTGCCTGGACCGTGGGTCGACTCTGAAGAGATGGTTCGAACCTTAGGAAATGGCTCGGGAACCGCACTTGTGGTACCTGTTGGTTGAGTCTGAAGTCTGGGTGAAATATGTCCCTTGCACCGGCACCTTGTACTGCTTCCAGCAGACTCATAGCCATGTCGCCTCACCTGCAGTTTGGGTGACGATGGGGCCTGAGAGGTACGAGGTGGAAGGCCAGAACTTAGAAACATGGTGGCGAGATGGCGGTCTCGCGAAGAGGCCGTCAAGTGGACGACCAGGTATATAGCGGCGGACGTCACCTCGGAAATCCTGCTCTAATTACAGCCAACATCACAATCACAACTACTGGTCCAAAGCTTCGTATATCCCTCCCTTTATCTCACCCTAGTCCATCGCTTGATCAATCCCCTCTGTCACATCGATACGCCTACCGCCGAAACAATGAAGATGCGCGCCGGCACCTCTCTCATCGTGGCCGCCTTGGCCCAATGCGCTACCGCTGGTGTGATTAGGTAATAAGCTCTATCTCCTTTTCCACAGTCCCTTAGCTGACACGCAGTATAGCGGTCTCAGCTCTCGATGGGGTGGTTTCAGTCATGGGAGCGGCCACGGCGGCAGTGAAAGAGGCTCGTGGAGCGGCCATGGAGCCAAGGCGAAGAATGCCGCACATGGCGCCACCACGATCAGCTCGACTGAAGACCCCGTGGTCACCGAGACCGCCGTTTCCACTATCTTTGTTGAACAGGTCTATACCACCACAAGTACCAGCACCGAGACCGAGGTTGAGACAAGCACCAGCACCGACGTCTACGTTGAATACTCCAGCACGACGACAAGCGATAGCATAGCCACAGTGACCTCGATTAGTACGGAAATTAGCACCAGCACTAAGAGCACTACGACGACTATTAGTACCACCAGCACCAGCACCCAGGCTGCCGCTGGCCTCGCCGCGCCTACTCCTGAGGCGGGAGGGTCCCATGGTGGTGGCAAAGGAGACTGGCGTCGCGTTGTTGTGGCGCCTTCCAAGGCCAGCAGCAGCAGCAGCTCCAGCTCCAGCAAGAGCGCCGAGATTAGCACCGAGACCAGCACAGAAACAGCTGCGGCTGAAACAGTCACCGAGACTGAAGAAGCAGCCCAGGTCGAGGAGACACAGACAAGCTCCGAGGTCGTGACCGAAACTATTACTGAGATCGCCGCCAAGGAGACGGCCACCGAGACGCTGCAAGAGACCGCCACGTCCTCGGAGACCAGCTCTGAGGTCGTCACCGAGACGGTGTACGAGATCATCATCCAGACAGACACCGAGACCAGCTCTCAGCTCACCACCGAGACGGTGTACGAGACTAGCATCGAAAGCGCCACAATAACCGAGAGCACGACCACGAGCGAGATCACAACCAGCACGGAGATCGAGATCGCTACCAGCACCGAGAGCCAGACAAGCACGTCGACCAAGAAAGCCACGACCACCCTCAAGGCAAACTACACCCACAAGGGCCACGGCAAAGCAGTTGCCGCCACGACCAGCAAGAGCAAGACGAAGGCGTTGGCCGAGGCTACCTCTGCTGCTGGGTGGGGTCACGAGGGAGACAAGGAGGTTGAGTATGGCCACAAGGTCAACCGTGCGCTACCGAGGGGCGCTGCTGCTGCTCTGAAGGCCGAAGGAGCTGTGGCTATTGCGGCGCTGGCTTTCGGTGCCGCCATGGTGCTCCTGTAAAACCAGTGAGGAGACGGCGAGAGGTAATGCAACGGCTGCAACGTCGACTGGTAAGCTCAAGGAATGATGGAAGGAAAGAATACAAATGGGGAACGGTAGACAAAGAGCACATAGCGTCGAAGGTACAAATGGCTGACAATGCTACATATCACACAGGATGAATCACGGAATGAGAATTTGGATGGTTGGGGAAACAGTCATTGCTGATGCAGAAATAATACAGAGTAATAAATGGGGATGTATGATTGTTTGGAGAATAGAATGGGCCCAGAGCTGTGATTGAATGATATTGTTGCACTGATCTTGCATACATAGACCATCTCCTAGCAATTATCTTAATGTCAGGTACACAAGTCAGATGGAAACGGAAGTCAACAAGAACTTCCTTGCGACCTCTTATCCTTCTGGTTGTTGTGAGCTCGATTGCATTTCTCGGCGCGGAAACTATCTGCTGTGTATGCTGTAGAAGAGCCGAGGCTTGTACAGCGCGGCTGGTGCCCCTGAACCCCTAATTGCCAAGCGTCGTCACCGGATCCACAGTGCTAATTGGCTTTGTGGGCCTAGCGACAGTGGCTTAGAACGGATAATTGCCCTTCAGCCTTACGTACCTCGTTCCAGACAATGCCCTTAAACACGTAACTTTCAAGTTACGCGGCACACCAAGGTCTAAAACCAGGGCAGAGCCGCTCCGTGTGCGCTATAATTCAATTCTTGTCACTCGTTTCAATCAAATATTCCGCACATGTTTCTGCCTGATCGAACATGGACACATGATATGACGTCGAGCCAACACTCTGCTCAATAAACCGAAGACAACTCGCCAAGGGTCAGTTTCCCAGCCATGGGTCTGCTCTCCCTAGTGAGGGGCATCTACAGCCTCGACACACTCGACACCCGATTCACCACCCCGTCGACCGTCTCGTACAGCACCGCGGTCGAGGCACGGAGTGACAGAAACGGGAAACGGGAAGCGTACAACAGCCCAGACAAGAGGGCTCAGCCGTCGAAATGGAGGACGCCCGAGTTCTTCCTGTACTACCTGGTGATCGCTGTTGCTGTGCCCTACATGTTTTGGATCGCCTATGATGTGTCGAGATGTATGTCTTCGAACCGCCGGAAATATTATCCATGTTGTTGACCGTTTCTAGCATCTGACCCGAGATACTCCAAGTACGCGCATCACCTCTCTCCAGGTTGGATTCCTGGGCGCCAGATCGTGAGCATCCTTCTCTTTCCCGCCTGTCCCTCAACTAGAGTCTAATTTTAAGTGGCTAGGATGTCTCAGACGCTCAATACCATACCTTCCGGTCGAATCTACCCTACATGATAGGACTACTTGCTCTTCACCCCTTGTTGCGCCGAGTATGGAATGCGGTGTTCCCCCTTCCAGCTACGAACGGCGCTTCGCCGAGAATGACGGGACCTGAAGCGGCAGACGCCCGGCTGGACCAGCGCATCTCTTTCGATTACATCTTTGCGCTGCTATTCCTCGTCATTCTCCATGGATTCTCGGCCGTCAAGGTGTTGACGATACTCTACATCAACTACAATATCGCTACCGGACTGCCAAAGAGGTACGTTCCGGTTGCCACATGGGTGTTTAACATCGGCACCCTGTTCGCAAACGAGCTGTTTGTGGGCTACAAGTTCCACGACATAGCAACTCTCTTTTCCAGCACGCCCAAGATCGACATGGTCTCAGACCAAGCGGCGCTAATCAAGCTCGGAAACTGGCTGGACAGCTATGGCGGCCTCATGTCACGATGGGAGATCCTCTTCAACATCACCATCCTCCGCCTAATCAGCTTCAACCTGGACTACTACTGGAGCCTAGACCGTCGAAGTGGCAGCCCTATAGAGGTACTGTAATCTCCTTTATACTCTCCCACAGAAGACTTGTACTTATGTGCCTAAGAAGAAACAACTTGACCCCGCCAACCTATCAGAGCGCGACCGCGTCACAATCCCCGCCTCGCCCTCAGACTTCTCCTTCAGGAACTATCTGGCCTACGCCGTATACGCGCCCCTGTACCTCACCGGCCCCATCCTCACCTTCAACGACTACATTGCCCAGGCGCGCTACCGCCCATCCTCCATTGAGACCCCCCGCACAATCCGCTACGGCATCCGCTTTGCCCTCGTCCTGCTGGCAATGGAAGTGATTCTGCACTACGACTACGTCGGCGCCATCTCCAAGGCCAACCCGGACTGGTCGTCCTACACGCCCGCGCAGCTGTCGCTGCTATCCTACTTCAACCTGCACCTCATCTGGCTGAAGCTCCTCATCCCGTGGCGGCTTTTCCGCCTCTGGGCGCTGATCGACGGCGTCGATCCGCCCGAGAACATGGTCCGCTGCGTGAGCGACAATTACTCCACGTTCCAGTTCTGGCGGGCGTGGCACAGGAGCTACAACAAGTGGTTGATTCGGTACATCTACGTCCCCCTTGGCGGAGTGGATTTCCGGACCTGGCGCAAGGCGGTGCGCAGCGTGGTCACGTATCTGCTTATCTTTACGTTTGTGGCGCTGTGGCACGATATCAAGCTCAGGCTGCTGATATGGGGTTGGTTGGTGGTGTTCTTCATGCTGCCCGAGGTCGTGGCGAGGGCGGCCTTTCCGGCGAGGAAGTGGGAGAGCAGGCCGACTGCTTATCGGATGATTAGCTGTGTGGGCGCCGTCGGAAACGTGCTGATGATGATGGCTGCTAACCTGGTCGGATTTGCGGTTGGATTGGACGGGTTGGAGATGATACTCAAGGGAATCTTTCGAGATTATTCCGGTACGTATCTCCCTAGCGATGGTGACTGTGATACGCACGGGGCAAAATTTTACTGACGTGATTTACAGGCATATTGTTCCTCGTTACGGCTTGCTCGGCGCTGTTTGTGGGAATACAGATCATGTTTGAGATACGGGAGTCGGAGCTGCGGAAGGGTATCAACTTGAAGTGCTGAGCAGTGTGGCAGTATGTTTGTAAGTTATGATATTTTTGTTGGGGGTTGGATATGGTTGTATCACTACATTCGGCGGCGCAATCACCGAAAGCATAGCGAGGGTCTAGAATTGGAATAGAGCAGACTGTGATGTTCAAGCGTGTGGTATGTGACGGTTGTTTTGGTGACCGGAGCTACGCCACAGCTTTCACCAGGCCGGAATTGATACGGGAGTCAAGGACCACAAGCAAATACTCTCCGAGCGGCACCTGTGATGCCTCAAGATCGGATGTCGCAGGTGATTCATCCGGCTTTCCGTCTTTCATCCATCACCTGTAACGAAGCAAGCACAACCCCTTTTTGGAGAAAGTAAGGATCCATAGACGTGTAAACATTTCGGTCCATCCACTTCTCTTCGCGTTAGATATGTCGGGCTCTTGACTGGCATGTATGTTCACCCAACGCATAGAGTTCTGGCGACTGGCAGAGCTTGTTGCTTGTATGTCCACGTTGAGCAGGCCATACACAGTATTCAAGCAAAGAGCTTCGCTCGGTGATCTCGTGGTCTCATTACTACTATGTATGGTAAAGAGCCGTCGTTGGCTTGGGGGAACGCGAAAGTGCCAGCGGCGTCGTGATTGGTCGCTTGGTCAGGGATCTGGGCAACCCCGCCGAATCCACAAGACATTTTTAGTGCATCGCGGGGTCGTGTGCCATGTCTCTAGGCGGATCCCGTGGCCAGGAACAGGTGCTCCTGGCTTGCATCGGTGTCGATATTCGACCAACCACACGAGATCCCGCGATTCAGATTTGACGCATCCCCGAGCGTCACATCGGAGCCTCTCATGCAGAAAGTCGAGTAGCATGGTCAACAGGTCAAGTACAGGTCTTGGAACAGTTGCATCAGCATGAGTGGATGACTTCAGAGCTGTCAGCTCCCCCTCCGCCACTTCGCACCATTGACCAGCGGAAGCGGCCCCACACCGCCGCTGCGCCTGCCAGGTTCCATCCAGTCTTGTTTTATCTTGGCCAAAGTCGACCTCAGTTTCTTTCCAACGTCCCTCACGACGTCGATTCCTTACCTTCTCACACTGCATGTCTCTGTGTTCGCTTCTTTGTAAATGCTTGCATGAAAGTTGACCCTCCTGGCTGCCGGTCATTTACCTATTTCCCGTACCATTTCAAGAAGTGCGCTCCTCGCCCGGTTCTCTAAGCCATACGGATGATGGCTTCTGCTAGTTTCTAAGATCCTACTGATTGACGATGTCCATTTGAGGACGAATTCTACTTGGCCCTTTTGCGTCTAAGGGCTTTACTGTTACTGAACAGGTGCATGCGTCGAATGGCCATCTTCACAATTCATACCACATACACCTCACACCGTACGCCGGCGTCATGTTGCTCAGATATCTCGTGGTGGGCGTGCTGAGCACCTCAGTTTGTGCCGCCTCCAGGGTGTCGTTTGTCGACCTCGAGACGTTACACAGTGACGATGTAACATTGTCAGCAAGTCCGGACTTGCGGGTCCTCGAAGATGCTCTCGAGGCTCTCAAAGTCATGCAAGTTGCCTACTTCCAACCATGGCTTGGAATGTGGCCCACTGCCATTGACTGGACTGCCGCTGTGATGGGTTCACACGTTTCCGGTGCTCTAGAGTCGATATCGCAGGGCTTGGAGCTCATCCGTCTCGAGCAGGATGAGGAGGATTACAGGGTCAAGGAAAACCTTGTTACTCTCTACTTCTCCCAGTTAGTCGGTTACTACTTCGGCCAAGACGCCTTCGCGATCCGTAACGAGGCCTTCGACGACATGCTCTGGGTCGTCTTGGGCTGGCTCGATACGACCCAGTTCATTGAGCTTCACACCGCCTTGCACTACCGCTCTGCACGAGAAGGAGTCAGTCTGGGCCCAACCCAGGAATTACCAACTCTCCTGCGAAATCAGACCTGGCACGGGAACATTTGGATTCCAGCGTTCGCCCACAGGGCAAGGATCTTCTGGGAGCTGGCTGCTAAAGGCTGGGACGACAGGCTCTGCGGGGGCGGCATGACGTGGAATCCACGGCTGGAGCCGTACAAGAACGCAATCACTAACGAGTTGTTCATCTCGGCCTCGATAGCCATGTACCTTCACTTTCCTGGGGATACTAACTCCTCTCCTTACGGCGACGCTTCCGTTGGTGGTGTCGCTAACGCACACAATATCAACACCAATGAATGGAAAGCTCACGATCCCCGATTCCTACGCGCCGCCATAAAGGCCTATGCTTGGCTCAAAACCTCTGGTATGACCAACGATCACGGGTTATATGTGGATGGCTTCCACATATCCGGCTACAACAACCAGAGCGATAACAACACCAAGTGCGATCTTCGCAATGAGATGGTCTATACCTACAATCAGGGCGTCGTTCTATCCGGCCTACTCGGTCTCTTCAAAGTGACGGGGAACGCGTCATATCTCAAGGATGGCCACAAGCTGATCCAGGATGTCATACACGCCACAGGCTACGACTTACGGCATAACAAACCGATCGATGATCTATCGAAGCTGGAACCCGGTCAACTAACGCCGTGGCGCGGAATTGGTAGAGCCGGTGTCCTGGAAGAGGTATGTGACGTGCGCGGTGGCTGCTCGCAGAACGGCCACACCTTCAAGGGGATCTACTTCCACCATCTCACAGCTTTTTGCGCGCCACTCGAATTCGTCACTGCTCCCCCACATGTTCTGGAGGAGAAGCTGTTTGTCGAAATACGCAAAGAACATGCTCGCGCGTGCCAGGCATATCTCGGTTGGATAAAACACAACTCTGTGGCCGCTCTACTCACGCGCGACGCAAATGGGAAGTTTGGGATGTGGTGGACGGCTGGGTTGCTGAATATCACTTTGGATACTCTGGACCTCAGCCAGGAAGGTATCGGGCCGAGCGATGCGAATGCCGTAGACTACAGGAACTCGGGCGTGCCTGACGATCCGCTGTGGACACCACCTGGCACGGGAGTTACTCCTCCCAAGGACCTCTTCAACGAGGAAAACGGTCAAAGGCCATTAGGCGGACATATGAGGCGTACAACTAATCAGGACCCGGATCCAAACAATCGTGGCCGGGGCCGAACAGTGGAGTCACAGGGTGGAGGATTGGCGGTGTTACGGGCACTCTGGGAGATATCAAGGCAAAGTCCTGACTAAGGTGTCGCCGGAGGAAGGGGAAGGGCTGGTGAATGTCATCAGGTTGGGTATAGAAGGACGGTAACTGGGCATGCATCGGATGGTTCAGCGCTTGCACGTAAATGACGCCTCAATGATACCACGAGTACATATATTCTGGGCTCGGAACCTCATTCTTCTCATATTCCTTCGGGCATTTTCCGAAAAGAAACGTGGGATGAAAGTCAGGTCACCCTCGTATATACACCATAGCAGGTGAATGCACATTGAGTGTTCGATACCAGGAGGATCCTTCTGTGTTCCACCTTTAGCTGTCATTCCCCCCATTGCTGTGACATTGGACCTTCTAGTGTGCCATGGTCTTTGTTTTCAACCATTCGTAGTCCAGTTCCTTGTGGTGTAACCCCATCTGCCTTACACCATCTCAGGAACACCTAAACGCCGCCAACGCAAACCATTCCCGTTTTCCAGTCCCCCAATTCCCATTTTCCATGTCCCAAAGCCTTTCCCTAAATACCAGTTTCGGGATGCCCTAAAACTATTCCCTCAGCCATCTAAACTACCTCCAAAAACAGCTGTCAAGTCCCCCGAATCCAACAAACTCCAGTTGCCAAGCAGCAGAGCCGTGTCAACCGTATCCTCCCTTCCTTCCCCGGCAGCAGACGTATCGTTGACTCCCGTGGCGTTCTGCAAGTGACAGAACCCGCCCGGAACCTTTTCCAGCGCCGCGGAGACGCATATCCCGCCTCCGACGGAGACGTCGTCGCCTACCGCGTCGCTGTACCCGGCGTTGTATTGGGCGCAGAGCTGCATGCACGCGTATAGATCCGGGGTGAAGACGACGAGGATGTCGCGCACGCGGTCGTTGGTGCCGGCTTTGGCGGGGTAGTAGGTGTTGCAGAGGAGGGTGAAGGATTGGGGGGATTCGTTGTTGAAGCGGATCTGGAAAGGGGTTAAAGGGGGATGATAAGGGGGAATAGGCAAGGGAAGGAGGCTTACGATGCTTCCGGAGGCGTCGTAGGGGGTGACAACGCTGCCATTTTGGCTGGGACAATAGTCGTTTACTGGTGCTGGTGAGGATAGGCCTTGGGTGCCTTGGTCTGTTGGAGTTGCATAGCCTGTACTGTTGGCGGTCGGAGATGTTTTTGAGTGCACTCCTTGCTTCCTATATCTGGGTGAGCAGATGGCTAGGATGGATTCCTACGCTGTAGGACGGCGATACGTACGAGTTACTCAGCTCAACAGCAAGCCCAACAGCGAGGCCAATGGCCAGTACAACGACTAGCGCGGCTACCAGAATCCAGAACCGTAGCACTGGTAGTCCCAAGATAAGCTTCTTCCTACTCTGCTGCAACGGCGGTGGTTCTTCAAATTTGAAGTCTTGTATATGCCGCTTGATTGCGACCTCCGGCTGAGAAGAGTCATCCCCGAGTGCGATCGGGGCCTGGCTGTCCCTCGATCCCGGTGACCTTGACACAGGAGAACGAGACTGCGACGCCGCGGAGTCTGCTCTCTGTGGAAGGTTGTTGGGTGAAGCACTAATTCCTCTTGTGTGCTGACGGTATTGCGAGCCCTGAGATGATAGGAACGGTGACGCAGCAGAAGAGTTTGAGGTGAGATCCGAAGACTCCTGAACGACTTGCGGGGATGTCACGTCGTCCTCAGCGTAACGGGTTACTTCGAGGCCTGGTTGAGCCTGTCGACTCACCCTCGGAATGATAAACTTCAGGTTGTGGCTCTCGGCCTGCGAATGCGCGTCGTCCATCTAGTCTCATCTCTGCATTTTTGCTACTAGATTATATATCTTTAGAGCTCTCCGACAGAGTTTCAGCAATTGTGATATATATGATACCCAGCAGCCCGACTTAAGCTGTGGAAGTTCTGTGTCTGGTAGAAATTCGACGGAGTATAAATGAGAACCAGGAAGCAGGTCTAGATAGACTTTCGAGGCCAGGGTAGGCAGGACGTGACGAAACGAAATGCAGAAGGGGGAAATGCAGCTTATACCAACCCAGACCCGGGAAGTGGGAAACGCATGGCAAGAAAGCCGAATTCGGGTTTCATACAGCCGATGATGTGGTAACACTGCGAGTCTTGTGTCTTGTTTGGGCCGGTTAGCCACGTGGATTGAGTTTGAAGTAGCAAGGGGTGGGTTATATGGCACCTGTGTAACGCTGTCACAGCCACAGGGAGCCGTCCGGGGAAGCTTCCTGCGGCTTGCCACCGAGCCTGAGATCAGACTTGCCATTCCATGATGAGGTTCTCGTGGTAGTAGTAGTTGGACAGCGCAGAGATAGAAAGTTAAATCTTGCGTTCAAGCAGGTGACAAGTGACGCAGCTTACGTCCAGTGCGTGTTTAACAACGTCACCGAGCCTTTTCAAGCACAACTTAGTCTCTACGACCTTCGTTGCGGACCCTTCGGAGACCAGACGCGTGATTGCATCCTTAGCATGATCGTGCTTGATTTGCGTGGATCAGTCCTTGGATCGGCTACCGGTTGAATCCTTCGAAGCCGGGTAAAGAAGCCTGAGATGCTTGGATTTCTTGGTAGCATGGCAGACCAAAGCACAGTTGAGAAAGGCGAGGAGAGCGGTCCGACATCCGCCTATGCATGCATGAATTGTTGGTACCCAATGAACCCTGGATGGCATCGCAGGGAATGCAATCCACGAGGCGATGCTGCAAAGCTTCTAGAATGCAATCTCATGCTACCCCTGCCTTATGTGTACGCAAGTGATGATGGGAATATACCCATGTCACATTATGCTATAAGCTCTTTTGGGCGTACCTTGGTTTTTATTGCTCTCTTCGTATTTATGATGTTGAGATATAATGACCTTGTCTCTAGATGAGTTGATGACTGGGAGAGTGTGCTTAGTGAATCATCCGTGTCACCATGAGCTTCGCGAAGCATGCATATTAGTTTTTCGAGTCTATCAGCTTCACGAAACCTCAGAAACATACTTCCCAAGACAAAACGACACGGAGTGATGCCCTTCTGGCATGTATCTCACCAGCATCCCTTACTCCTATAAGGGCTCTTGGAAGGGATTATCAGGAGCGCCAGCGACGCGGAGACGCTGATCACTACTGTCCGCGACAACATAAAGCCTCTGACACTGGCCTCAGGCGGTTGGACGGGAAGATCGCGCAGATTCAGCATCTCTTTTCGGAGCATACTGTCCCAATCTTCGTATATGTCTCCGGCATGCTTTCCAGGAGAAGCTTGCCAATTATGAATCGCACTGTCAACAAGGGCTCTTAGGCGATCTGTAACTTGCGCTCCTGTTTCTGAAGCTGTAAATAGGTCCTTTCTTACCGCATGCAGGGTGATGTTGACTTATATCTAGCATCATATTTATTGAAACTCAGAAACCCTTTGGGACTACACAAGCACGAACCGACGATGCTGATGAAGAGATTCAGGCAGACTTCGAAGAGGGTGGCCCAGCTGTGGAAAAGGAGCACACTGCTCTGGTCATCGGCGAGTCTACAGCGTACTCTAGCCTGAGGGCTAACCGCCATCTACATGTTTTTACGTCAGCTCCAGTGACACTGCGCGGTCGAGCACCGACGTGTCTATACTCTCGGTGTCTAGACAGCTTCTTCTCCGACGAAAGTCTCCTTTAGAATCGTAGAGTAGACATCTCGAAGACGTTTGGCCATGCGAAACCAATTCTCGATACTTGGAGGAGATGCTGTACGCCGGGCCTGAGTCAGATCTCCTTGTCGAAAGAGAAGAAATAGTCCCTTTGCGTCTTGAGTGACTATATTCCAGTCTCACCCATCGGCACGTAAATATCTACGCCTCGCTGGTGGCGGCTCCTTCTAGCTTGCTGCACTAAGTGTCACCTCTGAAATTCGTTGGATCCTTGGCTCCGAAGGATTCATAGACAGCGGAATCCCGGGCCCACGGTCCGTGGCACCTGAGAATTGGTCATATGTTTGACAGGCTTTGAAGCACTAGGTTGAGTCGGTTTCGTAAAGGCACATCTTGGAGAGTGGCCTCACATCGACCTACAAGTCCGTCCTGGGTCCCACAGAAGAGGATACAGCGCAGCGATTCTGGAAAGAAACCCTTAGATTCACCACCAACCAGGGGACGGCCAGGCGAGGTTCTGTACCGTACTAAGCCGCCTAATGAGAGGATTGCTGCATGAGTTTGCAGCAGGCTAAACCCAACTAGGCTCCATGAGGCGAAAAATCGCCGACGACTGACCATCAACCCTGAAGGTCTCTCTCGACCATGTATTGCGACGCGAGATGGCTGGAGCTGCAAACTGAGGTTCGCATATCTCCAACCTTCCGCAATGGACCATAAATACTGCGGCATTGCTGCGGGTTTTGGAGCTGGAAGCACCATGATGCCCCCTGGAGCAAGGTAGACAAGCTAGACATCTAAGGTTGTCTGTTCACGTTCTAATTCGACATGTTTGACAAGAAATCAGTGGTCTTGGGGGCACTGCTATGTTCAGTGGCTGCTGCAACGAGCCATGTGCCAACAGCAGTTGTTCGTCCCGGCCTGCTCATCGGCACCACCACGGTCCTGCCATCGTCTACAGCTACGGTGAACAAGTTCCTCAGCATTCCGTACGCAGTCACACCCCCGAGGCGCTTTATGCCAGCTGAGCGTCTTGTCAAGTACGACGGACCCGTGAATGCCACTCAGCCTCCTCATCTCTGCTACCAGCAAAACTACGGTTGGTTAACAGGGCCCCAAAAGCAAGCATTCCCGGGCACCATTCACTGACCTGAGAAGCTCACGAGACCGCCGAACAAGTCGCTGATGAAAGCGAAGACTGCTTGTACTTGAACGTCTACGCTCCAGCTGGCTGCAAGGGCGGCAAGGCAGTCATGTTCTGGATCCACGGCGGTGATCTGACATCCGGCACTAGCTCAGCCTTTGACGGCTCGAGTATCGCTGCGAACCAGGATGTTGTGGTAGTAACATTTAACTATCGTCTCAATGGTATATCGCATTGATCTCACTCATCCGCCATTTTCGCTCTTCGTTTTATGATCGAGGGGACCCAGAGGGCAGCACTGCTGACATCTACCTCACAGCGTTTGGCTTCTCCAATGCCCCTAACCTCCCGCTAGAGTCCCGCAACGTCGGCTTCTGGGACCAGCGCCTTGCCCTGGCCTGGGTGCAGGAGAACATTGCGGCATTCGGCGGCGACCCCCGTAAGGTAACCATCTTCGGCGAGTCTTCCGGGGCGTCATCCGTAGACCGGCTGCTGACCACGATGCTGGACGACGCACCGCCCTTCCGCGCCGCCATCCTCCAGAGCGGCCAGGCGACGGTGAGCGCCTTCCCAAGAGACGGCGGGCCAGCGGCTTGGAGCACTCTCGTGTCTGCCCTGAACTGCACGTCTTCGAGCGCGGACGCGGCAAGCGACGCCGAGTTTGCGTGTGTTCAGAGAGCGGACGCGCTCACCATCAGAAACCTCCTCAACTCGGCCAGTTTGGACTTCGGCCCGGTAAACGACAACGTCACGCAGCGGGCTACCCCGTTGACAGAGGCCAGGCGAGCTGGTAGCGTCGCCAAGGTACCGCTCCTGGTCGGCAGCAATGGCCAGGAAGGCATGAATCTAGGGCCACAATATGGGATCACCAACTTCTCGTCGATCACAGAAACTGAATTGGAGCAGTTTTTGTACGCGGTAACGGGGAGTGCCGCGATGGTAGGCGCAATCAAACCACTGATCGATGAGATCCAGGGCAGTTTCCCTTGGTTTAACCTGTTCGAAGCCGGGGCCCAGCTATACACCGAGGTGGTGTATCAATGTGTAAGGCAACCCTTTGCTATATTGGAGCTCATCTCGTCCTGCCCAACCCGTGTCATTGCTGACAGTTGTCTGGTCTATTCAGCCGTGTAGGATCGTGACAGAGGCCTCGATCCAGGACAAGATTCCGACTTGGCGATACTACTATAATGCGACTATTCTAAATGTTCAGCCCGAAGGCTACCCGACTCTAGGCGCCTTCCACGGGGCAGAACTGCCGGTGGTTTGGGGCTCGTACCCTACCGAGAACGCGACGGACCAGGAGATAGCGTTGAGTGCTTTCATACAGACTGCGTGGGCGAACTTCGCCAAGGACCCGATGGCTGGTCCCGGATGGAGGGCATTAGACGGGACGGGCGACCAGCTTGCCTGCTTGGGCTGTGGTGGAAGCTCTGGCATCCAGATCATATCCACGAGCGTAATAGACTCGAGGTGCTCGCAGTATGCTCCGCTGTTCACGGCTTCTACGCCATATTTCTAAGGCATTCAGGGGGCGATAGGCACCACTTCTAAATCTAACCCTTTGAGATCACTTATTAACTCTCGAAGCCCAACAAGAAAGAAAACTGCAAGGGAAGCAAGGGCATTCCAGTCCCTTAGACTAAATAAAGGACATCCTACCTAGAAGAGTCCGTTTCTAAACAATCTAGACTGGCTGACTTTATAGGAGAGTAATCACGTCCCTAAGCCTGTCCAGTCATATTTTTAGCGAAGGACAACGGGACAGAAGCAGTACTGATTTTGCTGAGTGGTGGAAGATGTTGACCATAATAGCTCGTAGCTCCATGAGGACTATCTGTCCGACGTAAGAAACTTTGAGCTGCCACTTCCTGACCGGAAAGTTCCCTTTAAGTCCAGGATGAAGGTCAAATACGGCCTCATGAAGGCCCCGTGAAACAGCATGAATTTTCAGAGATTTTAAATATATATTATGTACGGTCGTGCATAGAAGAATATGGAAATCAAATAAATATATGGCGAGGTCGGGTGCGTAGTTTCTGATATTAACTTGTTAAGCCGCCAAGACGTTGTAGCATTTGAACCAGAAACACTTATAAAGCTGCTGGAAACTTCATCCCAATGCCATCCTCCTCATTCATAAGTGTCAATAGCAGAGAATGGTATCTTTTATGATTGTATATGTAGTTACTAAACTACTAAGCGTATACTCCAATATTGATCGTCATCCTACTCATCACCACTTGGCACTCGGGGTCCCCCTAGCGTTGGCCTACCTGCTCGAATTAAGCAACGTAGCATCCTCATTATCCTCATCCAGCGCCTTTAGGATGCGCGGTCTTTATCAATGCCCCTTTCGCCACGTGACGGATAGGTTCAAGAAGCACAAAATGGCCGTACATCATCAAGCGCATCGTTTAGGAGAGTTGTTGATCCTTATTATGAAGTAACCGGTGTAAAACGATCAAAGTCCAGTACCACGTTTGCCATCAACGTTTACGATGGAGCGAACGCCCAGCCTGACCCTTGAACATAAACCTTCCCGTCTCTACAGCCGTGGGAAGCCCTGCACTGATTAACACTTCCTTGGCTAAGTTAAGGAGCAGGTGATCGCTGCCTTCTAGCTGTTAGTGTATTGGATGACACGATAATTTGCGACTGCACTTACCCGGCGCCCCTGCCATAGAAGCAACAATCGGAAGATACTCGGTTCTTTTGCTGATTCGCGACTCAAAAGGCACTTGGCCAACTGCGACAGTCATTAGTTGTCATGCTTCAAGGAAACTTTTGGTTGGTGATTCGTTCTTCCTACTTGGAAGGACAATTTGCGGAAGACCGATCATGGACCAATGTAATTCGGGCTGAACGCCGGCACCACGCCAGGGGCACTTAAACACGTCAGAGGAACAGTCTGGGTCTCGACATCTGTCGGAGCGGATGGACTCACGAGTTTGGCAGGTCCCGATATTTAGGCTCCCCGCTACCACAAGGCAAGATCAAGACGGCGTCGGAACAGCCATCACAGTCAGCTCGCATGATGTTGTCTTGAAATCATCGTCGGTACACCTTCAACTCTTGCAGAGATTGCTCTTTTTGTTCAAGGGTAACTTTAGCACCTCGATCCCTACACGACGTTAGCAAAGAGATTAATGCTGCTGACGTTACCATACCATTTCCACCGCATATATGGTCCGACATAAGCGGGCTTCCCGAACTTGTCCTCGTGATCCTTTCGAAACTGTGAGAATTCGTTGTACCCGTCGTAGTAGAAGGGGTAGTACGCCGTCTAACGTCTACGTTAACGTCAATCTTGTGTGTATATGTCTAGCAAGATGTCCTACCTTGTTGAGGTACTCGCGAATGTCTTTGCCTGAAGCTTCATCAGGTGGGCACTGAGCCCACCTTTCTGCAATGCTCATGTTCGTTCTTTCTAGACAGAGGAAGTTTTCAAATTGCTGGACAAATCCTTCCACGACAGCTTGCTGGTCCGTATTCGAATGGGGAAAGAAGTCGGTAGGATACAGAATCCGGTTAGGTAGCTGGAACAATCAGTATTCCGCACTCTGGACGCGTGTAATCACACAGACCGCAAAGGTATTGCACGTACAGGGACGTCGTGTTTCAGGGACGGAAGTGAAGTTTTGACCAGTCCTTGTAGTTGAGAAGCGTCTCGAGAAAGGAGGCCAATTGTGTCCATTACCCTCGATGCCGTCAGGATCACAAGAAGTAAAAGCAAGAACTGGATCGTCATGAAACTCACTTGCAACTGGGGTAAACGCCTTGAAGCGCATCTGCCCCCCACGATATTCTCATTCCAAACAGACCGTTCCACGCCGCAGGCCAGCGGATGCTTCCCGTTGCTTGAAACGAATTAGCGAAGAAATAACAAGGCTGTGCTAACTCACTGTCCGTTTCCACTGAAAAATCTAGCCAGCTATCAGCCGCCAGAGCCGCGGCTCCCCCAGTAGTGCTGCCTGAGGGGCTCTGATATCCATCAGCACGAGGGTTGAATGGGGCATGAAAGCCAATCCATTGATCGGTAGCCTCTTCGGACGAAGCAAAAGCGCACATCTTGGTCTTGCCAACTAGGATAGCGCCCAAGTCAACCAGGCGCTCCAGGAACCTGGCGGTTTCTTGCTCTGGGCCATAAGTTTCCACGAAAGCGCGATTGCTTTGTGTTGTCTTGATACCAGCGACCTTGAAGTTGTCTTTGACGCTGATTCTCTTTCCAGCGAGCGGCTTATCTGCAGTGACGGTAGCATATAAGCGACTCGGGGCGGCAACGTAGCGCCAGAGGCCATCCTAACTCATATGCTCCAGGGCTTGAAACCTGAATACCCAAATCATTAAATGGGCTATTTCGTGGATGAGAATATTTGTGTAGGTGACTTACCTGCCCGGCGAACCCCACACGGGCACGAATGTCGTAGCAAATGCATCTTGGGTGTCTGGATAGAGTTTCCAAGCTTGTACAACCAAGTTTCCCCCCTTTAGAAAGTATGGACCTTGGGGTAACTTCTCTGTGTTCTCGATCTCAACCACATGCCTAGGGCTCCATTCGCTTTCTCCTCGGCACAGGCGCAGGTCCGTCCACTGTATCTTGGAAGCTTCCGCCGAGCTGGTAGTCTGAATAAGCACAGTGTCGGACAAGAAGTCGTCGGAGAAGACATCGTCAATGTCAAATGATGTGATCGCGTCCAAAGCATCGTCTTTTGACCAGTCTTCGTGGGGTGATAGAAGCACCACAGGTTTTATCACTTCCTGGTCTTGGTCCTCGCATGGCCGCGAATCAGTGCGTATTTTCACCTGAATGGTTCAGTCTCAGTTAGGCGCAGCAATGGGGGATTACCTAGACAAGAATTACTTCACCCCGATGACCCAAGAGGTAGCTTGCAGTCGCCAAGGTAACCACGACCTGAGCATGGCGAGGATTGTGGTTCGGCATCCCGATGGCGGGCATTGCAATTGGCATTCCCAGCTTCTTTGACTTTGGGGATGGACACTTCCAAGCCGAAGGATGACCTTGGCCAGTCTCCCTACGACATTCAATTGATCCAAGGTTTGCTAGGGCAAGGTCGTGAAGCTTTCGGGAAAATTGAAAGAAAGTACTTAGCAGAAGAGGATAAGGTGGGCAAAGAACAGGTCGTTGCGTCCATTCAACCTGCGGGTCATGCCTTATCACTACAAACCAGCGTGTACTATGTGATGACACCAAGGAGCGCTGCATTTCCCCGGTGCCTACTACTTAAAGGTATTTTATTTTCGGGCGACCCTGCCGTCTATATAACTATCTCTGCTCTACTCCTTCCAAACAGCGGAACTGGAGAACCATCCAGGTTTTCATTTTGAAACCTGTGATTATCATATTTTCCCACGGCTCCTCGTGCCATCGCAGTTCCTGTAACGATACTTTCTACGCTCGTCATCTGGACACAATCAAGATGACCGAAATCGAATCTCCCATAACCGATGTCATGACACAGCAGCTATGGAAGGAGTGGTTCACTCCTAACACCAGCCAGCCTGTGCTATCGCCGGAGCGAGCCATTGAGCAACTCGATGGCGAGCAAAATGGTAAATGGCCAGTCGTCATTCCAGCCACTGAATCTGATCTTTAAGGTATGGCATGCCATGTAACTCGATTGTTTCGGCTGCCACTAATTAATGATTCATAAGCTACAGAACGCATCGGTCTCATGGCGCTGGTTTTCTTCTTCAAGGCACGCTACTGGGACCAAACGCCATGATGGCTTTGGTGTTACGCGACTAGATAGCCTAGGATGCCCGTCATTTTATTATATCCGAGACTGCCTAGCCCGCCTCTCTTTCATGTCCAAGAGAATTCAACGACTATATTCCCGCATCCACACACTATATTCAATAATACCATGCCACTAGCCGAACCTCCTCAGTCACAGATGGGTGTTACGACGCACAATGAAACCCACTTATAGGATCGGCCTAAACATACACATCAACTTCAACCTTACTTATGGTCACGGGAGTGGGAGACTCACGCGCATTTTCTGGCTCCGTGATGTATACATTGCGGAGGATGACCACTTCACTAGGTGACTGATTCGCGAGGTACCACCATTTGTGATTCGCCTCGTGCTGGAGGAAGCAGCTCTCACCCAACCCCCTCGTGTACCCGATATTGTTGTTCGCGATCAAGTCATTGGGTGGATCCACGCTTCGCCAGTCACATAATGCAAGTGGTCAGAGTCGTTGAAGAACCTTCATATGCTGTCTGTTCCGGCGCCAGGTCAGTCAGACGGCCAGCTCAGCGGTGAAAGGTTAGTGTCGACGTAGTTAAGATATCACAGCGGCCCTTCAGTCTCTATCCTGCGCATTGTCGCAGGAGATATACCGAAGATTTTGAACGTTCACATTGGGCTCGAACGTTTTCCGCGTGTCGGAAATCAATGTAGAATGAAACTCCCAGCCATGGTTTTCAGTCTTGACGCCTGGTATGTCGTCAATAGGGGATGAGGTCGTGTAAGGGGTTTCGGTGATGTATCTGCTGCTCTGCGCAAGATAGACGATCTCGAGACTCGCTGTCAATCGTTATCACATTCGGTGTATTCATAGTCATTCCTCGCTTCATGACGATTTTAGAAAGACGAATATATAAGCACGAGAATCTGACTTTCTCACCATATCCTCAGCCTGCTATGCTATAAAGTCAGAATTTCTCGATCGATTTACCAAGCCAACAGCAGCTCTTGCGATTCATGGCATCCGAAGAGCACCTGAGCCGCATGAAACAATTATGTCGCGACATTGGAGCACTGAGTTACTCTTTTCCCATCATTGATTTCTGCGAGAGTAAATCGACAGTCAAGAGGAAGAAACATTGGTATAACCTCCCCAAACCTAGAATGGTAAGCCCCCAGACGACTTTACGCTCTTGGGTTTGACAGGCCAGGCTTTAATACATGGGTTCCAGCTCGTAAACTCGACTATTGCGAACACTTCCTAAGCATTTCGCCCCAAGTAAGGAAAAGTTGGACATCTAGCTATGCTCGCCTTAGCTGCCGCTCAACAACAGAAGATCCCGATAACTTCTCGGTAGGACAGCGGACGGGACACCCGAGTTTCCAGTCGTGTAGAAATTACAACAAACAAAGCAGAATATACGAGGGTTTGATTGAGCGTGAGGTTGTGGATAATGCACGCCATATCGACCTCTTGAGCTAAGTCCCGTACGCCGAGCTTGTAGCTAGAACACCTCCAAAAGCGGCCATGAAGCCCCAATCCATTCCCTTCTTTCTCGTTCATGAAGCATCAAAAGTAAAGAACAGTATAGTTTGTACATGTATTCGTTGCCACCACCCCGCTCATCACCACAATCTCAGTCGTCGTTCCACTCATCACCACCCCGAACACCACTCGGCGTTCCCCTAGCGTCCGCCTGCCCACTCGAACTAGGCAACGTACCATCCTCATCATCCTCATCCAGCGCCTTGGCCAACTCATCCGGGTCCCTCATCTTGGCATCCGGGTCAACCGAGCCGGAGGCGGTGATGCCGTGCTCCTCATCATCACTGTCCCCAACCAGCCCGTGGGCCTCCTCCAGTACACCATCATCCGCACTGACAGAGATCCCCCTTGCTCCCCACTTCGACCGCGCGCCAGCACCACCCCTGTTGCCTCCTCTAGCCCCGAGCGCAGGCCGACCCTCTTCGTCATCCTCAGGCGTGGTATCGATATGCTTGCCGAAGATGCGGTTGAGCAGCCAACCCCTCCGCAGATCGTCCGCGTCGACGACCGCGCCGTCGCGCAGCTTGACGCGCTGCCGCGTCCAGTAGACCCACGCGAAGTCCAGGTACAGCGCTGTCTGGATGAGGCCGAAGATGATGGAAATGGGGTTGGGAGGGCGGTCGTTGATGTCCAGCTCGCGCCAGATCCAGTTGAGGATGTACAGGCCGCGGTAGGAGCCGAGGAAGAGGATGTAAAAGGAGGTGATCACGGTCGGCACGGTGGTCTGGCGGAGGAGGAGGAGTTGGGGCAGAACGCAGACAGATTCGAGGATTATGGAGAAGGTGAGGAGCCACTGACGGAAGGTGGTTAGCAAACAGTGCTGGTTATGAGTAAGTGGGTAGGGAACAACTCACGATGCGGAAGCTCCAGTATTGCTTCTTCTCAAAGATGAGCATTACGAACGGCGAGAGGAGCAAAGACCCTGCCACGACGGCGGCGCCTAGCTTCCAGGCTATCTCGCGTTCGCGCGTGCGGGGGTAGGCCCAGCGCATGATGAAGATGGTGTAGAAGCTCGAGAGGATGTAGAACACCTTGAAGAAGTAGTTCCATGGTATTGTTTCGTGGAAGAGGTCGAGATACCGGGTGCAGAATACGGCTGCGTAGAGGATCTGTGTTATGAGGGAGACACCTGTTTTCATTGTTAGCCGCGACTTGCTATCATGAGAACCGTGAGGAGACGAACCTTCGGCACTCCTGTTACGGTGGATGGAGAAGATGAGGATGCATTTCGCCGCCAGGTGGGAGAGGTCGGCGAGGATGCGGAAGATCTAGTTACGGTCTGTAAGCTTCATCCAACTGAGCTGCTGCCAGAGGAATAACACACATTCCATGCATGTGGTAACATGTTGTCTTGAGCTCGTAGCGAAGGGTAGTCTCGCGGCGACAAGTCAGGGGCGCGGAGGTTGTTCCGGACGTTGGTCTTATCGCATCACTGCCGTCAGTGTTAGGTGGAGAGAAATGGCAGTCCAACAGCTTCAAGCTAGGAAAACAGAGTAGACGAAATGCCCTCTCAGCGCGGTAGGCTGATTATGAGATCCAGGCAGTCGAACGGATGTAAGATGGCTGCATGGAGAGCTTGCGTGTCGGGATGCGTGGTCGCGATAACCGGAGACACTGCGCGGAGACCAATTACGTTAGAGCTTCCTCTAGGCGGCCTTAGCCCCTCTCAATATGGACAGCCGGCAACAGCCGGCATCATCCTTTGACGCTTGAATCACCAGGAAGCACGCTCCAGGAATCATATGATAATGACGCCTGTGTAGAAAAGAGTACCGCTAGGGACCACCATCCACGGTTCCAACATAGGCGAAGCAAGTAGCCAAATGTTTGGGATGATATGTGCCCTCCGGGTCGCGAATGTGACGTTGGAGGCTCACACAAGAGCTATACATGTTCCTCAACCTCCATGCCCAATGACAAGACAACTGCTGGACGCGATCTCGACGGTGATGGAATTTAATGTTCTTATTTATCTCAGACAAGGCGATGAGAGAACGAAATGATCGCACCTGAGAGCCGTTCACCCGCGGTTCAGACCACCGAATTCCACTCCCCTCAGTTCTCGTCTCTAGCTGGCTTCTTCGACCTCTTCTGGCGAAGGGTTGCCGGAAACACCAAACGCCGAAGAACAACAGCCCGACTGTGACGCATCTGCTTTTCCCCTTCCCGATCAGCAACGGCTGGGTGCACCATCATACCAATCATGGAACAATAGCTCAAACCAAAGCACAACCGTCGAACACCGGAACACTCGCGCCAATATCATGGGATCCAGTAGCTTCGTGTGAACGCTCGAGGTCCACAGAGCTGTCGAATTGCGGCGGCACCGAGTAGTCATATATATATATATATATATATATAGTAATAAAACAACGGCACGTCGAGGATAAGTTGCGTCTTTCCAATCAGTTCGACCCTCCCAGCTATCATCCCTTCGACATTCGCGAAGATTGAGTGTCTGGTGCTAATCACTGCAACTGTTGCGAAAATGTTCCGAGGTTTTCTAGTCTCGAAACGATGGATGGTGACATCAAACCAGTCTCCGGTATTGAGCTATTCCTACATGCCCGGTTACAGCATTGCCTGATTCGCCTTCCACTTCTGCTGCTCTCTAGTCATCTGGACCAGGACGAGTAGGGGACAGACTCGGACATCTTGACCCACGCTGTCAGGAGCTGACCAGTGGCATGTTTGGCTCGAACTTCTCAGTATACTGGTCCTTTGCCATGGCCGATGCTGGTTGAGAATTTGGGCTCTCTCAGACAATTATCGTGGTTAAGTTCGAGTTCATGTTACCAATCTTCTTTTGGGCTGCCGGCGCATCCCAAATCTGCTCGGGCTAGGTGTTCGACATTCAAGATTGTCGAACCGGACCTACATGTGGTATCCTGCGTCCCCTATCGGGAGAGAGATAACTACAACCAAGACCAAATCCGTATGTATGCTTACAGTCAAGTGGAATAAGGCTCGGTCAACCGCTGGTGTAAGGCTAGCGGCGGTGGACAAACGTGGGGGTTCAGCAGGGATGCGGGCCCAACCGCTTTGGTGGAGCGTTTCGGAAGTTGTGCGGGGGCTGGCCGGGAACCTGGAACCCACCTCAAGGAATGAATCTCGGAGACGTTCCGATGACGCGGCCGCCATGTTTCTTATGATCATTCATATGGTGGACTGCCTGTACAAAATCTAGTGTTAGTGCGACAGCTTCGGGACTTTTTGAAATCCACCTATGCGTTCGTGGCCCTTCCCGTAGGTAGAGGGCATCTCTGCAGCTCCCTGATCGCATCTTTGCAGAATTCAAATGTCAGAAGAACCATATAAACTTTGTCTTGAGAATCACAGCACGTGCACAGATTCTAAACACCCTCCGATGAACCGTCAACAACTCCTTGGGCGAACAGGACGACGAGCTGAAGTCCAACTCTGCAATAAGGAAGGGGCTGCAATTTTCCGAGCCAGCCACTTGGTTCGTTCCTGCCTCAGTTAGACTGTACTCCAGGTCGGTGTCTGGAAAATTGTCGTCAGCCAAAGTCCTGCTTGTCTCAGCCGTTGAGACAGACTCGTCTGAGTCGATCCGGCATACTCAAAATCCCTGTGCTCTTGTCTACAATGCACCTTGGCATTGTGGTCTTGCTCACGGCCTTGGTCACCGACGCAAGAGGGGAGACTAGTTCCTGGCCGGTACGGCGCCATCAGCAAGTAGCAGCGAGCGAAGATGGCGGCGAACCAGAGAACAAATACTTTCGTATGTTGAACCCCCGTTTGTGGTTAAGATTGACTACGACTCTGACCAATCGGGCACAGATGAATCAACGTAAGGCTGATAGCTGCTGTCTGTTTGTGCTTCACTGACACATGCCAAAGCTTTCAGGCGCACTACGATGGCAGGTCAGTTGCACACAAAGACGTTATGGAGTGAGAAGCTGTAGTTGACTGTCTCTCAGATTCGCCGACCATGCACTCGATTACCTCGACCAGAAAAGAGCGCTAAGAAACCTCATGCGGACATATCTTAGCACGTTTGCTCAACTCGGAATCGACACATGGCTTGTGCATGGCTCCCTACTAGGATGGTGGTGGGGAGAGAAGGTCGGCTTCCTCATCGTTTCTATCTTCTACGAGTGCTTCACAGCTAATGGCCCGATAGATTCTGCCCTGGGATTCAGATGTTGACGTCATGGTCACTGAGAGCAGCATATACTATCTCGCAGCATACTACAACATGACCACCTTCTGGTTCAAGACCCCGGGCTATAAACAAGGGAAGAACTACCTGCTAGAAATCAACCCAAACTACGAGAACCGAGAGCAGACAGACGTACACAACCATATCGATGCCAGATGGATTGATACAGAGACTGGTCTCTTCATTGACATCACTGCTGCCCGATATAACCTTACCCATCCACAAGGAGAGGGCATGATGAGCTGCAAGGACGGCCACGAATTCAGGGTGAGCATGATTCGGACACAGTTCGACGTTCTATGTTGGCTGACCGTGGGCTGACCCTGGAGTTAGGACACATATGTCTTTCCCCTCCGCAAAACGACCTTTGAGGGCGTCCCTGCCAAGATTCCATACCGATATAAGGAATTCCTTGTCTCCGAATATGGTGAAGATGGTTTGAAGAATACTAAATACCGCGAGTAAGGCATTTTACTTTAGCAGTACGCTCGGGCGATATTGAGATTCTCTAACGATGCATACTGTAGTCATACTTTCGATGAGAGCAAGATGCGCTGGGTTCATAAAGGGCCTGAATGGAAGAGGCAGGAAGTGCTGAAAACGGATGATAACTAAAACGACAACTCTGCCCACAGACAAAAGCGCCTTGACGGCGTAGATTGTTCGATGACCTGTCCCAAACTTGACAGCTGAGGCATCAGGTAGCAACCAAGATCCTGAACAGTCAGTTGCGACAAGACACGGGCAATTCTTCGAGGACTAGGAGGAAATCTCGTACTGGTCCGTCTCTGTAAAATACTGGAGCAACAGATACACGTGTGCTTTTATTTAAAGATACCCAATAGATTCCGTATGAATTATCAACAACGTACCCGTTATGCCTCTTGATTGTTCACCTCGTCGCAACTTGAATTGGACGAGCTAGAAACGGCGCGTTTCTCCGTGTTGAACTCAAAACGGCGATCCAGGGATTCACAGGACGGCGGGGGATCCGAGAGCGGTTCCGCGAAACTTTCCAAAACGGCCCCCACGTCGCGTCTTCCATTGCAGCGCGTTTCCAGACCACGACCTCGCCGATGGAATAAGGTATCCAGCCATGAAATAGCATCGCTACCCAATTCCAACGCACCTACAACTGCGCCGCTATGGCGACAAGTAAGTCCGTCGTCGCGGCTTTCCGAACATGGAACAAGTCTGACAAAGCTATCTAGGCCGAGAAGAACGCATGGCCTCGCGCCTGCGTGGAGCTGGGTAAGTCAACACCCTGTCCTCTCCCATCTCAATATCTACCACCGCTAACCGTGGCCCAGTCGCCACCAAGTAGAAGACATATCCTTCGGCTTCGTCCTCCCCGAAGCAGAACCTTCAATCGTAGCGGCACCTTCACCCGCGGCCGACGCCAACCGATCCATCTCATCCATTGCACCACCTCCCCCGCCCACTCCTCCTCCGCCACGAGCTCCGCGCTCGGCGAATCCTAACACGTCCGCCAAGCGCCGGCGCATCGCACACGACGACCCGAGCCATGGACAAATCGCTGCGCGCACGCCTGTTGCGCCGCTGGCACCACCCCCACTACCGCTACCTACCACGCGCTCGGGAAGGGGGACGGCGACGGCAAGACCGGACCCGTACGATTTACCAGACAACTCAACGGAAGAGACTCGGTCACGACATAGTCCGCGGTCGACACGCTCCGGACCCGCGGCTGACGCGTTGCGTAGGTCGATCGCGGCGCGTACACCGGGGGAGGTGGAGGAAGATGACCTGGAGTCACTTCCGCGCCCGACGCCCCGTACTGCACAGAGGGGTACGGCTGTGGCTACGAGAGAGGAGGTTATTGATATCGTTCAGGAGAGCCCCGCTAACGCGCCGGGGAGCGGACGGCGGAGAAGGGTGGTGAGGGTTAGTGAGGTTGCTACTAGCTCGAGCGCGATGCTGCAGAGGGTTATGCAGCAGCACAGTCACCAAAGGAGGTCGCCAAGGGAGGTAGAGCCGGAGGATGAGGATGAGATTGCGGCGGAGGTGGATGTTTCGCCCGTGCTTGGGGTGGGGAGCTCGCCTTTGATCAGGAAGGCTGCTCAGCGAGACAGGGAGAGGAAGACTGTTGAGAAGAAGAGGGAGAAGGATGTGCGACACGTGGAGAAGGAGGCGGCTTTACAGGAGGTGCAAAAGAGTGCGCCGAAGCGAACTATCAGACGGTCTGGCTTGGGTGCTGCTGGCTTTGGGCAGGGTGAGGTCGATGAGCTTTCGCCTGCCCCTGCTGTTTCGGCATCGCCTGCTGCGGGGAAGCGGAGCGTCCGGCTTTCCGCACAAAGGGCACAGAACGGCGTTGATGAGCTTTCGCCTGCGGTTGCCCGGACCATGAGGCGGAGTGTAAGGCATCCACCTAGGCCTAGGGCTGAGGCTAGCGCGGTTGATGAACAGTCACCGGCCTCTGCTAAGGCTGTCAAGCGGCGCGTCGGGCCTGTGCCTCAGAGTGCTGCTGGCGAGGTTGATGCACCGTCGTCGGCATCGACTCGGAGCACCAGACGGAAAACAGGGCCTCTGGTTGACATTGAGGCTGATGAACTTGACGAGCCGTCGCCCGCCCCCGCTCGAATTGCCAGAAGGAGTGTCAGGGTGTCTGACGGGAGCGCTGTGCTGGCTGAGGTTGATGAGCTCTCACCGGAGAAGACGCGTGAGGTTATGGGACCACCACCTGCTAGGACAAAGCCACCGAAGGCCGCTCCAAAGCCCCAGTCGCCGCAGAAGGAGAGCCTAAAAGCGAAGCGATCTGGCGGACAACCGAGTAGAGCAGCTGCCAAACCACCTACGGAAGTCCAGAAGACACAGATCTCCAAGCGTCAGCACACAAAGGTTCAGCCAGTGGAGCACCAAGAGGAGATTGAGGAAGCAGAGCAGATAGACGAAACAGAAGCAGCCCGCCGTCTAGGTCGCAAACGGCCCCGGAGAAGTATCCAAGCTCCAACGGAGGCAGACGAAACCGAGCAACAGGAAGAGGAACAGCCAGCCGCTAAACGGCGGCGGAGAAAGCCACCCCAGAGTCCGGCAATACAGCAACCACCCAAGACCCGCAAGGAGAAGCAACAAGCCGCGGCTGTTGTTCAACCACCCAGGAAACCTCCCGCCAAGAGGAAGAGCAGAACAGCCGGTCCGACAGGCGATCAAGACGAGTTGGAAGTTGACGAAGTCAAAGGCGGCACCTTCCCCATCACAGTCCAGCGCTTCACTAAGAAAGTCCGGCACGACGGCGACGACGGTGAAGCCGACATCCTGGGGTCCGACACGATCCCCTTTGCCAGCCGAGCAGGCGTGAACGCCGTCGACGTCCTGGCGCAGATGTGCGACGAGTTGGTCGGCTCCTTCATGTCCAATCTGCAGGAGCAAGGGCGGGCGGCGGCCGATGCGGCGGCGAGGAGGGAGGTCAAGACCATGATGCGCGCACTGGAGGCGTTTCGCGAGGAGCTGCGCACGAGGTTGTTGGAGCATACTATTGCGCTTGATACGCTCCATGCGCTGCAGAAACGGGTTAGGGCGGCGCAGAAGGACAAGATTGCGCTGAGGGAGGAGATTCTGAGGATTCGGAGGGAGAAAGAGGTTGTCGAGTTGCGGAAGGATGCGGTCAGGGTTCGGCATGAGGCGGAGAGGGGGGTTGCTATGGTATGTTTTGCTCGTCTAGGCCTGATGGTTTCTATATTTATGCTGTGTTTTGCTAACGTTGTGGCTAGCAACACATCAGCCTCTCCTCCACGATGCACGATATCGATCTGGCTGTCGAAAAAGGGCTAGCTGCCGAGGAGCTTTCGGCGGCGGAACAGGGCAAGGCGGATCTGGCGAATTTAGAGTTCTTGATCAGTAAAGTTGCTGAGCAGGCTTGCAGTAAGAGCGGCCAGGGCGGCACCTTGAAGCAAATCAAGGAGTTCAATGCCTTCCTGGAGAGGGCTGCTGCTGCTCTTGAAGGGAGGTGAGGCAGTATCACGGTGTTGGAGGAAGGCAGAGGTGGCGGTGATGACTTATGAGGACTGAATGTGCCATGGACAAGCTATGATACCTACCAAGCATTGGTGAGCGTGAAGGCAAGCCTAGGACAATATGAAGATATCCTCAACCGGTAATCAAAACTTATCACATTGAAACCTATCTTTGGACCGACATGAGAGACTCGCAGTGTAAAGTTTATACATTGAATGCAACGAGTGAGAACTTCAATTGAGATGTGCCATGTGCTCTGTGAGCTTTTCATTCCACATTAACTAGCGACCCGAACCCGCAAATCGCCTCCTAGAACTCCGGCCTTCAAAGCACGACAGGTATACGCAAAGCAATGACTTTTAAGCATAGAGCTTCTTCTCGTATGACTCCATGTTTACACCACCTTCGAGCTGAGCGCTGGCAGTCCGGATCTCGAACCGAACAGCACCGCTGGTGACGCTCTCGTGCAGCTCCTTGAGACTCTTTACGCCTGCGTCCTGCATCGAGTGCTTCAGGCCAGCGGCGAGGTAAGGCAGGAACTTCTGCACAGACCCTCTGTGAGCCACAGCGCCAGAGACACCTTGAGCAACCAACACGCTGTCACCCTCCGAGAAATAACGGGCAGTTCCCGCATTGCTCTTCTGGCTGTCCTTGCCGCCGCCGCCAGCCTTCTTGTCCTGCATGGCGTCGATGCTGCCCATGCCACGGTACGCCTTGACGAGCTTGCCCTCTCGGGAAACGAAGGAAGTACCGGGAGATTCGGTGGTACCAGCGAGCAGACCTCCCATCATGACAGTGCTAGCGCCGAGAGCCAGACCCTTAACAATGTGGCCAACATTTTGGATGCCACCATCAGCAATGCAGGGTACGCCGAAGCGAGCAGCGAAGGAGCTCACGCTGTAGACGCCAGTAGCCTGGGGTCTGCCAACGGCCATAACTTCCTGCGTGATACAAGCGCTTCCGCTGCCCATACCAATACGAAGTCCATCAACACCAGCGGCGATGAGAGAGGCGGCCTGCTCGCGGGTGACGACGTTTCCGCCGATCACATCCAGGTCAGGGAACTCCTGCTTGATCCACTTGATCATCTCGATCTGGTACATGCTGTTACCCTGGCTGCTGTCCAAGACAACGATGTCGAGGCCGGCATCTACGAGCTTCCGCAGACGAAGCTTATCCTCTGGCCTAGTTCCGATGGCAGCAGCGCAGATGAGCTGCTTGGAGTCCGGGAGCTTGGAGGCGAGGGGGTAGTGTACGTTCTTGGTCAAATCGGAGCGGGAGATCATAGAGATCAGGTTGCCGTCCTTGTCGACAATTGGCAGCTTGCCCTTCTTGGACTTGGCAAGGATCTTGTTTGCCTCCTGCAGTGTTACGCCAGCGGGGGCGGTAACGAGGTCTGTGTTCATGACATTGGACACAGGTTGCTCGTAGTCGTCCTCGAACTGGATGTCACGGTTTGTGACAATACCGAGCAGTTTGGAACCGAGTTTTCCGGATTCTGTATGAAGCTTGTTAGTCGACGTCTCCAGACTTCGAAAGCGTTCATGGCTAGAGAGACGGTGTGTAGGAGTTTCGTCATAATTTTCAGTGTATTTTGTTTCCCCACGACACATAGGTCAATACGGTGGAACGAAAGTTATTTAATATGGTTGTAATCATAGAAACTCCATTGTCGGCTCGGCAGGTGAGGGGAGATGCAGGTTGGACGGGGACAAGAAGATGTAGACTGACCTGTTACGGGGAAACCTCCGAACCCCCACTTCTCCTTGAGAGCCTTAGCCTCGCCGACAGTGGTGTCCCTGTTGATGACAACAGGGTCGAGGATGAAGCCGTTCTCGTAACGCTTGACCTTTCGAACCATGTCGGCTTGAGCATCGGGGTCACAGTTGTGGTGGATGACACCCAGACCGCCCTGCAGAGCGATGTGGATGGCCATCTCGTGCTCAGTGACGGTGTCCATGGGCGAAGACACGAACGGGGTCTTGAGAGTGATCCGCTTCGTCACCGGCGAGTCCAGTGAGACTTCGGAGGCAGGAAAGCCGATGTAGCCTGGCAACACAAGGAAATCATTGTAAGTGAGACCACCGTGAATCTTGGTGTCCATCAGCTCGGTGATGCTGAGCCCATCACGGCTGTCGTACTCCTTGAGGACTTCCTCAGCCGTCTTGAAGTCGAGGACCTTGCCAGAGCCGTTGAGGCCGGCGCGTGTTCCGTTTTGACCGGGCATGTTTGGAATATCAGCAAAGATATCCAAATCCAAGAAGTGTAGCAGGTATTTTTTAAAAGAATGAGTCGGTCGGGTAGAAGAAGGTCAACGATGCTCAAATGGACCGTTTGACGACTTGTCTTTCTCTTCTCCAACCACCCCAGAAGAAGAGGCTTCCAAGAAGGAAGCTCGAGAAGCCATCCTTTTGTACTACACGCAAAATTTTCCAGCCTGGCAATAAGCGGGGTCTGCAGTTTTTTTTTCTTACCACCATGTCCGGGCGGTCAGGGCGGTGTAAGAAACTGCGGGGCAAGTGCGACTGCGCTAGTCAGATTGAAGCTGCACCTTTCAGAATGGTACGTACTGTACGTACTGTATGTGCACAGTCAACGCGGCAAGGAGCGGATAGCTCCCCGCTCAGTCAGTGGCTGCCATAGCAACGCCAGTTTGGGTCAACAGACTTGCGACTCTGAGATCAAACTTGGAAGTGCCGTGACGTTTTAGTGCCCAGTCCATGTCTTGAAGGCCTCACCAAGCTGTCAATCTTGCATTCCAGCTCTGCTTCTTCAGTAATATGCCGAGCATTTAACTGTTTTCGTGTTCATTGATTGCGCACGTTCGTGTTACAATTCCAGTGCGCCGTCGCGCTTCAAGACGAAAAGACTGCTCCATCATCAGGAACCCATCAGCAACCACCGATTAGATCGCCAGCAATTCACCCCGCGACGGAGCTCTAATGTTGTCACCATCCATCCGGACCGCGAGCGACACATACCTCAATTGCGATCATCCACCGCTGTGATTGCTGGAGCATCAGCATCATTTAACCATGTCAACATTTCGGCCACATCCTCTCCGTCACGCCGAGACTTTCGACTATTCCGTCAATCGCCAGCCCTCAAATGCATCATCATCGGCGTCTTCAGGCTATTCAAATTCCTCCGGTGCGCACGAGTTCAGCCGACCCAGTACAGGTGCCTCGTCGCCATCCAGTATGTACTCCAGCTACGGACACAAACGCGGTCAGAGTGAAGTCGCCCGTACTCCGCCAACCCTCCGAACCGCAGACAGCTGCCCCGCGAAGCCAATGACGGATAACCTCTTCAATGTCGCTCGTCAATCTCTCCGGCCGTTACCTCAAGCACCTGGCGCAGGCCCTCCGAGACCTTCACTCCGACACGAACGCGGGCAAAGTCTCGACCTCAGCAAGTTGAGCTTGAAAGACCGCCATGACGAGCAAAAGGGCCCGCCTACACCACCGCGGTCGACTGCTGTCCGGCCTAACTCGATGCTCATGACACGATCAGACACGATCAGCCGGGGTAGCTTGGCCGTTGTCCATGCTCACTCTCCGGCCGCACCTCACCACTCTCACCCCACAAATCCTCTAGGCCGCCCTGATCTGGAGAAACTCGGTCGCTCTTCCACAAGCCAACTGCGGACATTATCAAGACTGGCACAGTCCGGGTCAGCCGACGAGTTCGCTCTCGCCTCTACAGGACAGGAAGTAGCTGGTCTCCGCGGTCGACGGAGGCTGCAGCGCGCTGACAGCTCTGCGCTCAGCAAAAATGGCCCGCGAGGTGGCGGGTACGGCTGGGAGGGGCGGAACTGGATGGACAAGCAAAGACAGTTCTTGCAAGCGTATGAGTATCTTTGCCATATAGGAGAAGCAAAGGAATGGATTGAGGACATCATCCACCGACCAATTCCGCCTATTGTCGAGCTGGAGGAGGCCCTACGGGACGGAGTCACCCTGGCAGAGGTCGTAGAGGCTCTCAACCCCGACCGCCGCTACCGAATATTTCACCATCCAAGACTGCAGTACCGGCACTCTGACAACATTGCCATCTTCTTCCGCTACTTGGACGAAGTCGAACTGCCGGATCTCTTCCGCTTCGAGTTGATCGATTTATACGAAAAGAAAAACATACCAAAGGTCATTTACTGTATTCACGCCCTAAGTTGGCTACTCTTCCGAAAAGGAATTGTCGACTTCCGCATTGGTAATCTTGTTGGACAACTCGAGTTCGAACATCATGAGCTGGAGGCTGTACAGAAGGGTCTCGACAAACTCGGTGTTAACGTGCCCAGTTTCGGGACCATGGGAGCGGACTTTGGCGTGGAACCGACCCCTGAGCCAGAACCTGTGGAGACGGAGGAGGAGAGAATCGATAGAGAGCTGGCTGAGAACGAACACAGTATCGTCGACTTGCAAGGACAAATTCGAGGCGCCCTGGTCAGGATGAAGTTGGGCAACGAAATGCAACAGCTATGGGACGCCGAACCGATGTTGGTCGAGCTTCAGGCTCTCATCCGCGGAGACTTCACACGACAGATTGTTCAGTATCGTTTAGAGAGGCGACGCTTTGCAGTCAACCTGCAAAGCGCCGCTCGCGGTTTCCTCGCTAGGCAACGACTTAACCTAAGGGAGATGTTCTTGGAGGCAATGCAGGGCGATATTCTCGAGCTCCAGAGCATAATACGGGCAAAGAAAGTCCGTAACGAGGTACGAGACGTGCGATCTCAATTACACAGTGCGAGTGGCCCGACAAGAGGTATCCAAGCGGCCGTCAGAGGTTTCTTAGTCAGGGAGCGCATGCTTGACCAAAAACACGAGACAAAGTCGGCCGCTGGAGCAGTACCAGGGCTTCAGAGTGCGATTAGAGGAGTGCTGCTGCGGAAGCGTCTGGAAGGGGAACGGATACATCTGGCCGGCGAAGCGCAGGCTATCACTGAGTTGCAGGCTGCCGTTCGGGCCATGCTAACAAGAAACCAGGTTGCGTACCAACTAGAGGCTCTCGAGGATCTGACGCCTAGATGGCAAGGCCTCCAGGCTGCCTGCCGAGGAAGTCTTGCTCGATCCAAGGTTAAGGCCCTGAAGACGGAGCTTCGACAGCACACTGGCGAGGTTGGCCTCCTACAAGCCGTGATTAGGGGAGGCGCGGTCAGGCGCGAGGTATCAGAAATTCTCGAACAACTTGGCGAGAGCGAGTCGGATGTCCTGCTCCTTCAGTCCTCAATCCGCGGTATGCTTCTTCGGAGGCGGGTTGCCGACGATTGCGACGCGTTGGCCGTGCAAGAAAACAAGATCATCGACCTTCAGTCAAGGATACGCGGATCTCTCTTCAGAAAGCAACAAGCCGACATACTCGATCAACTGGAGAGCAACGAAGCCGAGATCATTGCCCTGCAGTCCTTCGCTCGGGCTATGCTGCTCCGAGCGGAAGTCGCCACGATACTAGAAGAGCTCGATGAGCAGGAGGAGTCTATCACCGAATTCCAGGCCGCTGCCAAGGCATTCATTGTCCGCGCCAAATACGAAGAAAAGAAGCGCTTCTTTGACGAGAACATGCAGAAGGTCGTCAAGATCCAAAGCTTCGTTCGCGCCAAGCTCCAAGGAGAAGCGTACAAGAACCTCACAACCGGCAAGAACCCGCCAGTAGGAGCTGTCAAGAACTTCGTCCATCTTCTAAATGACAGTGACTTCGATTTCAACGAGGAGGTGGAGTTTGAGCGGATGCGAAAGACCGTGGTACAACAGGTTAGGCAGAACGAGATGTTGGAGCAGTACATCGACCAACTCGACATCAAGATTGCCCTTCTCGTCAAGAACAAAATCTCCCTAGATGAAGTCGTCAGACATCAGAACAACTTTGGCGGGCATACCAGCAATATTCTTGCGAACAGTTCGATGGCTAGTGCAAACCAGTTCGACCTCAAGGCACTGAATAAAGCGTCGCGGAAGAAGCTGGAATCATATCAACAGCTCTTCTTCACACTTCAAACCCAACCACAATACCTTGCGCGCTTGTTTAAGCGTGTGAAGGAGGAAGGGACGCCAGAAAAGGAGTGCAAACGGATCGAGCACCTGATGATGGGCCTGTTTGGTTACGCACAGAAGCGAAGGGAGGAGTATTACCTTCTGAAGCTCATTGGCAGGTCGATCAGGGAGGAAATCGAGGCGTGCAGGACGGTGCAAGACTACACTCGGGGTAACTTCTTCTGGTCCAAGCTGCTGAGCAACTACAGCAGATCTCCCCGAGACAGGAAGTACCTTAGAGACCTGCTCGGCCCTCTGATCCGCGATAATATCATCGAAGACCCAGCACTCGACCTTGAAAGCGACCCAATGCAGATCTACAAGTCGGCTATCAACAACGAGGAACTGCGAACAGGCCGTCCAAGTCATCGTCCGCTCGATATTCCGCGGGAAATGGCGATCAAAGACCCAGAGACCAGGGAGCTGTTCATCGACCACTTGCGGGATCTTCGGGAGATTTGCGATCAGTTCTTCGTTGCTCTGGAAGATCTGTTGCCTCGTATGCCGTACGGACTACGCTTCGTCTGCCGGCAGACTTTCGAGGCATTGTGCCAGAACTTCAAGCGGGAACCTCAGCCTAGCCTCCTGCAAGTCGTCATCAACTGGCTATGGCGTTTCTACCTGCAGCCTGCCGTTACAGCGCCAGAGAACGTTGGCGTTGTGGACAAGCAGCTGAGTCCTCTGCAAAAGCGCAACCTGAGCGAAGTCGCCAAGGTCCTGGGCCAGATCGCCTCAGGTCGCCCATTCGGAGGGGAGAACATCTACCTCCAGCCGCTGAACGCCTTCGTTGCCGATTCGATAGACAGGCTCGCCCACATTGCCAATCAGCTCATCTCGGTGCCGGATGCTGAAGCCACCTTCGACATCGACGAGTTCAACGACCTGTACGCCAAGAATAAGCCAACACTCTACATCAAGATGACAGACATTTTTGCCATCCACAACCTCGTGGCCACCGAACTACCCTTTATTTGCCCGAACCGCGACGACATGCTGCGCGAAATCATTCAGGATCTTGGTAGTGCGAAGAACAACGAGAGTGAGATGACAGCGGCAGGATCCTCCGACATCCAGATGTTCCTCACCCCGAAACTGCACGACATGGAGGACCCTGAAGCCGACATCAAAGCTCTCTTCATGGAGACCAAGAGGTGCATCCTGTACATCATCCGCGTGCAGACAGGCACGAATCTCCTCGAAATCCTGGTCAAGCCCATCGGGCCCGAGGACGAGTACAAGTGGAGGAAGATGTTGCAGGAAGACTTTGCTGCCGGCTCCAACACGCGCGGCGCCTATTCCGACGCGAACATGATCGACGTCACGAGGATGACCTACTACGAGCTGAAGCGCACCGCGCTGGAGAACGTGATGCGGCTGGAGCAGATGGGCCGCATCTCCAAGCACAACTTCTACCAGGACATCCTCAACGCCATTGCGCTCGACATCCGTACCAAGAGCAGGAGGAGGATACAGCGGCAGAAGGAGCTCGAGGGCGTCCGCATGACGCTGAGCAACTTGCACGAGAAGGCGAAGTATCTAGAACAGCAGCGTAAGAGCTACGACGACTACATCGAGCAGGCTATGAAGACGCTGCAGAACAAGAAGGGGTAAGTCTCAGGTCCCTCGCATCCATCCATCATGCCAATAGAAAGCTGACCATTTGTCTTCCAGCAAAAAACGATTCCTCCTCCCCTTCACCAAGCAATACAACCACCAGCGCGAGCTCGAGCGATCCGGCCGCGTGCCCAAGTTCGGGTCCTACAAGTACAGCGCCCGGGCCCTGTCGGAGAAGGGCGTGCTCGTCTCGTGGCAGGGCGTCGCGGAGCGCGAGTGGGGGCAGATCAACCTGACGATCAGCTGCGACGAGGTCGGGGTGTTCATGCTCGAGGGCTCGAGGGGCCACATCCAGATCCCCGGGGCCAGCGCGCTGGTGCCAATCGAGGACCTGCTGCAGGCGCAGTTCGAGGCGCACCAGTTCATGAATCTGTTTGAGGGGAATTTGAGGCTGAACGTTAACCTGTTGTTGCATCTGTTATACAAGAAGTTTTATCGGACGCAGTGATATGTCTGTTGACTTCGGGGGAGCAGGAGGGAGAAAGGACAAGGACAGCGGAGGAAGAGACATGCGAGATGACCTGAATGAGGCTCAAATGACCTGGTCCGGACCGGACTGGCTTGGGAAGAAACATTGGGATGGGATGTCGATGGACTGCGGTGTTTATGGTGTGCCCGGAGACTTGGTGGTGATTCGTTTGACTGCATTTTGACTGGAGTGGTACATATAACAGCGGCGAGAAATAAGGCGCATGCCATTCCTGCCGTTGGATGTTTTTCGTACAGGTGGAATGGAATTGGAATGGGCTCGACGCTGGCCTGGTTACAATATTTGCTTACGGGAATCAACTAGGAGTTTTTTAATTGGCACGCTTCTTATTCTTCGTCACTAGTTTGTGTATAGGGTCATCGTGGCACAGGGGCTAGGCAAGTTTCGAGAATCAGGGAGGTGTTGTGTTGTGATGGGAGTACGTATCAGACCCAGCAGGTCCGGCCAATGTCATTCAGCTCGTAGCTATCTGACTGCCTATACGGTATGTCCTAGAGCCTTCAGCCCGTGGTCGAGTGCCTCATCCGCCACTTCTTCGGAGACAGATACGTTAGCAAGACAAGTTCAGATTCCTCGTAGATACAATAAATCTCCTCCTCCCTTGTCTCTTCCAATGCAGCCACATCATCCTCTGATTTGGTACACTCGTTCGTAAGTAGGACCCCAATCTAATAGGCTCTTCACATCACGAGCCAGAACGACTGGCACACACGAATCCCCTCTTGCCCAAGCTGCATCTTTGTAGCTCCTCAGCGCCGGTCAATATTAATTTGTACTACATGAAGCATGATAGAGATGAAGGTCACAAATAACTATACTTATAGAGAGAGTCACTGACGCCATTCAAACCTGTCACTCATACCCGTTGCGGAAGCAAGCACATTTATACCAAGGTTAACTCCTTTAGTAAGAGCTGTTATACGCTCAATAATGCTATACCCATCCAGCCATCGATGTATCATCCAAAAAGGAATAGATCCGTCCCAAACAATCTTAGGGATATCAATGTCTCTGTCCAAACGCCATACTCCACGAAGTACAGATATCCTCCTAGCGCAAAGCTAGACAGTGTCACTCAGTCATCAGCCTCCTCGGACAGACCTCTCCTCGCGTTCCCGCCCGCATTGCCATGCTCAATATCTTTCCCGGCAGCGGACATGCGCCGGAGCTTCACCTGCGGCGGCACCTTTGCCTTCGGACTCCCCTTGAGCTCCGGACATAGAGGCGGGCAGTCCGACATCTCGGAGTCGTCGATATCTGGTATGCTCAGACGCTCTAGACGTCTTGCGGCACGCCGATCGTGAGCGCCGCTGCTCTGCCCTCGGACATCTTCCCGGTCCGTATATTTGCCATCATGGACAACACTCTCGGCCTCCAGCGTGAGGGTTTCCACCCCGTCAGCAGCAGGGAGGAGGTTGTCCTCTTCGAATTCGTTCTCGTCACCTTCATCATCCTCGTCATCGCTATCGGGCGCCTTGCCGGACGGTCCGTCTCCCTCGACGATGTACCACGACGGCAGGGCGCCGATGAGGGAAACCGCCGCCAGCGTCCACCAGGGGAAGATCATGTACCCCTTCTGCACGCCCAGGCTGAAGACCGAGCCCGTCATCGCAGGGCCAATTGCGCGACCTAGCCCGCTGAAGCTGGTCGCGTACCCGTTGAGAGTGCCCAGGATGCGCAGAGATGAGGCCGAGTTGGTGAGCAAGATGGTGGTGCACGGGAACCCAACAATGACCACGAAGCCCTTGACGAGCATGATGACCATGAACAGCGCGTAGCGGAGCTTGTCGTCCTGGATAAGTGCCGTGTAAGGCGTGATCAGGTAAACAAGCGGGAAGGTCAGCGCAGCCGCCCGGTAGCAGTTCAGGACGCCGAACCGCGTGCACAGCGGGGGGAATACGAAGAACTGGATGATGCCGCACGCGATGCCGTAGACGGTGAAGATGGTGCCGATGCGGTCGGAGCTGAGGCCGAAGCCGCCGGAGAACTTGAAGGGGAGCTGCGTGTTGTGCTCGTCGGGGACTTGGCGCGGGTAGTTGAGGAAGACGGGGAGCACCTGGTCGTAGGCGACAGAGTGGAGGGCGAGGAAGGTGTAGGAAAGTAAGTTGATGCAGGTCTGCTTGGTGAAGATCTCGGCGTGGCTCGGCGGCTCAGCTTGTGCTGTCAGGCGTTCGGAACTGGACATGTCTTGCTCTGAGAGGAGGGGCGCTTGGGCTTCGTCGTCGACGAAGGAGCGTCTGTGACGGCGGTGGTGCTTCTTTGATGGGCGCAGGGAGTCGGTGAGCTTCTCGCCAAGTTTTAGGCCCCAGTCTCTGTGGTTGCGCTTGCTTTCGAGGGTTTCCTGTGACTTGGTTTAGAGATCTTTTCCTCGGTCATATTTGACAATATTCTCTTACCTTTAAGAATAATAGCCCCGTCATGCAGGACACGAAGAACACCGCACAAGCGACGATATTTGGAAGGGCAAATGGGTATTTCTTTAGGAACCAACTGTTCCCAAATAGCGCGGGATACTGCTCTGCTGGCCGAGCAAAGAAACCGCCGAATGCTGGACCAAAGACGGATCCTATGCTCCACACGAGGGGCATAAGTGAGAATGCTCTTGGTTGCAGCTCTTTCTCAGGGACCATCTCGGCTACCATTGTCCTTATGATACCAACTGTCACGGTGTTAGCTCAACATATCCCTCGGGTCGGGTCCAAGCTAGGCGGCGCTCACCATTGCCATTGGTGGCCCCGGATATGGCTCGTACGGTCAAAGCCATCCATAAACTTGTTGAAACGCCCCATATCATGAAGCAAATCATGGTACTCATCAGACCGATCAAGATGATTGGCTTCCTGCCGAACTTGTCTGACGCCTTTCCCCATGGCACAGCTGTGAGACTTTGTGATATTGAGAAGATGGCACCAGTGATGCCAGCCCATCTGGCGATATCGTTCTTTTCGACGCCGAAACTTGCAATCATCTCAGGCAGGTAGGGGAAGACGGATGTCAGAGCCAGGGGCTCCGCAAATCGAGCGACAGCTGCGAGATATGTCAGTCATCACCTTGGTGTATGGGGTTGGTACCTGTACAGGTTATATGGCCATGTCTCCTATCTACGACTGGCCTAGCCGACGCGACTCTAGGTGTAACCGAAAAAGTCTGTTATCACGCGTGAGACAGGTACGCCTCCCGGATTGTCCTGGACACGATGCCCCCCCACGATAAACGGCCTAGCATTATGGGTAGCCCTGATTCTCTCGAATGCAGTCACAGAGCATTATTTCCCCCCATATACATAGGAAACAGGTGTGATAGGACTTGACTAGAGAGACTACAAAGCTTACCTAGGATTGCTAGCTGCTTCACCGGCAGCTTCGGTGTATATCCCTTCGACCTCGCCATGGTTTAGCCGCCGTCTATGTAACACCGTCTATAGAGAGGTCATTCGGACGAGGAGGCAGAAACCGACAGGACGGTATGGCGGTTGTAGCAAGCTTCGGAGCCCACTTTTCTAACTACCTTAGTGTCCAGTGGAGCACTAAAGACAAGAAGAAGAAGAAAAATACCAAGAGAGACAGTAGCTGAGTAGTCAATGAGCTTGTCTGTTTCCACTCGAGATCCGGGTACCTCGAAGGTCTTCTTCGTAGACAAGACGTCGACGGACCGACGAATAAATGAGGCAAAAACAGAATGGGAGAGAGAGAAACCGACAGAGATTTGGTTGAGAGGCTGTTGCATAGAAGATATTCGACCAACAGAAACAGCGAAGGAGTCATGCGCGCAGAGGCTGACATAACAGGTAGTAAAATTCGTCATTACACATAGCACGGAATGCGCCTTTGCAGCGCCGGGCGCCGGCGCGGTTCCGTTTCTGAGTGGTCGACGTCAAGGAAACTAATGCGAGGTTGACTGGACCCTTGCCAAGTTGACCCCGGATAAACCGCCGTGCGCGAGCGCTCTGCTTGTGCGTGGATGACCCGTAGAACCCGGATCAAATGTATAATAATATGGTAGAGGGGGGTTGGTGGGCAAGCCTCGTAGCGGAACATGGAGCCAGTTGAGTTCGCCGTCTGCCTCTTAGCTCTGCAGCTCTGCAGGTGTTCTCACCGCACTATCAGTGTTGCGCCTCCGTCACCTGCAGAAGTGCGACATGTCGTTGTGGACTGTCAAACCTGTCAAAGAGGGTGTGACCCCATAGGGCACTGAGGGCCTTGCCGTGGCGAGGACTCCGCAACCGGCCCCGGAGTGGGGCTGTGATCGGCTCAGGTGTGCCGGAATCGTGTGGATTCACCTCTGCCTTCTCCTCACCGTCACCGTCGATATTACGTGAGGGCAGGTACGGACGCAGGGGACGTTGCGCAGAAGCTGAAAAGCCGTGAGAATTCAAAATCAACTGCTCTCCATCACCTCAACTTCTTGTATCGAGTTTGGTCGCTCCTAAGACGCTACGGATGGCAAGACATGAAGGATTGAAAGGCGCAGGAGGAGACGAGGCACAGTCCTGGGTTGGGGTGTTATTGTGATTGAGTGATTGTCCAATGAGGGGCAGTCCGTCCGACGTTAGTGGGGTTGCCGCGTTAAACCGAAACAGGCAGTCATGATGGCGACTTCCACCTCGCGGCTTGCGTCTCTCGTGATGTTCCTCAGAGGTCACTGAGCTCCAGGAAGCTTGAGATAGCATCAAAAACCAAGAAAGAGCTTATGTGATTCCGGTCTCACTGGATCATCGATCTTGATTCCACAGCTTCAAGGCGCTGTTTGAGCTCTTGTAATGATCGCATTGTGTAAGTTGTGCATGATCTTATCGTCTTGACATGCTCAGCCAATATCAGTCAAGACACCAGCATCCCAGCTCACCGATGTCTTGGAGTCTTCTGATCCAACTCGGGTGTCCTCGTCTAATCAAGCCACAGAAGAATCATCGAATATGTCGAGTGAGCATACGCCGCTCCTCACAACTGTGAGGCTCGGGCCTCCAAGGAGAAGATATCCTCACAATGTGCTTCGGCGATTTTGCACAATCGCCTTGTCATCTACACTCATATGGTTTCTGGTTGCCTTCTTCGTGACTCTCTTTTTCGACCCCGATGCAACACATCGTCGCCCTCCCCACCGTCACGAACCTGACGAGTGGACTTGGCCAGGCTGCCGGGGGAGAAAGATCACTTACGAGCAACTGAAGGAGATCCTGCTCCACACTCCGGATTCCAAGAAAGCCGAGGAATGGAGTCGGTACTATACCGCTGGAGCTCATATGGCGGGCCAGAACTACTCGCAGGCGGTCTGGACGAAGGAGAAGTGGGAGGAGTTCGGAGTCAGGTCTGTGATCAACACCTACGACGTCTACCTAAATCGCCCGGTGGACCACCGGCTGGCCCTGCTTCACAAGACCGAGAAGAAGAGCGGCGTGACCGAGTGGAAGGTCGCCTACGAGGCATCGTTGAAGGAAGATGTTCTTGACGACGATCCGACCACTGGACTGGAGAACAGCATTCCTACCTTCCACGGCTACTCAGCTAGCGGAAATGTGACAGCTCCGATCGTCTACGTCAACTACGGGACATACCAGGACTTTGAGGATCTGATCAAGGCCAATGTCAGCCTGAAAGGCAAGATCGCCATTGCTCGCTACGGAGGCATCTTCCGTGGTCTCAAGGTGAAGCGCGCGCAGGAGCAGGGCATGATCGGTACAATCCTCTATTCCGACCCCGGCGACGACGGAGATATCACCGAGGAGAAAGGCCTAAAGACGTACCCGGAAGGGCCTGCTCGGCAACCTAGTAGCGTGCAGCGAGGTTCAGCCGAGTTCCTGAGCATTCTGCCAGGAGATCCGACGACCCCGGGATATCCATCCAAACCCGGTGTTCCTCGCGCCCCTACCGAGAGTGTCATCCCCGTCATCCCATCCATTCCAATCTCCTACCAGGACGCCCTGCCGATCCTGAAAGCCCTCAATGGCCACGGCCCAAAAGCCAAGGACCTCAACAAGTACTGGACCCGCAACGCCGGCCTCGGCTACCGGGGCGTCGATTACAACATCGGCCCGACACCCGACGACGTCGTTGTGAACCTCTACAACGAGCAAGACTACATCACGACCCCGATCTGGAACGTCATCGGCATCATCAACGGCACCATCCCCGACGAAGTCGTCGTCGTGGGCAACCACCGCGACGCCTGGATCGTCGGCGGGGCCGGCGACCCGAACAGCGGCAGCGCCGTCATCAACGAGGCCATCCGCTCCTTCGGCGCCGCCGTCAAGGCCGGCTGGAAGCCCTTGCGCACCATCGTCTTCGCCAGCTGGGACGGCGAGGAATACGGCCTGGTCGGCAGCACCGAGTGGGTGGAGGAGTACCTCCCCTGGGTGACCAGGGCCAACGTGGCCTACGTCAACGTCGACGTCGGCGTCAGGGGCAAGGAGTTCAGCGCCAAGGCCGCCCCGCTGCTCAACAGGCTCATCTACGAGGTCGCCGCCCAGGTGCCCTCGGCCAACCAGACCGTGCCGGGACAGACCGTCGCCGACCTGTGGGACGGCAGGATCGGCACCATGGGCAGCGGGAGCGACTTCACGGCCTTCCAGGACTTTGCCGGCGTCCCCTCGATAGACGTCGGGTTCGGCGGCGCCCGCGACGACGCCGTGTACCACTACCACAGCAACTACGACAGCTTCTACTGGATGAGCCACTACGGCGACCCGGGCTTCGCGTATCACAGGACCATGGCCCAGGTGCTGGCCCTGCTGACGGCCCAGCTAGCCGACTCGCTCGTCGTGCCCTTTGGGGCAAAGGACTACGCCGACGCCCTGGGCGAGTACGTGAAGAAGGTCGAGGACGCCCTGCAGGCCCGGAACTCGACTTCCGACCTCGCTGGCGGCGACGACTCCTCTTCCGAGACTGACGAGGAGATCTTTGCCCTCCGGTCCCGGGCGGGCGACACCTCGGTGTCGGCCGCGAGCGTCTTCCCGGCGCAGGGGGAGGCCTTCGTGAGGCTCCACGGGGCGGTGTGGAAGCTGGGCAAGGCGGCCATTGAGCTCGACGCGCGCGCGGCGGAGCTGGAGGAGAGGGCCAAGGATGAGATCCCGTGGTGGAAGTGGCCCAAGCGCATCAGGCTGGGGTTCCAGATTAGGAGGGTGAATACCAAGTACAAGCTGCTCGAGAGGAAGTTCTTGCATCCCGAGGGTTTGGATGGGAGGGGCTGGTTCAAGCATATTGTGTTTGCGCCGGGGTTGTGGACTGGTTATGCTGGTGGTGAGTAGTTTTTTTTTCTTTTTTTCTCAGATCTATCCTCTTTCCGAGTTTGAAACGGAATAAATACAAGTGATTATGTATGCTGACGAGAAGAAAACTAGCTGTCTTCCCCGGACTGATGGAGGCTATTGACCAGAAGGATGAGGTGCGGTTCAACAAGTGGGTTGATATCACTGAGAATGCTATTCTGAAGGCGGCGGAGAGCCTTTCGGGCTGAGTGGGTGTTTTTTTTCTTTCTTTCGGGCGGTGAAGGCTTGATAGCTTCGAGGGACCAACTGCTGTGATGTTATGCAAAATTACTTGGAGCATTTTCGGAGCAAATATAGCGTTAAATCAATGACATGATATTCTAGGCGCCATCGGTTCCATTGAAATCATATTTGGTATCTTTGATTAACTCTCGAGATGATCAACCCGCTACACGAAACGAACTTGCGCCAACATAAGTAACAGTTCCCATTCCTCACACCCCTCCTACGTTTTCCGAGATTGCGTAACCATCCAAGAAGCTTGGTAAGCGTTCGTGGCCATCCATTAAAGTCTAGTCATGCCTGACCACCACCTTTGGAATCGCCCATCTAGGCGGGCTGATACTGCTGCTGGGGATAAGTCGCAGCAGGAACGGCATATGCCTGCTGTTGAGGCACGGCGTACTGCTGCTGGACAGGAACGGCCGTCTGGATCGGCTGCTGCTTGAACTCGCTTCCGCCGGCGGAGTAGCTCGGGGCCGCGCCGGGGGTGCAGTGCAGGCCGGCCTTGCGGTGGCGGTGGAGCATGACGCCGTGGGTGACCAGGGAGCCGATGAAGAGAGCACTGTTTGATCCATGTTAGCACTCTGTTTTGTCTTGAGGGCAATAACTCGTGGAGGATTGTGTTGGGAGGAGATCAAGGACTTACAACTCCAGACCACCGAGGCCGGAGCTGGCTGCTAGACAAGCCGCCCAAGCAGTGGCGCCACCGAGCCCGCCGCTGCTGTAGTAGCTTCCGGTGTAGTAGTCGTAGTACGTGGTCGAGGAGTACGAGTAGATGGCGGCGACCTCGGAGGCCAGCAGGGCGAAGGAGGCGAGCCACATGACCACGAGGAAGATGTCCAGCGCCAGCACGGCCCAGTAGTTGTAGATCTGCGGGGCGGAGAACTCGGCGACGATGTAGTAGATTGTGACGATCAGGGTCATCAGGCCGACGACCATGATGAAGATGTCGCCGTCGAAGGCCCAGCCCGACACGCCGTAGGCCGAGAGGCCGATGACGATGACGGCGATGACGAGCTGGACGATGCGCAGGGCGATGAAGTTCTGCGGGTAGAGGGGGATGTGCTCTCGTCCGGCGAGGCGGGCGGTCGAGTACTTTGAGCTCTCCATTGCGAAAGAGTGTGTGGGGGATAGGTATTATTGGGGGGTTTGACTAGTTAACAGGTTACTGAGAACGAAGGAGAATAGAGCTTGTTGGACTAGACAAGCAACAAAAGACGGAGCAACAGACCAAGAGGAAGAACCCTTCGAGAGGTGGGCGAAGGCAAGCCCCGACTTATACAAAAGAGAGAGAAGGCCCCGGCACTCGCCAAGTCTCCTTCCCTGGGTCGAAGCTCGCGCGGCTGAAGCCGTCGTGCAACAGTACGCGACTCGGAAGCCCATCCTCATCAAACAGCACTGGCATGGATCGCAGGGGGAGTCTGCCTTACACTTACGCGCTCGAGCATAGTGTACATTTGGGTCGCATTGGCTGCAGTCTCTAGACTCTCCTAGACCCAAGGAAGCGTAGGGCGTGGCTGAAATTGGATACCCTGGTGAAGCGCCCACTTAAGCATCTTTGCCAGGTTCACCAAAGCCCAGTGTCGGCTGGTTAGGAAAAGGACCCATCCAAAGGCACATCATGGCTCCTGCTTTTTGTATTCCTCGTGATGCGTTGGGTGATTAGTGACTTGCACCGGGACCAACCAAGCAGTGACACGGGGTGATGGTGCGGGCACGGCGTCCGGCACTGTGCTGAGAAGCGAGACGGCAGATGCGGCTGAGAATGGCACCCCTTGTTCGATAGCAGACGATCCCCGTGCTCTGGCGGAATGCGATCGCGACTGCGGGCTGCATACCCATTCCAGTAAGGCGGCCCACGGTGTAGATTGCATAGACGAATGGTTAGTCACTTCTCTCGTGTGTGTCTGATACTGATGGAGGAGAGTAGAGTGATACCTGGGGGGCTGATGATCCGGAACCACCCAGAAAGGGATTTAAAGAGAGTCAGTGGAGAGAGGTGGATGGTCGAGATTCGTGTGGTTTCAACTTCACCAGTCCGAATCAAAGCATGAACAAGAAACTGACGCCACGAAATGCACTTGGGCAGGCCATGGCGCGAGGAGAGGAAAAGAGGCGTCGAGTCCCATCTCAGCTCTCGCTCAGCCTTCGTGATGCACGGAAGAAGTACCGCTCGGCACTTCACTAGCATAAACGGTGACTCAACAAAAGCCTGGATATCGCCAATTGGGTTGAGTGACGATGTCAAGTATCGGAGGAAAGAGAGTGGTGGTGATTATGCAAAGGACAGGCAGACAGAGACATTACACAGTGCGCAACTAACGGCCCTCAATTTCCCCTAGAAACGCCACAGGGGCTTCGCCAGGGGAATGATTGGTCCCTCCCAACCTAATATTGACACCGCTTGTCGGTTTAGAGACAGTCCTCCTGGCAGTGCATTCTATTGACCGTGTGCCCTAAAAATAAAAAAGAATATAAGTACCGGCGTCTTGGCACGAGGCTCTCGCGGTTGTCGTTGCGGTGAGGGAAAGCTTGGAAGGACAAGGAGACAAGCTTTTTCACGTTCATGAAAGCAAAGAAGAGAGAAAAAAGTGCCTGACGAGACGTTCGAACCCGAAGTTGACTTTTGTGCAGAACAAACCAGAAACAGCCATGAAACTGTGAGGCTGAATGCTAAAGGCGGAATTCGCCGTAGAGTCTACCATAGTACATTGTTGAGACGGCGCAGCTTGGAGGCGTCTGCACCATGGTCAACTCCACGCAAGGACAGGCACTCATTGATGCAATGTCAAGTTGAGCGTCATACAATATCCAACTCTATCCATGTCGTGATATCAAAATGCTATATCTACACAACAGTCGGCGTAGACTCTATCCCCCCCCCCCAGCCACTGGTCTCCATCACCGCAGTATAAACATTGTCTCCAAGCAGTCGTAGCTTAGCATAGACAGTATGCAGAGAATGACGCCCAGAGAGAAAAAAAATGGTAAAATAGTAGGAAGCAGACCCAAGGTAACCCATGAATAATGCCAGCGGATGACGGCGATCCAAAAGACGAAAGCAAGGCCATGATCGGGTATCAAAGCAAGAAAGACGAAGAATATCCAGCAGTGATTCCGCCAGAACTTCCCAAAAAGAAAAAGGTCCAGCTATCCCACCTCTCCAACACAGCTCCAAGGGGACAAACTCTCCAACGACACCTCCCCAAAAAACCACGAGACATCCCGACATGACCTCGTCTGTCCGTCCGTTACACGTCCAAAGCTCATCTCCATCCCACCTCAGCCATGTATAAGAACCCCAACGTCCAATGCTCAGCATTGCCCAAAGGTCCATGATCCCACAACCTCATGGCAAGATATTCATGACGTCTACGAGAAATCATCCCCCCCACCCCCAAGCCTGAGCACCACCTCCTTCGTCTCCCTCGCAATCTCAAACGCAATGGGCGGCAGCGTCTGCGTCCACATCCGCCACTCCCTGCTTCCCGGATCCTTCCCCTCGGCCGCGAGCTCCGCCCCCCTGTCCCCGGCCTCCAGCAGCCTCTCCCTGCACACCCCGAGCCTCCGCGTGAGCTCCCCCGCCTCCCCGCCCAGGGTCTCCGTCTCCCCCACCACCTTCCCCACCACGTCGGCGATGCCGTTGATCTCCTCCGTGATCTGGTCTATCCCCGCGTCCCCCCGGATCAGCTGCACCAGGTTCTGGATCGTCTGCACCAGCACCGCCGTCTGGTCTTCCAGGTAGATCTTGACGTCTTCTGTGCGGTTGGCTTGCTGCTGCTGCTGCTGCTGCTGCTGGCGGTAGCCGTTGCCGTTGGTGAGCGGGGCCGGGTTGGAGGGGAGGCCCTTGTTCAGCCCGAGGTAGCCGTTGGTGCCGCGGGACATGGGTCGTCTGGAGGCGTAGCTCTCGCGCGGCGAGCTGATGGGGCTGTACGTCGAGCTGTCGGCGCTGCCGCGGTTGCCGAGGCCGCCCAGCCCCTGGAAGGGAGGTGGGGGAGGGAGGGAGTCCTGCGTGCGCGGCGCGGAGGATATGCCGGAGGATGCCTGGGATTGGTTGTTGCTGTTGCTGTTGTTGCTGTTGCTGCGCGGGGAGAAGAAACCGGTCGAGTCGACGGGGGTGATGGTCCCGTCATCGTCGTCCTCGAGCTCCCCGGCGGGAGTGGCGCGGATCTTGACTGTGCGCAGCATCTCTACCACGGCGGCGACGAGGTGCGAGGCCGCCGCGTCGAGGAGCGAGACGGGGGAGATCCCCGCGGCGGCGGCAAAGTTCTTGGAGGCGGTGATGAGGTTGTTGGCTGTCTGCGACACCTTGGACTTGAGCCGCGCCTGCTGCTGCGCGAGATCCTCGCTCTTGGGACCCGAGTCGTCGATGTCCTTCGTGATGCGCCGGACGCTGACCACGACCGCCTTCATCGAGTCGATCACCTTGTGCGGGTCGTCGACGCGGGCCCGGCGCAGGAGCTCGTCGATGGAGATCTGGAACTTGGTGACGTGCACGTCCTTGACGAGCCCGTTCTCCTCGGTGAAGCCGCGCTCCTTGACGTACTGCGCCGCGTCCTGCTCGATCGTGAGGCCCAGCGAGGACGCGCGCATGTTCCGCAGCTGCGTCTTTGTGCGGGCGTACCGGTTGCGCCAGTCGCGGACCTCGGCCTCGAGTACCTCGATCGTCTTTTCCATCTCGCCCTGGCGCTCGTAAGCGGAACTGCCCTGTTGGGAGAGGAGCTTCATCTCCCGGAGGAAGTCTTGCGCTTCGCGACGGACTTCGTCGGTCACCTGCTGCTGCTCTTGTAGTGCTGCGCGTAAATCCTCGTTCTCTCGTTGGAGCTCCATATCGGAGCCGCCCCGCGAGCCCATGTTGTTTCGTTGGGCGGACTGCCTTGCGTCCTCCAGCTGCTCCCTGAGGTCGCGGACCTCGGCAGCGTGGTCGTCTCTCAGGCGGTCCAGTTCCTGCCGTAGAGAATCGTTTAGGTTTTGAGCATCAGCTAACCTGTTCTCTAGGTCTGCACGGATGTCCTCCCACTCCTTCTTTTGCACGTTTACAGCCGAAGCCCTGTCTCGTTCGTCGTCGAGTTTTCTATTCATTTCATCCTCTTTTTGCTTCATAGCGTCCTCCATATTATCGAGTTTTTCTCGCAGGTCTCTAACTTGCGCCTCGTACTCGTCTATAAGTCTCTGGTCCGTCTGAATACTTGTTAGTTATTGATGACATAGGCAGCACATTTCAGGGGAGGAAAAAGCTCACCTCAGAAGGCACAGCACTCCTGTCACCATATCCGTCAAAACTCCGTTCGCTCTCCTGGTTGGCAGATAAAGGCCCCAGGCCAAAACCGTTGGCTTCCGGAGCCGGAGTAAGCGGGCTTATAGGTTCGTCATCCTCCTCCAACATGGTGCTCTTATTAGGGACGATTGTGTTACTCTGGAATTGCTTCGGTGTCGGGCGTCCATATTCTCCATTCCCCGGACCGGGCGAGGCAGGGTTACCGTAGTTGCCGTTGACCTGCCCCGGCCCCCCGCGTCCGCTCCGTATCGAGCTCGCCTCCGACGGTCGCCTCATGCGGCTACCTGGCCGTGGTGGAGGGAACCCATTCATGCCGCTCACTGGCGTCTGCGAGCGGCTTGGCGGACCTCTCATCGACATGGAAGACATGGGGCTACCCATGCGCGGTATGTCGCCGGCCTGGAAGCGCGGGTATCTGCGTTCGAGCTCGCAGAAGACGTCCGTCGCCAAGTCGCGGAACCGAGGCGGGCCGAGAGACGACAGTTTTTGCCGCGCCTGGTTTCGTTTTGGGTGGAAGTTGTTCTCGGGCATGAGGTACGGCGGCGGTCCCTGGTTTGAAGCGTTGGAGGGTCTCCGCTGGACGGCTTCTCGCCGCTTCAGCTCGTCGTACACATCGGTGCTTAGTTCGAGGAACTGAACGCCGGTCAGGCGCTGCAGCTTGTCGCGTGCCTTGTTCGGGGGCGCATTGGGCCTGCCGTCGCGCGACTTCTCGGACAGGAAGCGCTTGAGGGATATGTAGTGTTCGCCGAGGATGGCTTCGTGGTTGTCGTCGCGCTGGCTCCGGCCGCTCTCGCTCCTCGCGTAGATGTTGGAGGCGACGCTGGACCTGCCTATGGAGGCGGGAGGTGACGGACCGCCATTGCTCCGAGGTTGAGGCGGGAATGCGCCGTCCATCATGCCGGCAGAGCCGCCAGAGTTTGGCGGTGAGATTGGCAGTTGACCGCGAGCGTTTGGGTAAGGGCCCTGGTTGTCGTTTTGGGGTTGGTAATTCCACTCGCTTCCGCCTAGAGACACAGGTGATAGAGGTGCATTTCGGCCATTCATGGTCTGGTTCATGGGCGGCGCGCTGGTGTTGTTGTGGATTATAAAGGGGTGCTTCTATTTGAAGATGGGTCTCCTTGAGTCGTGAAGGTGTTCAAGCTCGGGGGTGGCCGTGCAACCGATTGGTTGGCTGGAAACCGGCCGACCAAAACAATTCTGGTGACTCGACACTACTGGAATGCAGTGATTGTGTTGTTGTTTACTTTTCTGTATGACGTCTCAAGAACTCGGTGGGAAGATCTAGAGGTGCCTGAGTCGGCAGAGTTGTGACCTCGGGTGTGAAAGGAATGTCGACAGCAATGTCTCGCTCCTTCCCGCCAGAGAATGTCGGGAGTGTGAGTGTTGCAGGAAGTTGCTATGAAACGTGAAGCAGCGGAGCCTCGACTGACCAATCGTGCGTCACTTACCCCTGTCTGTACCTTTGTCTCTACCCTTGTCCAACGGAGACCAGACCGGGCCTAGCAATGCTTGCGGTCGCCAGAAATAATTTCAATGTGAGATTGGAAAAAATAGATTTTTATATGCGTAGTCATCTGACGCCGCAACGACAAAAAGGCAGTGTTAACTATAGAGAGAGGAAGATGCCGGCAGGAATGCGATTCAGGGTACTACCTCAACTGTCATCCACGGCACAAACGGGCTTGCAGAAAAGCCACAGCCGAATCGTGGAGCGGCCCCTGAAAAAGCGGCCTTTGATCAGTGGCGCTGAGCCAGTGCTGTCGAGCGCGCGCTAATTCAGGAGATCTGAAGCTAGCAAGAAGCTATCCGCTACGTGGTGGACCACTGGTTGAACGGAGATGGTGGTTACTGTGCAGAGTGGTGATAGCACGCAGCGCGACGGTACAATACTGGATGATTTCTTGGTGAAGTGAAGACACTAGCTGGGCTCTAGGAGACCTAATACCTGTGCAGTGCGTGTGTGAAGAGGAATTGATTCGATGCTCCTCGGCCTCTTCAGCCTGCCTAATTTCCCAGCATTAATCAATTTAAACACCGGATTTCAACTTGATAAAAGGCAGCCGGCAGCCTCCCTAGCATCATCCATTTTCCTGCTGGTCTGGTACAGCTCAGTATTAAATCCTCAATCCAAATGCATTTCGCACTCGTTTTTTTCCTGACAGGATTTCGAGCCATTGAGTCTGAATTTTCCGTGCTTTTCTGGTCAAGCCAGGGGTCGGGGACCACACTAGAGAAAGCTTCGCCGTTCCCTTGCCGCCCATTTGCCGAATAAGGCACGTATGTACAGTACCATGTCCGCTCCCTTGCCATGCGCACGTCCGCGCGCCGCATGAAGAGATCGTGGACATCATCGATGTCGTACGTTGTACCCCACAAACCTGCTGTTTGATTGTCGCGGATAAAGTCGTCTTTGACATGTCCACCACATGGCAGCCGTTGGGTTCTCCTGCAGGGACATTCCAGAAAGGCTGCCGAACACAGATGATGGACAATTCCGGGTTACCGGACACATCCCGAGTCGCACACCTCAAATATGATGAGACACAAAATGCCCGAACGGTTAACGCAAAAGCAGTAGTTCTTGGTCATGCTGTCGCTTTCATAAACTGGGTATCTGTATCTGTATCTTGGATCATGCCAACCCACTGACCCTATGCTCTTAACAAGTCAACCGTGGTACCAGACGTAATCGTCATGTCCGTATCATCCCACAGGTCGTCCTCCTCTAGAACCAAGCCAAAGTCCAAGTAGCCGGCAGATGCGGCCACCTCTCCTGCCACTCGCCGATGATCTCAGGCACCCGCTCGTCGAAACTCGACCGGCTAGCCGCACCACCCGCATCCCAGGCCGCGGCACCGACCTTCTCCCGCTCCTCCCGCGCCGCCGCATTCAGCGAGTTGGCGAGATCGAGGATGCCGCTGCCTCCGATCGCCGCCTCCTCGTGGTTGTCCCTGATGTCCACGTTGATGACGTGCACGGGCCGGTTGAGCGGCGACCCCCGGTTCAGCAGGTCGTCGACGACCGCGTCCCAGCAGCGCTCCTCGCAGGTGATGACCACGTCCACGAGCCCGCCCTCGGTGCCCTCGCTGCCCTTGTCGGACGTGTGCGACGTGCGAGGCATGCCGACCTGCCAGTCCTGCCACCGCTCCGGGCCCCACTTGACGTTGCGGTTCCGGCCCAGCATGTTGAGCAGGCCGTTGGCGCGGTAGAGCCGCGGGTCTTTGGCCTCTAACTCCTTGTACATGCTGTCGTACGACGTCTTGTTGAACTGGTAGACGTTGGGCTGGGTGATGCTAGGTCCCGGAAGCCTGACGAGAGAACCGGTGCCGAACGAGATTACTGGGTAGTTGGCTTGTGAGAGGCGGAGGTGGGCTTCCATGGATCTATGGCAGGGCAATGTCAATCCCCAGAAACCCTTACTACGTTACTTCTACACTAAGCTTACCTGTTCTGGTTGCTCGCGCACACGGTGCAGAATTTGAGCTTGAACCCCCCCGCGTTGTCCTTCTGCTCCCCATCCTGAGCCTGTGGCTGCGTCTCAGCCTGCGCTGGCGCTGCAACGGCCGTCGCTTCTGTTCCATTTGTTCCATCCATCTTTGAAAGCGATCAACCTGGCGAGGGCAAGCAGCAACTCCGCAGTAGCATACCAGGCATACTCTTCTCTGGAGAGTGTCGCGTGATGATATCTGCTTAAGCAAGGTACGAAGTTAGTATAGGCGTCCAAACCACTGCTAGGTTGTGCGTATGAAGGGATATGCAAGTTTGATCGACTCAGGAAAAAGCGTATAGGTAATATATGGTTTTCGGCACTCAAGGCGAACCTTGTAAGACAGCTCCAATTGGGTATCATCATTATGTCGAGGGAGAAAGATACAGAGAATTGCGAGACTCACCTGAGGTAATGCTGAATCCCAAAGCTGGGAAGAAGCTGTTTTCTTAGGAGCGCAAGGAGTGGAACGGAAAACAAAGCTTTTTGAGCTTGATGGAAATGGTATATACAAAAGTGGACCCGGTCCCTCGTTCAAGCGGCCGTGGAACAACATGGGCCCGTGCTCTAGCTAAGGTCAACTTTACCGTGGTAATGTCGACGAGACTAGGAGGACAGGTAATGCTCTTTCACGACTTTTTGAAATTTAGATATCTTGTCCTTTTTTTTCATTTTTTTTTTATTATTTATTTGGGAATTTGCATGTGTTGCTCCTACAACCGATGAGGCATCCTACCAGAGGCCTCGAGCCTCATGCAGAGAGCCATACGGGTCTCGAATATTTCCTTAATTGGTAGATTTCGTCGTATTGCGTACTCGGCGGACGAATTGCGCGCATTGGGTGCTGCTTTAGGAAGCTTTCTAGATCTCGGTTCGTTGGTGCCGTGCTCAGCAGCAGGAACGATGCACCTTCAAGTGAAGATCGCGAATCGATTTATAATCCTGCGGGACCTATCCTGTCAAGGGCGAAGACCAGCGCCGTCTATTCGTCCGTTTCGGGCCAAGATGTCTGAAAACCACCTGAGCAGTGCTGTCACGGTGCTTCCACATTGCGGTGCAGTATACCTTAGATTTGTCAGGCGGTCCAACTTAAGCCGTTCTCTTGAAGTTCTGTCAACGACTATCGAAAGCTTTCCTAAACTCAAGAAGCTGGGACAATAGCTCTACGAATCTTCACTATGACGACTATAGTGTGCGTATAATTGGTCACTCCAGAATTGGTCGTATGCGCCAAGATGGCGGAATACGTTGCTGTCGTGGAAATCACGTCGCTAGAACGGTCTGATAAATCCTCCGGCTCACTCAGCACGATTCCTGGTTCGGCCGTATCACGGCCTCCTGAACGGTGATATATTTCGCCCCTAAATACCGAAGCACACTCGTCATGCTCTCAAAAAGGGGCAGCTATCAAAAGCTACCGAGCCTCGCAGTGCTACATACCAGAGTAAAACCCTCCGCAATGGCGCCGCAATCATCCATCCCGCATTCCATCCTCCTCTTGGGGGCAGGAGAACTAGGCACCGCCATCCTGCACCAGTTAGCAAAGCAACCGGCTCTCTCGTCCACACGCTTCACCGTGGCCCTCCGCCCTGCCACCGTGGCCGACCCTTCCTCGGACCGGCTCGCCAAGATCCGCTCGCTCGTGGACCCAGGCATCCACCTCGCCTTCACCGGCCTCGACCTCGGCGCAGCCAACGCAAAGGATGCCCTCGTCCAGATCATCAGGGATGCCGAGGCCGAGGTTGTCATCGTCTGTACCGGGTCGGCCGGGTCGGGCAAGGGGGTGCAGCTGCAGGTGCTCATCGCGGAGGCGGTCCTGGAGTCTGGCGTCGTCAAGCGCTATTTCCCCTGGCAGTTCGGGGGAGACTATGATATCATTGGGCCGACCGCTGCTGGAGGTTTGATGGCGGAGCAGTGCGCTGTGCGGGACGTGCTGCGCGAGAAAGCGGAAGCGGCGGGGGTGGAGTGGACGATTGTCAGTACGGGGATATTCATGAGTCTTGTGTTTGAGGATTGGGTTCATATTGTCGAAGGCTTGGGGGAGGCGCTGGAGACGGGAAGGAAGGAGGCATTGGGCGAGAAGGTTGTTGTGAGGGGCTTTGGAGGATGGAAGTCTGCCTTGACGTTGACGGATGTGCAGGATATCGGGAAGGTCGTCGCGGATATAATTGTGAATCCGCTGGAGAAGAACAACGATAAGGGCGGGAGCATCGTGTTCACTTGTGGTCAGAGGGTGACGTACGGGGACCTCGCGGACGTGGTAGAAAGGGTGGTCGGTCCGCAGACGAAGGTCTTGAGGGAGGAATGGACCGTGGAGTACCTGAAGGCCGAGCTGGACGAGGACCCAGAGAACATACTGAAGAAGTACAAGGTCTTATTCGCAACAACCAAGGGCCTCGATTGGGAGAAAGAGAAGACGATCAATGCCCAACGTGGTATTGAGACGGTCGGGGTCGAGCAATGGCTCCGTGAGAAGCTCAGGATTTGAACGAAGCGGCTCATGGAACGTGGCCATCGAGGGACGCATACACGGTATGGTGCTTTTCCAGGCTTCTAACACTAGACTACATGTTATACACGAAATGGCAAGATTATAGGATTAACTGCCCTATTGTCGTGTTTGTAAACAACATCGTAGTCAAGAGAATAATTGGCACTGATAGCTCTGCACCGCACACTGCTCCATGAGCACGACGCTAAGCACTGCTTTATTAGGCCCCCCGGAGACAAAAAACGATGTGGTGCACAGTACTCCGTCATGTACATAACCGTCAGAACTTTACCGTTTAATTGGGTCCCGCACGCTTGGGTTTCGGAGAAGGGAGTAAGACGAAAATAGCAACATGGTGGATATTAGGGGTTGAAGAGGAAAAACCACAGCACGAGCAACTGAGAAAAGTGCACCTCGGACCAGTTGATCAAGGGTTGTACACGTGTAGCGTGTCGACTACATGTGTAGTGTATACTGGATAAGGTCGTAAAAGTCCTGGATCTTGGATGATGACGGCGATGGGGCTACACTACACCAATATCAAGTTGCAAGGGCCACATCAGTGATGAATTAGACTTTCGGTCCATGTTTCAAGAAAAAGGCCACGGTGGGGGATAATTCAGTGCGCGGGAAGGCGCCATCGGGATCTGCTTTGTGTCAGGCTCTCAGCTCATCCCACCCATTGCCCAGTGTCCAGTGGCCAGTGCCCACCTTCCTCACCAACAGATTCCGCCCGAGGCTGTGATTTGCGCAAGGAAGGAGCCATGCATCCATCCATGTATCAATCCATCCATCCATCCATCCATCCATCCACGGTCCACCTCGGAGACCCCTCATTGCCCTCATTCTGCAAAACTGCAAACTGTCCATCCGCGACTAAGGTTTCGACCTGATAGAGAACTTTCGAATCTCCGCCACGGGCACAAGACTCTTGGATGGCCGTTTACTGTGTGTACTTGACGTGGTTATCCTATTCATGACTATAAATTGCCCAAGTGAAGAGAAAATCCCGAGGCCGCAACGCTGTGGTGCGCAACGTAGCCTGCGCTCCTGTCTGCGAAAGTCTCGACTCTCTCTGTACGCGCTTCGGCCAACCAATGAGAGGCTGAGACACTTCAAAGAGCGGGCGCCTATATACATACCTTAGTACACTACTGAGTACTAGGTAAAGTAGGTACACCAACAAGTCCAAGGCCCGGGCCCTACTGTGTCACTGTGCACGCTAGTACCTGTAGGCACTGGTAGGTGGATCCACCGTTGGTCCTGGCTCTCTGGGCTCCTCCTTCCGCCCCCAGTCAGAAACACTTGTCACTGCTGGACACTCGACACTGAACCCTCGACAGACAGTGGACACTCGCCATTCACAGCGATTCAGGTCTTCAGCCTTCACACCACTCACAAAACCCGCTGCGGCTTTGCACTCCCTCCGTCGGCCTTCCCATCTTCTGTCTCTTGAAATATTCTTGCCACTGGTCATCGTTCTCGTGAATGCGCCGGTGAAACGTCGCTGGACCGACCTCGCGGACACGCCCCATACGGCCATCGCAGAACAGCCCAACTCTCGCCGTCCAACCAGGCATAAGTCCCCACTGCCCTCGATCGGCTGCGTACTCAGTCCTCCTGCGCCTTTGGCCCGAGCGGCCCTGCCATCACGACTACGACGGTGTCTGCAACATTGTCACGACATCTTGGTCTTGGCATATACACACGAGGCGTAAGTCAGACACGAGAGGAGAGCAGGAGGTCCGGGCGACAGCGAGCTGAAGGCTGAGGCGGTCAGCCTTGAGACAGATTCGCACAAGCGCCACCCCTCGGCGGCGCATACCAAACACTGTCAGCTCGTCTGGCTCTGCATCAAGTATTGATCAATCACCCCAAAACAAAAAGATGACAGCTATCATGTCGCCAACATCATCACCAGCTACCTCCCCGCCTGCTATCACCTCGCCCGGGACGAATCCCAACCATCCCCCGCTCCCGCCTCTAATAACATCGCCCCCAAATCCGAATCGGAGGTCGACTCTTCCGCGCCCCATGTCGCACGCATCCAAGAACCGGCTGTCGCAGTACTCGACCGGTTCCATCCCCTCACGCTCGCGACCGCCGTCTCACATGTTCCCCATCTTCCCCTCCACACTGCCGTACGCGCTTGTTCGTGACTTTGCCTATCCAGCTGCTCACCCGCTTCACTATGGACCCCCGCCAGAGCCGTCGAGACCTCCATCCGGGATGACTACGCCTTCGAGCGAACACCGGCGGTTATCAGACCCACCAACGTCGTGGGACACCAAGCTGAGCTGGGAGACCGGGTCCTGGACTACCGACGGCTTTGGAAAAGCAAATGACCTGCCGCCAATTCGCTTCGGCGACGGTCCTCCGTACAGCGAGGACGAAGACCTCCAAAGCCCAGTTGTCAGCTCGCGACACCGAAAACACAAATCAGGCGGCGCGGCGTACGGGCACGGCAGGGGCCGGACCTCGCGTGACGGCCCTGGAGGTCAGGGTAGTGTCTTGAACCCAGACAACTTCGACCGCGAGAGGGGCTATTACGTGGGCACAAGCGGTGACGGAAGCGAGAGATACTACGTGAACCAAGGGGATGAAGCTAACGGACCCGGCGGCGAATACGTCACCTATCCTGTGGGCCAGGCACGGCACTCTCAGGCCCACTACCCGGTTGCGGAACAGCAGCCTCGTCACTATGCCAGCCACGAGGCGGAGTACCCCGACTCTGATGGCTCGAGCGGCGCCTCGTCGCCCGGATTCCAGGAAGTGGACGAGTCGAGGTATTCCCGTGACTACCAGTTTACGATCACGTCGCCTGACGAGGAGATGCATGGCAAAGCTGTCGCATTGTTCGACTTTGAGCGGGAAAACGAGAATGAATTGCCGCTGGTGGAGGGGCAGATTATATGGGTTTCTTACAGGCACGGCCAAGGCTGGCTCGTCGCCGAGGATCCAAAGACACAGGAGAGTGGCCTGGTCCCGGAGGAATATGTGCGCCTGCTCAGGGACATCGAAGGCGGCATCAGCAGTCTCACCAGCAACCTGGCGGACAGTCCAGACAACGACGTCGGCACGCCCACGCAGGCGGAGCATACGCACTCGCAGTCTCAAGGAGCCATATCCAATGCGAGCTTCGGGCATACCCCTACGTCCAGCACGGGTGGGAACGCGTCGAATGGATACCACCAGCCGATAGTGTCGACTTTCTCGACGTCGAGCAAGGACCTCAACCCGTACCCACAGCACCTGCTGGGCACGCAGGCGGGGCAGACACCGCCCCAGGTGGTCCACTACCACGGACAACGAGGGGGAAGCCAAGCCAACACCCCGACTCTGTTGTTCCACCAGGACATCGGGACGATGCGGCGGGGCAGTCAGGATATCGTAGGCAAGAAGAATGACGGCTCGCCTGCGCTCGAAACGCTCCCGGATGCGAAACTCAAGGACGGCAAAAGCGACGCGAGCAGGTAGCACCTGGAGATGCGCCTCTAGGGATCGCTCTACGGGTTGGGGGGGTTGGGAATTGGAGACTGAACACACTGTAATATTACTTCTTTGCTGGCAGCCGGAGCGACTCGTGTCTTTTATAGTCAAAGCCTGCGGGAGATCAGATGATTTGGCCCTTGTTTTTTTTCTCGAAAGTTTTCTCTTAGGCATGCCGTGATTGCAGCTTTTTGCAGTTAAGGAGTGACGGGCTAGAGCATGTTTTGGACGGTCGCTTCTGGTTGGCTCGCGTTGACAGACAGACACCACACACACACAGTTGGGGGCACATCCATGACTTTATGATCTCTGTTTTTGAGAGGCACAGAAGGGGAGAGAGGATGGAAAGGCATTTGGGGACATGGTCATCATTTGAGGATGGTTTCGGTGGAGGGAAGAGAGGCGGCAGGCATGCGGTGAAAACAACTTTGGCCTATCTACCCTTACCTACTACCTACCTTGATCAGGAGAGGGGACGTCGTGTCCCGGGGCGGATCATTCAAATACCAAGGAGCTGTTTTGAGAGCGTCAACGTCGAATTAGACTCGTCAACGAGATCTGCTCCTCAGGTATTCTACTGGAGCAAGGCTCCCCCCCGTATCGTAAGTTCAAAGACCAGGCGCAATCCTGTGCCCTCATTATTCGATAACCACTGCAGTAAAAGCCTCCGCCCATGTTCAAGTTGGTACCTGGCAATCCATTACCAATCGACTTTGGATACCTACTAAGGTACGTCGACAGTACCTGGTACCAGTAAGATAGGTAAGGTACGTAGACAGGTCCCACATCACGTGGATGACGCAATGGCAGACCCAGGGTACCTGCAAAAGTACCCAGTCTAGCCGATGACAGCTGTTTTTGGTGGGTTGGTCCTTTGGTCCTTTGGTCCTTGGCTTTCTCCATACAACTTCTACCGGGAGAGTCTCTATATCTACTTGGACAGCTGCCCATCTCCCCAATTGTCCAATTGACTTCTGCCCTTGTTACCTCACCCTCGCCGCAACCATGACCATGTTCGCAAGGTCGGTCTTCCGCGCCGCCGCGCCGGTTCGCCAGGTAAGTTCCTGAACTCATTCTTCAAAAGCCTCCGGAGCTTTCCGCTCCAAAGCTTTCCGCCCTTGAGCAGTCAGAGAGATGGCGCCATTGTCCCCAATTGCCTCGTGTCACGATATGAACAATAGCTAACCAACCCCCTCTTCGACCAACCGCAGCAATACCGCAAATATGCCACCGAGACCGCAACCTCCACCCCGCAAGGCGCCACCGGCGGCTCCGTCCCTCCCTCAGGCGAGCCCAAGGGCAGCAGCAACACCCTCCTCTACGGCGCCGCGGCCGCCCTCGGCCTCGGCGGGGCGGGCTACTACTTCCTGTCCGGCACCCCCGCAGCCAAGAAGGCCGAGGAGAAGGTCCAGGACGCCGCCAGCAAGGCCGGCCTGCCCGCCTCGGGTCCCAAGGCGGCACTCACCGGCGGCGACCAGGGCTTCCTGTCCCTGAAGCTCGACGACGTCGAGATCGTCAACCACAACACCAAGCGCTTCCGCTTCAAGCTGCCCGAGGAGGACATGGTGTCCGGCCTGCACGTCGCCAGCGCCGTGCTGGCCAAGTACAAGCCCGAGGGCGCCGAGAAGCCGGTCCTGCGGCCTTATACGCCCATTTCTGACGAGGGTATGTGTCTCTCTCTCTCGCTTCCTACATCTCATTTCTTTTTTTTTAATGGCGTGTGCATGGGACGTGAAAAGACAAAAGAAAAATAAAACTGACAGGGATGAACCAGACACCAAGGGCTACATCGATCTCCTGATCAAGAAGTACGAGAACGGGCCCATGTCCACCCACCTGCACGACATGGTCCCCGGCCAGCGGCTCGACATCAAGGGGCCCCTCCCCAAGTACCCCTGGGCGGAGAATAAGCACGCCCACATCGGCCTGATCGCGGGCGGCACGGGCATCACGCCCATGTACCAGCTGTGCCGGGCCATCTTCAACAACCCCAACGACAAGACCAAGGTGACCCTGGTGGTCGGCAACGTCACCGAGGAGGACGTGCTGCTCAAGTCCGAGCTGGCCCACCTGGAGAACACCTTCCCCAACCGCTTCCGCGCCTTCTACGTCCTGGACAACCCGCCCAAGGAGTGGACTGGCGCAAAGGGGTACATCGACAAGGAGCTGCTCAAGACGGTGCTGCCGGAGCCCAAGACGGAGAACATCAAGCTTTTCGTCTGCGGCCCGCCGGGGATGATGAAGAGCATCTCCGGGGACAAGAAGAGTCCCCGCGACCAGGGGGAGCTGGTTGGGATCCTGAAGGATTTGGGATATACGCCTGAGCAGGTTTATAAGTTCTAGCGCTATGGATTGCGGGGGTTATGTGAAGCTTTTTTAGATGTGAGGAGGGAGGGAAGGGGGAAGGGGAATGAGCGTTGCGCGAGCGTGCTGCGTGTATGAGTAGATGTTTCTAGACATAGATGGGTTGCTAAGAAACCGAGTCATGAGCTTTTCCTCTTTGGACGAGTTGTCTGTCCATGGCCCTTTTTGTCCCGTTTGTCGCTGTCCAGTCAGGATTGCCGAGTTGAGACAGAACATCGCTGCTAATTCCCAAGCAGGGCTGCCTCTTGTGTTGAGTGAAATGCTGGGAATCAGATAACCGCTGGACACATAGACCACCTATATCAAACAATCATACAGGGCCGCGATACACAAATCAAACCAAAACCACCGCGAATACTCCACACGTTCCCCTTATCCTTATCCCAACCCCATATCAACCCCAGCCCGAGATCACCCTACCTAGCCCTCCACTCCATAGCGGTAGTAACATCATGATACCTCTCCAAACCAAGATAATCCCTCGCCAGGCGCCAGCGCATGTCCAGCCTAGCCAGCGTCCGCTTGACGTCGCCCAGGGCCTGGCCTATGGCCTCCTCGCCGCCCTCCTTCCAAAGCCAGTGGAGGGTGGCCATGGCGGCGTAGAGGGAGTCGAGGACCAGGGGCCCCACGCGGGCGAGGTTGGAGGGCAGCATGGCGTACTCTAGGAGCTCGACGCCGGCGTCGCGGACGGCGAGGGAGGAGGCGCGGATCCCCGTGACGGCGCGGACTTGCATTGCTAGGCTGGAGGGGGTCTTGGGGAGGTCGGAGCTGGTGCCGGGCCCGGAGGTCAGGAGGTCTTCGGGGCAGCAGTAGAGGTCGTAGAGGAGGATTTGGGCGGAGAAGGTTAGGAAGTGAGGGGGGAGGAGGGAGGGGATTGAGGAGGGGTGGGGGAGGGGTTGGGGGGAGGGTTGGGTGTTGGGGGAGTGGGAGTGGGAGTGGGAGTGGGAGTGGGAGTGGGAGGAGGATGAGGCTGGCGATTGCTGGGCGGTCGGGTTGCTGTACATGGGACTCGGGTAGGTGAAGGCGCTGGGAGGGGAGTGGGGCTGCTGCGGGGAGGGGATGTTGGGCGGTGCCGGGGAGTGGGAGGTGGCGGCCAGCTCGGCGCTGACGATGGAGGAGAAGGAGGTCAGGTCGTCGATCAGGGTGCAGACTTCTTGCGTCGAGAAGGGCTCGGGTTCGCGGGACCTGTGCCGGCGGATTGTCTGTCGGAGGTGCGACTCGACGCGGTCGATGAGGATGGCGGCTTGGCAGAGGCGGGCGAAGGGACCCTGGGGGTCGGTTAGGGGGGCGGAGACGGCGGACTGGAGGGCGTTGGCCACGTCTCCTTCGTCCTGTGGACTGTAAGTATGATCTTGCTTGGAGTGATGGGTAGGGATAGGAGCAAGCTTACCCAGGCAGTGTCGTTCATGGGTAGGATGTCATTAGGTCCCGGCTCAGGGGCAAGAGTCCGTCGTTTGTTTCCCAGGCAGATGACTCGGTCGAGCACGAATATCCCCCACCATACCCTTCTTCTCTCTTCTAGCTCGGTCCACGTCGCCTGTTTCTCAGGTTAGTAACAGTCTTGCCGCGAGTGACTCGGAAGAGGGAAGAACCACTTACGGCTTGGCCTAGGATGACCACAGAGTCCTTATACGAGGGCAAGCGGAGGATCTCGGCATACCGCGAGCAGGCCCCGATGGTCATCCACGCGGCGGGGTATATCGAGTGGCCGAACTCGTATATGGCCACCAGGATCATAGCCTGGAGGTACATGATCGAGATGGTCCCGCTGGACTCGAGGAGGGCAAGAAACTTCTTGGCCGCCACGTACAGGTGGCTGTCTACGCTCGCGACGCCGTTCACCGGCTGAGAAGCGACGAGCTTCATGGCGAGGAACAGCATGGCGAGGTCTGAGCCGCCCTCGAACAGGGGGTGGCCCATGTTCATCCGCTTCTTGGAGATGATGGGGAACCAGCAGTGGATGGTGTTGAAGTAGTCCGTCACGGTCTGCTGGAGGGCGTTGGCGTTGCTCAGGATCTCGAGGACGTCCTAGGTGCTTGTTAGTGGATGAGCTCCTTGCATACAAGGTATGAGAACGGCATCTGCGTATGAGTGGTCGGGCATACGGAAGACGGACGACGACATTCACAAGTACAGAAAAGCTACGAGTGATCATTGCACACTAGTAGAGGGATCACAACAGAGTAGGCAGGAGAGAGAGAGAGAGTCAGAAAATAGCTACCATTGGAATTTCGGCAGCTGGCTTCGGTACGGGCAAGCTGGCGTAGATGAAGCAGTCGATGTCGAGGAACATGGCCGAGGGGAACTTGCTCTGAGCCGGCATCCACGGCGGCGGTTTCTCACTGACGGTGTTCATGAAAGAAGCCGAGGGGCCAGGAGTGCCGCCCGTCGAGATGGTATTCGCAGTCGCATTTGGTGAGGCGAGGGTGTGTGATGTTTGCAGCTCCTTCTGGTTGAGACGCTGCTCGAGCTCGACAATCTTCATCTGCATCGACATGAGGTCCTCGGCTGTCGGGGCCTGCTGCACGTCGGTGTAGTCGCATAGTCTGCCCATCCTCGAGCAGAGCCCGCATGTTGGCAAGCCCTTGTCGCACTTGCGCTTCTGCTTGCGACACGGCACACAGGCTTGCGCGGCCTTGGCGGGGGGTGCTGCGATGGCGGGGGCCGTCGACATGGACATCTCGGTGTCTTCCTGCCTCGGAGAGAAGTTGATCGGCGGCATCGACATCTCTGCTCTCCCCTTTGATCAAGGGATGGGGATATTGATGAAATACACGAGATTGGATCGTGTATAAGAGCTGAAGAAAGGTGAGCTTTTGGTAAGATGACTAAGGTGAGATCTCATGAGCAGAACTCAGCCCCGCTCCCATTAAAATAGCTTCAGATTTCCCACTCGACTCAATTCGCATCGACGACGACATCAATTGACGGTGCATTTTTACTGTTATACAGCAGAGAATTGGAGAGGAGGATCAAGGCTGGAACATCACTTTAATCATCATCCAATGGGCCTGTATCGGCTGCCCAGGCCTTGAAATAACACGTCTGGCGATGTCGAGGGCCTTTCTCACGCTCACTCCCATCATCGTCGTCTCATCATCGCGTCTATCACCAACTCTAGCTCTTGGCCTCACACACATACACCGAGCAACAACAACAACAACACCATCCTCACATTCCCCCCCACGCCACCCCCCCAACTACTCAACCATGGCCACCCGCACCTACATTGAAGCCCTCAACCTCCTCTCCTCCCTCCAATCCAACAAGGCCATCACCTCCCTCTTCACCCCTCCACCACCACCCTCATCCTCATCCTCCCCCTCCTCCTCCCCCAAAAAACCAGACCTCAACGCCCAAGCAATACCAGAAATGCTCCTCTGGCTCAGACGCGCAGGCTACACCCCCTCCGACCTCGCCCGGCTCAAAACAATCCACATAGCCGGCACAAAGGGCAAAGGCAGCGTCTCAGCCCAGACAACCTCCATCCTCACCCGCCATCCCTCAACCGCAGGCAAGGTAGGGACCTACACCTCCCCGCACGTGGTCTCGGTCCGGGAGAGAATCATGCTCGACGGCAACCCCATCAGCCGGGACTTATTCGCCAAGTACTTCTTCCAGCTGTGGGACAGGTTCTCCGCCTCGGCGGCCGCCGAGGGCCGCCGGGACGAGGAAGAAGGCTCGACGAGGCCGTTCTACTTCCGGTTCCTGACCATCTTGGCGTGGCACGTGTTCCTGTCCGAGGGCGTCCGGTCGGCCGTGGTCGAGTGCGGGATCGGCGGGGAGTACGACGCCACCAACGTCGTGCCCGCCGAGGCCGTGACGGCTGCGGTGGTGACGCAGCTGGGGATCGATCATGTTGCTATGCTGGGCGACACGGCGGAGAAGATTGCGTGGCATAAGGCTGGGATTTTCAAAAGAGGTGTGAAGGCGTTCACGAGACGGTTGGACGGGAAGGAAGGGGTGATGAAGGTGTTGAGGGAGCGAGCGGTGGAAAAGGGCGCGACGCTGGTTGAGATCCCGGATGAGAAGGTCGATTGCTGGGAGGGTGTCGAGGATGCGAGGTTCCAGGGGGGCTTTCAGAAGTATAATATGGCGCTTGCTGTTGCGGCTGCGAGGGAGCATCTGCTGCGGTTGGGACATAGGTTTGAGGGGCCTTTTGCAGGAGAGGACTATACATTGAGGGATATGCCGACGGAGTTCTACGAGGGACTGAAGACGGCTTCGCTGAGGGGCCGGTGCGAGTTGATTCGGGATGAGGAGACGGGGATCGAGTGGTATCTTGATGGTGCGCATACGGATGAGAGTCTTGAGGCTGCCGGGCAGTGGTTTGGGCATACAGCGGCTAGCGACAATGCGCAGCGGATACTGGTCTTCAACCAGCAGGAGAGAGATGCGCCGCACCTGCTGACGGTTTTGCTCAGAGCCGCGAAGCTGGCCACTACTGGTGGCGACAGCGTTTTTGACATGGCCATATTCTGCAGAAACGAGGAGGACGAGCCGGTGGGAGGGGAGACCAGGGACTTAAGTGTTCAAGAGGCGAATGAGAGGGTGCTCAGGGGCTGGGACACCGGACTCAAGAAGGTTGCCGTGCGCACTGAGAGTGCAGTGAAGCCAGCTCTGAAGACCATTCTGGAGACTGCAAAGGACAACAAGCGGGCGGGGATAACCACCAAAGTGCTCGTGACCGGCAGTTTCCATCTGGTTGGGGCGGTTATCAAGAACATCGAGCATGTCGAGGAGTAGATGCTGCCTGTCCATGCCACATGACGAGTGTGTCAATGTATCGTATTAAAAGCTCTGTCTCTATAGACACTAGCACTAGAGCGCATCGGCGCCTTCCAAGATACCCAGGGCACCTCCAACAAGATGGAGGCTGCCTGTTATGAACGCCTGTACTGTGTCTTCCTCTTTCAGGTCCTTCGTGAGCTCCCGGACGTGGTTTATTGCGCCTTCGATGCTCGGCAGGACGGTGACGTTGGCAGACGGGTCTAATGCCCTCCACTTGTCTGCAAATATGTGCTGCTGCGTGAGCTTTTCTATCGCCTTGGGGTCGTACTGGTGGTTCACGAAGTCTGTGACATGTCAGTAACGACGTTAGAAGGCAACCCTGGTAGATGGACTCACCTCTCTTATACCCCGTCTCAGCATACGTAACGTTCGTGCAAAAGACGACATGGTCAAACGACCTGCCATCCGCCGACCTGCTGCCGTCATACAGGCCCTCGAGGAAATCGACTGCCTCCGTCCGCCCCTGCTGGTTGAAGATGAGCGCCCTCGGACCGGTCCTATCACCACCCCATTAGCGTCTTTCCGTCACACACACACACCGCCGACCAGTGAGTCATACACATACCTGTTCTTACACTCCGAAGCAAACCACCGCCCCGCCAACCTCAAACTATCAACCGTATGCGCCCCGTCAACATGCCACCTCACCCCTCCCTCTTCAAGAACCTCACACCGCCCCCGCCAGACCACCTTCTCGATCCCATCCACAAACTCCCTCGACAGCCTCTCCCCCCTGACAAACCCAGGATCCACCCTCCCCAACGCCTCCTCAGCAAGCACAATCCCCAAACTCGCATTCCTCTTCTGAAACACCGCGTCGGGCCTGACCCGGACCCCCTCCAACCGCTCATCCACCCCAACAACCCTCAACTCCACCCCCTTCTCCCGTGCCCTGCGCCGCAACACCTCCATCGCCTCAGGCACCTGCTCGACCGTATAAGCCGGGCTCCCCACCTTCATAATCCCAGCCTTATGCCAGGCGATCTCCCCCACCGTCCCCCCCAGCACAAAGACATGATCGATCCCCAGCGTCGTAATCCCCGTCGCAACCGGCCGCTCCACGACATTAGTCGCGTCGTACTCGCCCCCTATCCCGGTCTCGTAGACGGCCAAGTCCACCCCCTCGCTCAGGTAGACGTGGTAGCTCATCAGGGTCAGGAACCGGGCATAGATGGGCTTCTGCGGCGTGGCGCGGAGCTCGTCGTCCTGCCTGCCGAGCTCGGCCAGCTCGGCGGAGACGGGGTGGGACTCGAGGCGGTCCCAGACCTCGAAGAAGTACCGGGCGAAGAGCGCCTCTGAGATCGGGGCGGAGTCGATGCGGATCCGCTCGCGGACGGCGATCAGGTGAGGGGAGGTGAAGAGGCCGATCTTGCGGGGCAGGCCGTGGGTGGTTTGGTGCTGGGACAGGATGCTGGCGGCGAAGGCGCAGGTGGAGCCTTTGCCTTTTGTTCCTGCTACGTGGATTATGTTGAGCTTGTCCAGGTCGGAGAGCTGGGGGGTTTTTGTTAGAAGGGTGAGTGAGAGAGAGAGAGGAAGGGAGGGGACGGACAGAGTAGCCGATGCGAGAGAGGTAGTCCCTCATCTCGCGGATGGAGGTCTCATCTGGCCTTATGCCTGCCTTGCGGCGGGCTTCGATGATGGCGTAGGGGGTCTGCAGCGAGTTGAGGGCGTCGATTGCGTCCTGGACCGAAGAGTTAGTATCGTGGCTCCTGTGAGATGTGAGGTCTGTGGTGGTGCGAGGTGAGGTGAGACACAAACATTGTAGGTTCTTGATTTGGTGGCCATTGTCATGCGTTGTGAGCAGAGCACAGAGATGGTGGATTTGAAGCTGGAACTTATGGCAGAAAGTCGACGGTATACATGATGCATTAGATCGCCTGTCTTTCTCTGAGAGTGACTCGTTGACGATGAGTTTATAGTTGATGTGTGTAAGACAAGCGAAGTCGCTGGAGACGATTTGTTGCGCAGAATTTATGGAGCATCGCATCATTGGCTGCAGCATCTACAGCACCAGTGTAAGTCTAGACTTATATAGACTTAGGGGGCGATACAGTATAAAACATCTCGACAGACACACACAAAGGCACTCAGTCAGTTTACTAGCATCTATTCAGACTATCTTGTACACAGGTCCGAGATACTCGGATACTTTTGGCCGGCGTGTCTAATGTCAATGGAATGTACATAGGACAAAAGAAAAAACAACCAGCCCAATCCACTCCTCGCTTCTTTGCCGTCTATCTACCTCACTCGACCTTCAAGCTCTGTAACCGTGCCTCCGTTTGGATAACCTATAGACGCCCGCAACGTTAGTCAAACCCTTGTAAATCATGCGAGTAAAAGAGAGAGAGAAAAACACATACCTCAAGCGCCTGCTGCACCTCCAACACCTTCCTCACCTCCCCAAGCCAGTCCCGACTCAGCGTCTTGGCCCACCCGCTGAGCCCATTCATCTCGCGCGCCGCGTTGTCCAGGTCGCCCTCCTCGAGGTACGTCTGCGTCCGCGTGAGGATGCTCTCCACGTCGTCCCCGGCCGCCAGCCCTTGCTTCTTGAACATGAGCTTGCTGAGTATCAGGCTCGACGCGTGGCTGGCCACCCCGGCGTCGTCGGGCAGCAGGCTCGCCTTGCGCACCTCGGCCGCCACGCGCCGGAACCGGTCCACCAGCTCAGCCGGCGTCGAGATGCCCCGCTGGTAGGCCGACGGGTTGATGGACGAGATGGCCGCGTTGACCACCGGGTCGTCGGCCGCGATCTCCTTGAGGGCCACGAGCTCCTTGACGAACGGCCGCGGGTGCGCGGCGTCCTCCAGGCTGGCCTTGACCGCCTCGACGGCGACGTGCAGCTGCTGCGTCCGCAGGTTGGTGTCGACCACGTCGTTCCACCCCGTCGTGAGCTTCTCCAGCTCCGCCACGGCGGACGACAACTCGTTGAGCCTGCCCAGCCTGCCGTCCCGCTCCTTCTCGACGCGGCTCTTGACCTCCTCGGCGAACTGCCGCTGCAGCTCGATGGCCTGCTCCAGCAGCCTGTTCTTGGCCCTCTCCTCGTCCACCTGCTTCTGCCGCTCGATCACGAGCTTGACCTTGTCGTCGTAGCTGGCCTTGATCCGGCCCATCTCCTCCTCGAACTCGCGGCGCCAGTTGGCCTCCTGCGACGCCATGGCCGCCTCGACGCGGGACACGAGCTCGTTGGCCGCCTTGTCGAAGTCGTCGACGCGCGCCGCGACCTCCTTGGCCGCCTGCGCTTCCACGGCGGCCTTGAGGTCCCTGATCTTGGCGCCGACCTTGTTCAGCTCGTTCTTGGCCTTGTCGATGGTCGGGGCGTAGCGGTCGTTGGCGCCGTCCGCGTTGACGACGTAGATGATGTCGTTGAGCATGTGCACGAGGTCCTGGACGAGCGGTTCGGCGGCGTCGTTCACGGCGAGAGGGTCGATGGGCGACGCGGGCGGGAAGCGGGACGGCTCGTCGACCTCCGGAGCCTTCCAGACCGGTGCCTCCTTGGCTGCCGGGGCAGCAGGTTCTACGATCTTGGGTGCGACTGCTGCACCGGACGGAGGAGCGGGCACGTCCGAGGAAGACGTGACAGGAACGGGACCAGCCACAGCTGAAGGTGCCTTCTCTGGTTCTGCGGTGGGCTTAGGTGGCTCAGCGACGACCTTGGGGGTCTCCTTCTTGGCTGCAGCGGGCTTCTTGGCCTCCGGGTTCTTCGCGGCGGCGTCCTGGGCAGCCTCGACCTTGCGAACGGCACTCGATTGTCGGCCGGCGGGCTCACCGCTGTCGGCTACGCGCCACGAGGCACCGCTCGAGGCGGGGATCTTGACCTGGGGTCCGCCGTCGCGGTGGCTGGTGATCCGGTTCGTGACATTGGGGAAGCGCTTGCGGAAGTCCGACTCCTCGAGGTACAGGACGGCCCGCTCGCCGTAGGGGACGTATTCGGTGAAGAAGTCGTGGAAGTTGTCGTTGATGCGGGAGTACCACACGCCACCACCGAAGGCGAGAGCGCCGAGGATGGAGATGGTGAGGACGTAGTTGCGGAGGCGGCGGAAGAAACCTTTCTTCTTGGGGGCGGAAGGTGTAGCTGCTGGAGGGGGAGGGGGAGGAGGCGGTGGTGGTGTTGATTTGGCCGCAGATGGTGCGCTGACTGCTTCTGGAGCTGGTGGTGTCAGAGGCACGCTCTGTGCAGGTACTTCTGGTAATGCGTCGGCGGTCTTCTCTGAGGGGGGAGGAGGCGTCACTGATGCACTCGTTCTCGTCTCTGATGTAGGGAGGGCAGCGGGTGTGGGGTCTGAAATGCTCGGCTTCTTGTCATCTGCGTAATATCTCTGCAATTGGCACAAATGATCAGTGACAATCCCAAACTTCAATTGACGGGAGCCCAAGTGTTGTTACCTCGCCGGCGCCGACACGGGCTGGGCGCACGACGGCAGCGTGCCATTGGCGGCCTGCAGCAGCAGCAACAGGCCTGCTGCCGAGCGCCCTCACGGATCGAATCGATGTCCGCAGCATGAGGGAATGCAATGGCCAGCAGGGCGCGACTGGAGGAAGGGGGAATAGGGCGGTGGTTTTTGGACAGTGGTGGTCCGGTCTGTCCAATGTTCTGGGTCGGGACGAAAATGCTGAGGGAAAAAGCTCGGCAAATGGCAGCTCGGCCGGGAAAGGCGCTACGACAGCTGTAGTGTGAGCCGCAAAGTGACGTACCTTTTCCTCCAGCGGCTGGGGATGCGCCCCTGCTGCCAACCTTGTCAACCCAAGGTGTCAACGCTCAATCACCATGTTATTATAGGTTTTGCATGATAATATGGTAGTTGATTCATATTTATGTATTTTCCCCATGTGGCCTGGATGTGAATTGGATGTGGTTCGTAGCATCTCTTGACGACGGGAGCCCAGAATACTACTCGTACACTTGGATATGGACATGAGACGGCACAGCAAGACTGACTCCTAGATTAAGGATGCGGTTACCCCAAGTTGTTCTGTTGGTTGCAAAGATGTCTGCTCTATTTGCAATACAATACTGTACAACAACAGCAGCAACATGATGGTGATTATCGATGATATGTGTAGGATGGTAGGGCCGCCTCTCGCTGACCCCTTCTCGGAGGTGGTCGCTCTCCTCGCTCAAGAAAGAACACCGTCGCCACAAACTCTAGCCCTTATCAAGCCAGCATTCATGAACCAGACAGACCATGCGAGATAAAACTAGAAAAAGACTAAAAGACACCAGGAATCGGTATTAAAAAAGCGACTAAAGACCATCCATTCCCCCACGGAGACTCCTACAAACGAGATGCGGACGACGAGCTCAAGGCCGTCTGTATGGCTATGTTATCGCCTAACCAGTATGAACGTCCATGACCTGATCCTGTTCCTGCTTGGAATACCAGCAGTGGCGAGCTGTGGCTGTTTCCCATGAGCATTTCTGTACCCACAGCAGTTCTCCTCTGCCGAGGAGAGTGTATAGACAGGTAACTTGCAGACGAAAACTACAAGACCAATCTATCTAGCAAGAGCATGGTCCGTTGACGTTGGTGTTTGAGCTTTCCGGCGCAAGGCTGACACCGGGCCGTTGGCCGGGGCGGGCATGCCTGGGTCCGGCCTGCTCGAGCGGCAGTTTCTTGGCGATGGCCGTGAAGAGTTCCCGCACGTTCTCGGCCGTCTTTGCCGACGTCTCGAAGAACAGGAGCCCGGCTTCCTTGGCATAGGCCTCGGCATCCGCCGTGGGGATGGCGCGCTTGTCTGGTTGTTCCGTGACGAGGTCGAGCTTGTTTCCGGCCAGGGCGATGATGATGTTCTCGTTTGCTTGCCGTTGCAGCTCCTTTACCCACGCCTTGGCCTTGTCTAGGGATGACTGTAGCACGCTGGTGTCAGTCTTTCTGTATCCTTCCTATCTAACATATCACAACTTCAAAAAGGTCTCGGAAACGTACTGCTTGTGTGATGTCGTATACGACCACTGCGCAGTTGGCATTGCGGTAGTACATGGGTGCCAGCGACTTGTACCGCTCCTGGCCGGCCGTATCCCAGATCTCAAACTTGACCGTCGTGTTCTCGTCGAGCGAGATTGTCTGTGTGAGGAAGGCGGCGCCGATGGTGGATTCCCGATACGAGTCGAATTGGTCCTTGACGAACCGCAAGACTATCGAGCTCTTACCGACGGCCGACTCGCCGAGGAGAACCAGCTTGAACTGTGCGAATCGGTTGTTCATGCCGCGGGCGCCTGGAGGACCTCGAGCAGCCATGATGGATTGTGATGGGAGTTGATGCTATCGGCAGAACCGGCGGGTCGAAGGTGGGATTCAAGCGTCGCCTCGGAAGTCGTTGGTTGGTTGCTTATCTGCAGCGATTGTTCGATCCAATATGATAAGAGCTTTCTGCAACAGAATGGCGGTCGGGAAGAACAGGTAAAGTTCAGAAATTGGGACGGAGAGGGACGAGGTTGTTGCGGAGGGAAAGGCAATGTGACTGCCTTGAATGAAGCTAAGAGCGGCAAGCTGGGGGGCGTGATTGAATAGGCGATGGGAGTGAACCAAGGCTGGCTGGCAGGCTGGCTGGGCTGGGCTGGCACTGGCTGGGTACTTCGTTGCAATCCACTGCACACGTCAGGTCCGGGCTGAGCAACGAAGCTAATAAGACGACCTTACTGTACTATGTACCTTATGTACCACAGTAAAAGCCGTTGATGGACCGTGCACATATTGACACGTGACTCTCGTCATGGCCGAACCCAGCGGCCCAGCAGAATGAGAGATGGTCCGAGCGTCCTGCAGGCGGCTCGGCACTCTACGACGGCTGGACGGTATAGCATAGTGGTATACGTATAGCATATGACTTACATAAGGTAAATTAGCATTCACAAGCCAGCTGGCCGCGTTCCTGGTTTGACTGCCAACAACCGCTACGTCGTTGGAAGCGTCGAGGTTGTAAGCTGTATACTATTACGGAGTCCATCAACATTTCTCCCTCTAGAGAGGTGTGTTACACATTCTTGCCAGAACACACAGGGAAATGACCCGTTGCTGACTTGAGCCTCGTATCACACATGTTGAGTGTCCAGAGTGCTTGCCAATAACAGCAGTAATCACGGACAGACCGGGCTTGTCGAAAAGATCAACGGTTGCACCCTCGAACCTGTACATCTTCACCTTCCAAACGAACAGACGAGACAAATTACACCATCCCATCCCCATAGAGTCACCATGGCTCTCCCGTTCCGGGACATCAATGTCCAGGTCTCATCCGACTCCTACATCTTCACCTCACCCTCCTCACCCAATGCTGCTGCTCTCTGCATCGACCGCCCGACCGGCGACATCCGCCTTACGGATGCTTCCCTACTCGCCGGACGGCGGGTGTCCCGCGTCACCAGCATCGCCGGTATCCTGGGTATGATCCGGCTGAGCCTCGACAAGTACATCATTGCGATCACCAAGGCAGAGCCCGCGGGGCGTCTGAAGGGCCAGATGGTGTACAAGGTCATCTCCACCGACATTTTCCCCCTGCGCGAGCGCCAGATCAGGGATCCAGACGAGGACAGGCTGCTCGCCCTGCTCCGCGCCCAGCTGAAGACAGGGCCCATGTACTTCTCGTACTCGATCGACATCACCAACAGCTTCCAGAGACAGGCGCAGCACGACCCCGCGAGCCCACTGTGGACGCGGGCCGACGACCGCTTCTTCTGGAACCGCTTCATCCAGTCCGACTTCATCGACTTCCGTACGAGAGGAGGAAGAGGCCAGCCGGCGCCGCAGCCCGGGATCGACCCCTATATCCTGCCGGTAATCTTCGGCGTCCTCGAGATCCGCCCGACGCACTTCAAGAGCACACCCCTGACCCTGATCCTCATCACCAGGCGATCGCGCCACCGCGGCGGGACGCGCTACTTCTCTCGCGGCATAGACGACGAGGGCCACGCGTCAAACTACAACGAGACCGAGCAGGTCGTCATCCTCAACGACAGCGGCAGCGGCATGGGCGGCTTCGCGGGCAGCGGCGACATGCAGAGCGGCAAGCTCGGCGGGTCCGACGGCAAGGAGACGCAGATCCTCTCCTACGTGCAGACGCGCGGCAGCGTGCCCGTCTACTGGGCCGAGATCAACACCCTCAAGTACATACCCAAGATCCAGATCCGGGCCATCGAGGCCGCCTACCCGGCCGCCAAGGCGCACTTTGAGGAGCAGATCCGCATCTACGGCGACAACTACCTGGTCAACCTGGTCAACCAGAAGGGCCGCGAGGCGCGCGTCAAGCAGGCCTACGAGCAGATGGTCGAGATGCTGGTCACGGCGCCCCAGGAGCGCAGGGAGGCCGACCAGTACACCGAGGAGAAGTTCCACACCATCGAGGCCGGCAAGGCGCAGCAGGTCTTTGACCGGCTGCACTACGTCTACTTTGACTTCCACACCGAGACCAAGGGCCTCCAGATGCACCGCGCCCAGCTGCTGGTGGACCGCCTGCAGGACGCCCTCGACAAGCAGCAGTACTTCCGCGCCGTGGACATGCCGGCCAGCCACATCGACGGCCGGCTCGAGGTGCGCAACACCCAGACCTCGGTGGTGCGGACCAACTGCATGGACTGCCTGGACCGCACCAACGTGGTCCAGTCGCTGCTGGCGCGGCACATGCTGGACCGCATGTTCACCGATCTCGGCCTGCTGGCGCGGGGCTCGCACTTCTCGGACGAGGACGCGGCCCTCTACCACCTCTTCCGCAACATGTGGGCCGACAACGCCGACGTGGTCTCGCGGTCCTACTCCGGCACGGGCGCCATGAAGACCGACCTCACCCGCACGGGGGCCCGGACCAAGGCCGGCGCCCTGCAGGACCTCAACGTCGCCGTCACGCGGTACTGCAGGAACAACTTCCTCGACGGGCCGAGGCAGGACGCCTTCGACCTGTTCCTGGGCGCCTACACCCCGGCCACGGCCAACATCGGCTCGAGCCTGATCTTCGCCGACCGCAGGCCGGTGCTGATCCAGAGCGTGCCGTATGTGGCCGCCTTCAGCCTGCTGTTCGTCTTTCTCGGTCTGTTCTCGCGGACGGGAGGGAGCGTGTGGCCCATGAGGGCGTTTATCCTGTTTTGGGCCTTTGTGGCGAGCTGGTGCCTGTGGTTCATCTTTAACAACGGCATGTTATATGTGAGTTTTCTCCCCTACCCTTTTCTACGACCTGACTGCTGGGAAAAGATGAAATCTGGGGGTGAAGAAGCATGCTAACGAGAGCGAAAACACAGGTCAACTGGCCGAAACTCAACCCGAGGCCGTGGGCGACGGAGGGGTACAATGAGACGATCAGCAAGGTCCGGAAGAACAAGATTATGGGCCCGCTTGTCGCGAGACATGAGAGGGGGCTCAGTACGGCGAGGTATCTTAATGCGGAGGAGGGGAAGAAGAGGATCGAGTAGACGGACGTGGCAGTGATAGAGGCATGCGAGTTACTTTGATTGGCAGGGCATTAGATAGACGCTGTCTTGGGTTCTGGCATGCTATAAGAATTCCCCTTGCATGTTGCTCCTAGACCGTACGTATACTTGCTTTGCTGTAGGATTTGCTACGATATATGCAGCTGGGCCATATCCAATTCTACCTATGGTAAACAATGTCTGGCCCGAGCAAGATAAAAAAAAAAAAAAAAAGAGAGGGAAAAGAAATGGCAAAAGGAATAAAGACAATCAAGGTCGTAGGTCGTACCCGGACTCGAACCGGGGTCGCCAGAAGGTTCTTGATCGAGTCAGAATCTGGAGTGCTAACCTCTACACCATACAACCGGATGAGATGTTTTTTTTTTGTGTTGACCGATGAGGCCCGAGAGATGGTGACTGCAGGCGATAAACGGGTCTATGTGGAGAGTCGTGGTCCCGCTGCGCAGCGCTTGGTGGGAAAACCTTTCACTGTGATAGGTATGAGATACCTAGTGGAGTACGGCCTGTAGGGAAGAGAGAGGGTGGTTGCATAGGAAGGAAGGAACGACATCGTATCACTGACTCCTTCCTTGAAGAGAACAACGTCTGTCGTCTGTATATTAATCAATGCAAGGCATATTTTTGCATAAAGGAACAACAAACCGCAGCTGGCGGGTATCATCAAGTCTTCCAACTCTCCTCCATGACCTTTCTCTCTTGTTTCTCTCTCTCTATCGAGCTGAGCGCTGCCATCGTATCGTATCGTATCCAAAAGCGTCTTTCCTGCCTGCCTGCTCCCCGATGCTTCGTTATTAAGGACAAAGTAGAGAAAAGAATCCCAATAAACTCCCCGTGCTTGCCATGCTCGCCATGCCATGCCATGCCGTTTTGCTATGCCACGCATCCAAGAGAAGGCCCAAAGATAAAAAACAAGAAAAGGAAAAAGAAGTAGTAAATCTGCACATGGCAGTCTGTCCGTGCCAACCTCTCCCTGCCCATGCAGACCATCCTCACAGCGGCACCTCTCCCTGTCCAACACAACAATCCTCCTATTCCTCTTCCTCCGTCTTCTATCTCTCCTCACAACCACAACAACCACCGCACCCCCCTGACAACCCCCTTCCCAACCCCCAGCACCATCCGGGCAATAACAACCACAAACCAAACATACCACATAAACCCAACCAGCACCCACTCGACCCCCAACCAAAGCCCCCTCCTCAACCACCTGAACCTCCTCCTCCTCCTTCTCAGCATCTTGTCAATCACATCCACAACCCTCTTAACCTTCAACCTCTGTCCCTGCCCCAGGTCCAGCCCGACCTCATCCGCCTCATCGGCCGCCGACCGCGTCATATCGCTCAACCGCCCCGCAACCGTCTGCCTCGCCGCCTCCACCTGCCGGTGCAGCCGGGGCGCCGTCTCGCTCTCAAACCGCCCCGTGGCAGACTGCCATTCCGTCCCCGCCTTCTCGATGGCTGCCGCCAGCGTCCGGGCGGCGGTGGGGAAGAGGTCGGTCTGCGACAGGGGTTGGGAGAGGAGGGCGGCGCGGAGGCGGGGGTCCGGGTGGAGGGTTGAGATCGCTGTCCAGCTCGGGGTTGTCACCGGGGCGAGGAGGGTGGTGGTGGTGGGGGATGGAGAGGGGGAAGAGGAGGAGGAAGTTTGGGAGGGGCCGGCGCCGGCGGCGGCGGAGGGCCGGCGGGAGCTGGAGGGGCTGGGGGGCAGGAGGAGGCGGTTGGGGTGCGAGCCGGGCGGGCGGCGCTCTCGGGCCCGCCGGTCGATTTCCTTGGCCATTATGCCGGAGCTGAGGATCAGGGCGCGGAGCCGGGCGATCTCGGATCTGGAGACGGCGGCGGCGGCCGGACGGCTGTCGGAGATGGACCAGTGCCGCTGGGCGCGGGTCGTTGCCGTCGAGAGGCGGCGGGGCTGGGGCTTGGAGAGGGCGGCGTTGAGGCTGTCGGCGGCTCGGACCGCGCCGGCGCTGCTGCTCTTGCGCGAGTCGGCGCCTGATGTCTCGGATCCGGTGTGGGAGCGCACCTTCTGAGCTGGGGCCGGGGCGTTGTTGGGAGATGTGTCTTGGACGTCGATCTTTGGCGGCTTGAGGAGTTCGAAGCGCGAAGATTTGCGGCTGAGGGGCCGTGATGGTGGGTGTGCGGGATACAGCAGTCCCTGATCCGCGTGAGGCGGCCTGCTGTGTGACTGCGAGACAAACGACGGCATGACGTCCAGGTAAGTCTTGGCGCCCGGCTGCTCGGGTTGCGCAGCCGTATCTCTAGTCCGGCCCCTGCCTGGTTCCGTGTCGGACTCGTCGGACGATGTGGACGAGTCAGCGTCGGCAGCATCCGGGTCCTTCCTCCAGATCAGGTCGCTGACCCGGGACACGCCACTGCGAAGAACACTGTCGATCCGCGGTGCCTTGAGCAGCCCTCGTAGACCATAGCTGTCATCGCCGCGGAGCCTGATACTGCCGTGGTTCCGCGGCGACCTATTGCTCGAGTCCGTGCCTCTTGATATGACCTTGCGGATCGGGCTGATGGAGCCTTTCCTTTCGTCGGACCGTTTGCCGACCTTGTCTTTGGAAGTATCGGGAGAGGCTTCAGCCGCGGGGGTGTTTGTGTCAGCACTGCCCCTCCTCTCGTCAGAGTAGGCAGTTCGCTCCCGACTACGGTCGCGGAAGATGCTCTTGACTTTCGCGAGCGGGTTCCTGCTGGGTGAGCTCGGCCTGCTTGGTTTGGGAGACCAGTCCTTGCCGATGGCGGGCACCAAGACGGATCCTCTGGTCGGTCTGATCTCGGGTGAGGCGGGGTTCGACGTGTCATAGTCGATTGACTGCCTCCTCCCCGTGGAGGGTACTTCGAGACTCGCCCTCGTGCTCCGTATAGGCGAGACCGGGAGCTGCTTCGGCTTCTGGACGTTGGTATCGCCTCCATTCGCCTCCGAACCGAGTTGCTCCCCTCTGAAACTTGGAGCACGGCTGGGAACTGTGGAGTGGACGACGCTGTCACCTTCCGTAGCCACGGACTCGACGGTCAATGATCTTTGGCGTCCAGCCTCCGGACCGAGGCGTGCTTCGAGTTCCTTCTCTCTGTGTTCTTGTGCAATCATCTCCATCATCTGCTTCTCCAGGATCTCCTTGCCGCTACTGCCTATCGTTTCACCTCTACTCCTACCCTTCCGCTCGCTGTTGTTGTTGTTGTTGTTGTTGTTATTGTTGTCTGACGAGTCGGATAGTGATCCGTTGCGGCTGTGTAGGAAGTCATGGTGACGGTGACCCACGGAGCTGTTATGACGGTGGTGCAACCCTTTGATAGCCTGTAGCTTCTGCTGGGCTCGTTCACGAGCACTCCCAAACACGTGGTCATTCTCTCCTCTCGAGGTCTTTTGTTCCAGCCCGATGGGATCCGTCTCGACACGAAGTCCAGTAGAGTCCTGTAGCGAAGAAGACGGTGCCGGCAGGGCGGCACGATCTCCCATCTGCCGTGACATGGGCCGATATAGTGAAGAGTCTTGGTCAAAGACTCGTCTCCCATCTCGGTCCTCCACCATGTTCTTGTTGGTACCCTGCTCTAGCCAGTACACATCCGCAAGCATGTCGGCCGGGTTTATCACCCAGTCGAGCCTGGGTCGCTTCGATTTCGATGCCGTGACCGCCGGCTGAGCAGTAGTGTCTCCACTCGCCATCTCATCGGGCGTGTTGAAGGTAGGCAGGGTGCTGCCTGACTCGGCGATATGGCCAGAGGCAACGCTCTTGGCCGCGTCGTCCACCCACTCGGCAACCCGTGGGACGTCACTGAAGCCTTGGACCTCGCCATCGATGGTCTTACGTTCACGTGCCCTGACCTTACGGTTCCTGATATACTGGAGCGGATTATATGGCCTGCCAAGTCTTTCCGATTCCAAGGACCTCGTTGTCGTTCTGGAAATGGTATGGGAAGCCGTCGGAGAGCCGTAGGCGCTGACAGTCGACGCTGGTCCTCTACAGTCAGGCGTCAGCGGAGGCACGAGATCCAAGACTTTGCGGTACTGGGCTTGGAGTTCAAGATAGTCCTTGGCCTTCTGCGCTCGAGACAGCGTGGACGGGGAGAAGTGATATCGGTAGCTCCCTTCCTGGTCGAAAGCCGGTTTCAAGGGGCTGGCAACATTATGTCCAGATGCGCTCCGTCCCACGGCTCCTGGCTTGGGAGAGATATTCCGGGAGGCCCTTCTTTGCTGCTGGAGGTGCTGCCTAAGACTCCCCCCTGCAGTGCTGTCGGGCAACGGAGCTAGTCTCGGTGGTAAAGGCGACGATATATTCCTCCGAGCAGCCAGTCGTCGTGACTCGCTGAGGTTCAGAGCCATGTTGACGATCTGTGCCGAGTCCATGTCAAGTGGCGCCGCACTCGGCCGTTCCGAGCCATCGAGCGTGGTAGCATCGGTGAGGGAGTCTCGTTGGGCGGCCACCACTCCGCTGATGGTCTCTGAGGTTCGCGCGCTTCGTTTAGAGGCCGACTCAGGCGTGAGAGAGTGGCTGCCATTCGAGGTGCCGTTAGACTGTATTTTCTCAGGCGTGGCGGCGCGCGACGTTGTGACGTGGTGCTCGGCGGCAGCGCGGTGTCGTCGATGGGAGTGTGTCCGGTCGGGAACAGAAGAATCGGCACGGAGAGCTTCGGGTAGGAGGAAGGCACCGCTGGACCTGTGTTTGTGAGCCCGGTGGGCAGGTTTGACGTGCCGCTTGTCGTCATCGTTTGCGTGGCTCGATGGGGGCAGTTTAGACTTGGGAATGACATTGTCGGTGTGTGATGTTGCCAACGAGCTTCGTGATGCAGGTGTTCCTTCTGGTTGCTTGCCCGTCCTCCTTGTGTTGGTGTTGTTGGACGGAGGGCTGGCGTCGTTGTCGGCCATCGCTGTGCCGTCTATGTCGTGCTTGACATGCTTTAGCCTTGTTCTTCCTTCGTTCTTGGTGAAGAGGGAAGAGGATGGAACTGGTGCTGGTGCTGGTGTCAGAAAAGCTCGGCTATGGGGACGACCAGCATCTTCCTAGTAAATGGCCTCAGGTGCAGCAGTCAAGAGAAGCAGTGCAGTGCATATGTGAAACCTGCCGCGGAGGAAAAGCAAGGCGAAGGTATTCTATCATGTGAAAGACGGGTTGTGTCACGGCACGGCTTCAGCTTCCGATGCAACTGGCGGTCGCACCTCTGGCCGGCGATGTCATTCGACCAAAGTGCCGAAGTCGATGCGTCGTCGGCCCAGTCAGTTGTCCAGGGGGGTTACCACGTCAAAGTTATTTGCCAGGTGCTATAAGTGGCGGTCAAATTGGGTTAATGCACGACCGAACGCGCTAAGGTTGCGCTAAAAAGACGGCCCCATGACGCCAAGCACCCTACTAGTAGTGTAGGACCGGGAGGTTACCTCCTCTACTATGAACACTTGGTACTGTGGTACCTTCCTGTGAGGTAACTCCCACTCCTCTTTACTTCGTCGACGAGGAAGTCGAGTGCGTCCAGATCGAATATTAACTCCTCTCCTTCATGACTCGCCCTCAAGATTTGCAAACTTATGTCGGCTTTCCATTTGACTGGCACCAGGGGGCCTTCAGACGGGCAGTCAAGCGTTGGAAGACAAATAATCTCGCGTTGCCCAGACTATACCTTCGATGCCTTATGCTACAGTTCACAAGATCAACTGCCTCAACGCCGGTATTCTACAAATCTAGACTATGTTTCAATATTCATGCTGAATCATGCTCAAATAACTACATTTCAACACTTTTGGAGGAAACGACAGAAAGCTTTCGGGATGGCAGTGTTGCCATGGATGTATACATGATGAGCTTCCAAACTGACCGCCGGAGGATTTCCAGTGTGCGCGTAGAAAGAGTTACGTACACAAGGTACCTGTTGAAGGCTTGCGTGCCTGGCTGTGACATGTCTCGCCCGCCAAAGCTGTGAGAACGTCCAACGCCTTCGACTCTTGATAGCTTGCACGGCTCGTGTTCGTCACCCGATCTTCTGATACATTCCAGTATGTCCCTCGCATTGTATGACGGACTAACATGCTCGACAGTGAAGAATGAACCATTCCGCTATTGAGGCTACCTTATCCTGAGGGCCTAAATTATACTCCTCAACTACTCCTAACAAGGGTCTAAGTCATTATCAAACACCCTGCAAAGGACATGCGCTGTCCCATCCGGCAACAGAAACCAGAGTAATCAATCCCATGCACCTATGCAAACCGCCGTTAACCATGCCGGGAAGCAAAACAGTAGCAAGCCTCGTCATCACAAAATTATCACTTGTCCCATCCTGCATCCGCAGAAGAATAACGAATAAGACCTTCTGTTGCCTCATCGGTCCATCGGTCCATCGTATCTTGTGTGGTCTCGCCCGCTCTATATCTTGTTTCCGTATCACTCGTCCCACCCCTTCAATCACCTCCTCGTCCGTCCATAATACCGTCTCACGGACCTAAAACACCGTCAGGGCACTAACATACCCATTCCGCAAGACCTCAAACGCCAGCCCCGGAAAGCCGTAGAGCGTCGTCGTCGACTCCTCGCCGCCGTCGAACCGCTTACCGCCAGCCCCAGGCGGCCTATCATTGACACCCTCCTCCCAGCCGCCCAGCATCTCTATGCTGGACCCCGGACTGTCGCCCCAACCGCGGTTGATAACCATACCCTTCTGCCGCTTCTGGCGCTCCTCGTCCGTGGCGAAGGAGTCCCTCCACTCCTCCCTCAGCCCGACCTCGATGTCGTCGAATGGCGTCTCGGAGTCGACGACGACGGAGTCCCTGCCGGACTTGCCCGCCAGATAGGCGATCTCCCACCTGCACCGCCGGTGTCGGTTGAACGGGTACGACCCCGGCACGTTGGAGTGCAGGATCACCTTCGTCGCGACGAGGCGGTCGTAATACCACATGTCGAAGGCGGGCGGGAGGCCGGCCAGCTCCGGTGTCTGCGTCGGTGCGGGCGGAGACGGCCTCGTCGGCGTGGAGACCAGAACGTCAAAGCCGAGATAGAAGTAGTTGTAGAAGCACTCGGTCGAGATGTTGGCGAATCGGCCGTCGTCGCCGTCTTCGTCTTCGTCCTCGTCGTCATCGACGGCATCTTCGTTCGAGTCGTACCCGTCCGAGGCAGAGGCCGAGTGGGAGGATGACTGGTCTGTATCTGTGAGAACACCGTCTTGACTTCGCAAACTACCAAGGTGCGCATGGATGTCGTTGTTACCGTTGCTGCTGCCGTTGCCCTGACGCGTGCGGCTGTTGCTCGCCGTGCGGATCTTGTGTATGGCCATCTTCTGGTCGCTCTTGTAGTACTTGGCGTCTGGCGGGCCGAAAGCGATGACCAGATCTTGTTCCGTGGTCTGCCCGAGCGTGATCCAGGTCGACTTGTCCGTCCAGCGGCGGAAGAGCTGGAGCTTGCCGCCGCCGTGGATCTTGACTAGTGAGACCTCGTCTGGGCATATATCCTTTCCTTTAGAGAGCGGTGTAAAGGTCTTGATGCTTGGTAGGACCTCGGTCCAGAGCTTTGGGCGTGCTTCCTTCCAGGAGTCACCTGAGAACACGGCCATTGACGATGCTATTTGGCTGCCGGACGAGGACATGAGAGCTACGTTGTCCTTGCCTGAGGAGTAGGCGGATGCCGACATGGGGAAGGTGAAGGCAACTCCTGGGTAGGATAGCACGTACATGCCTGATCCCTTCTTTCCACCGACATTAGGGATGTACTCGCCAGCAAATGTCGGCCCCAAGAAGCGGTGGTATATGTGACGGAACGTTGGCCCCGTACTTGGCTCAGAGGATGACTTCCCGTCACTTGTAGTCTGTGGCCGGACTAGGTCCCTCTCCTTCTCGTTGGGGCCCGGCTTGAACGTGATATGGTTTTTTGTGAAATCCAGGACCTCTACCAGCCGCAGTCGCTGCTCTGGTCCATCGAACTGCAATCGGACGCCGTTCACGGGCAGGCCGACGATGACGGGTTCCGTAACCGGTTTCTTGGGGTGGTAGGTCACGTCGATCTTGGGGAAGCGCTGGGGCTCGGCCTTGACGCGGGTGAGGACCTCGTGAAGCGAGGCACCGAGCACTGGAAAAACAACATGTCAGCGAGGAATCAACTTCGCAATCAAGATGGAAATGATGTTTACCGAAGAATCCCAGCGCCTGCTGAGGATACAGCTGGGCGGTAAGAAGCGGAGGGGTAGTAGAAGAAGAAGACATGATTACGGAGTAACACAAGAGTCACTGCAGATGCGGGATAGTATTCAGGCGAGTAGAGGTACTCCAAGCTGAGGGGAGCTCGCGGGTAGAGCTCCCTTTAATGACTAGCAGTTCAAGAGACGAGGCGACGGCATTTGCTGATGGTACGTGATTCGGTGGCCGAAATGCTGCCTGTATTATGTATGCCTATAAGCTGAAACCTTGTCGGAGGTTCTCCATGGACAACCGAAGAAGAGTTGAGATGAACTGAGAACATGTCAGAGTCAGAGATGCTGCTGTCTGAATCATGAAAGGAGCTCGACAGAGAAGGTACAGTGACTGAGTGACCACACTGCGCCAGCCAGGAGGGGCAACCCGGGCTTTACTCTGCTGGCTGCCGCATGATTACGCCCGCCCTCAAGTGCCCTGTGATCACGGCGCGGGGCAGCTGAGAGCCTGAGACGTCAGCGCTCCACAAGGCAGGGAGGGCCGGGCTGGACCCTTGAAAGCAGCGGTGGTGGCCTGTGCTTTCCTCCGTTGGAGAACTGCTGAACCCCCACTTGAAGCTATTATCACTGTATGGCCGAAAGGGTGGTGTAGTCTTGGTTGCCCAGCAACAGCGGCTCCTTGTGATGCGCAAAAGCGTCAACAACCCATGCACACCACCCACCACCATTCTTTCTCCACACTGCATTACCATCCACAAACAGGCACTGTCAGCGGCCACCGCTTTCTCAGGGCTTGGACCAATTTTGAGGCATTGTTTGGACGTCCAACCTATGTAATTCTTAGTCCTCGACTGTCCAGCACTTCCAACACACTCGCGTCTCCAGAACGCGACATTCGCTCCTCATGGAGCGCAGAATGACATCCACCATGGCCTCGAACCATCGGTCTGGCGTATCGCGCTCAAGCGTCAGACCTCCAGTACGTCAAGTCAAATCCTCTCTCGCGCGCCATGCGTCAACGGCGTCGCGGATCGATCGAAGCGGCGCAGTATCACCAGCAGAGTCAATATCCTCCGCGACTACCACAGCAACAACCGGCACGAAGCGCAAGGAGCGCGAGTTCGAGTCTGACGAAGGCGGCGAGTCTACTAATATTAATGTTGTCGTACGGTGTCGCGGCCGCAATGAGCGCGAGGTCAAGGAGAACAGCACAGTAGTTGTCAACACGCACGGGTCGAAGGGCAACATTGTTGAGCTCTCCATGGGTCCGAACGCGCTCAGCAACAAGACTTATAACTTCGACCGAGTCTTCTCTCCGGCCGCTGACCAGAGCATGGTCTTCGATGAGGTTGTGAAGCCGATATTAGATGAAGTCAGTGGCACCACTTAAGATCTTCTGCACTCATATTGCTCCGTGCTGACGAGCGACCCTAGGTCATTTCTGGCTACAACTGCACCATCTTCGCCTACGGACAGACCGGCACGGGCAAGACCTACACGATGTCCGGAGATATGACGGAGTCATTTGGTATGATGTCGGACGCAGCAGGCATCATCCCCAGAGTGCTAAACGCTCTGTTCAACAAGTTAGAAGACGACGACACGGAGAGCGCGGTGCGCTGTTCGTTTATTGAGTTGTATAACGAAGAGCTGCGCGATCTTCTCTCTGCAGACGATGGCAAACTCAAGATCTACGACGACAACTCGCGAAAGGGCCACGCCACCACGGTCGTGCAGGGCATGGAAGAACGGCACATCACCAGCGCCACAGACGGTCTCAAGTGGCTTCAACAGGGCAGTGTGAGACGGCAGGTGGCCGCGACCAAATGCAACGATCTGAGTAGTCGAAGTCACACTGTCTTCACCATCAATATCAACATCAAGCGGACCGGCGAGGACGGAGAAGAGTACCTCAGCGCAGGCAAACTAAATCTGGTTGATCTTGCTGGAAGCGAAAACATCCAGCGTTCCGGGGCCGAGAACAAACGTGCGGCCGAGGCGGGGCTGATCAACAAGAGTCTCCTGACGTTAGGGCGCGTCATCAACGCCCTCGTTGACCGAAGCGCTCACATCCCCTACAGGGAGTCAAAGCTCACCCGGCTGCTTCAGGACTCGCTTGGAGGTCGGACCAAGACCTGCATCATAGCGACCATCTCGCCGGCCAAGAGCAATCTGGAGGAGACCATATCCACACTCGACTACGCCTTCAGGGCCAAGAACATCAAGAACAAGCCCCAAGTCAACGCCATGATCAACAAGAAGACGCTCCTGCGCGAGTTCTCAGCCGAGATCGAGAAACTCAAGAGCGAATTGATTGCCACGCGGCAGCGGAACGGCGTCTACCTGTCCAACGAAGACTACGAGGAGATCACGGCCCAAAACGAATCTCGACGCATCCTTACCGACGAGCAGGCCGCAAAAATCGAGACACTCGAACACAACCTTCGAAACAAGGTGCAGGACCTCTTCACCCTCAACTCGAGTTTTATGGGACTCAAAAAGGATCATGAAGGGACGAAGGCACAGCTGGACGAAACCAAGGATGTCCTCGACCAGACCGAACTAGTGCTTGCGGCTACGAGGAAGATGCTGGCCGAAGAGACTCACATACGAAAAGCGCATCAGCAGACCGAGGAGAAACTGAGTGCCCTCGGCGGCGAGTTGCTTACGACCCTGAAGAAAACAGTCAAGGACGTCGGCGGTCTCTACGCTAAAAACAAGCGCAAGTCGGACCTACAGATGCTCAACCGGAGCACTTGGGGAATGTCCCAGAGCCAGGTGGCCGATGTGACGGAGCTCGTTGAGGGACGGATTCAGGCATTCCGCGACGGCCAAGAACAGCACATCACGCAAGTCTCGCGGCGAATGGAGTCCTTTGTGGCAGAGGAGTTGAGGAAACTCTCTTCTACTCGGAAATTCCTAGATCATCACCTGACTCAGTTCACCGAGTCCAAAAAGGAGCTCCTGCAACAGAAGGAGAAATCCAAGGACGACATGGACAATGTCCTGGAAGAGATCAAGGTTGTGCGCGACAGCATCAAGGAGCGCGTCGGCGAGAGCCTACAAGCGATCGCTGCTGCAGCGGAAAGGATCGCGGCCGACGTCCTCAGCGAGTTGGACACGTTTCACAACCAGCTGCACACCTCGTACAGCTCCCTCGGAAAGGACTTCAAGACAATATTCGAGGATATGGTCCGGCACATGAATACCCAGAGGAACGAGTCGGACCGGCTACGGCGAGAGCTCGAAGGCACGGGAGATGACCTCGTGCAGTCGAACGAGGCCATCTCGGCGCGGATCCAGGAGGTGGTCGAACAGGAGCGGAAACAAGCGGCCGAGGAGCGCCAGCAACTCCTCTCTCAGATTGCCGGCTTGATCACTTCTCAAGCAGAACGCCAAGAGACTCGTCTCGCGGGGAAGACTGCGTTGATACAGAAGAGCGTGCTGGAAACCAATTCGACCTTCCAAGGGGGGTTGGCCCAGTTTTCGACCGGAATGGATGCTTGGAACGAAAAGGAATCTGAGCTGGTCGACGAAGTTAACAAGTCGAAGACCGTCATGAGGAAGAAGATGAAGGATGACTGGACGGTAAGTCTTGGCCTGTTCTTTCGACAGGTACACAATTGCTGACAGTGATGCTAGGCTGCAAACGACACCAGCACGTCCATCCAGAACACAACGAAGTCTGTACATCAGGAGACGGTCCGTGTGGTTGACGAGCAGCTGAAGGATCTCGATATCCAGATGAGAGATCTGGACGACTTTGTCACGCGTGCAAGAGCAGAGAACAGCGAACACCACAAGCAGCACGCAACATCTATCGAAGCCCTGTCCAGCACGGTCGAAGAATCGTTCTCGAATATTTCGCACCACTTCGTCGAGACATATGACCGCGTGCGGGACATGGGCGAAGAGATGGATACAGCCGCTAAGACCTTGCAAGCCACCCTGCCACCACTGGAGGAGAATATCTGCCGTCCGCTCAGTGATCTCAGAGACGACATCAACAACACGGTGCTTCGGGAATATGAGCCAACGGGTGAAACACCCCAGAAGCTGAAGTACGAATATCCTACCACCCTTCCGCGCACCGATCCCCACGAAGTCCTCCTCGCCGGACTACAGGATGACCTGCCGCCCCCAACACCTTCCAAACCGTCCGACAGCGCCGCACTCGTGACTACAGTCCCGACAATCTTCAACGACCTGGACATGCTCCCTCCCCTCACGACCACAAGATCGGGCTCTCCGCCACCCACATCACTCCCGACCCTCCAACCGCAGCACCGCAACCCCCTGAACATGTCCCTGAGAGAAGTCAACCCGAACCTGACCACGGGCTCGATAATGCTGTTCGACCCGTCTGCTAGCACCATGTCGATGCCGCCGCCGGCAAACGAGAACAAGACTCTCCCGCTGTTCAAGCGCAGCGTCAGCGGCATCAAGCCCGTGACGCGGGCGAGGAGGCGGAACCAGACGACTGACAACCTTGGTGAGGGGAGGGAGAATGTGCCGCCTGCGGGCGGCGAGATGGGGGGGTTGAGGAGGAAGAGTCCGCGGTTGAACTAGAGCTCGGATAGTAATAATGGTGTACGGTATGGGTGGTGGTGAGCTGTGTGTGGGCGAGACAGTAGGTTTTATAGATGGTCTGGAGTTTTGGACTGCTGGTTTTCGTGTTGACATCAGGTGTTCTGGAGGAGGGCGGCAGGTTTTCGTTTCCGTGGCGCTTCAGGTGGACTCTGGGAAGTAATTCTACTTATTTCTGTTTATCGAGTATGCGTATATACCCCCTGGGTTTAGATCGAGGTCTATGCTACATTCATTGTTATACGGGACTTGCTTATGCGGTGGCGCCGCACTTGAGATGAGTGTGTCTGGTAGCTTCAGTTGAGTCCCGATATGCATTCACTCTTGTCGGGATGTCTTCCCGCCTGGCGATCCACTCTACACTAGTTACAGACTGACCGAAAATCTCCTTGCGCCATTCTGAACTCCATGACATAGGGGATGGTTTCGATGGCCGACTTAAAACGACCTCTCGGGTGTATTTTCACTAACTCTGGTATCATCGTATAGCAACCAAGGCCATGCAAGAGCAGCACGTAGACATATCAAAGCTTGACAGTCCGAGCCAACTCGACAGTCTCAATCATCAATGCCATCCCACTCCCCATCATCCCCCTTCCCACCTTCTTCCTTCCCTCCCCCCTCCATCGCCAACTTCTTCCTCCTCTTGCTCCCCTCAATAGCCCCACGTCTATTATTCTCCCTCCGTCGATCATAGCTACTCTTCGCCCCAATCCCCGCCTTACCCTTATCAGCATCTTTCCGGCGGGCCTCAACCCCCCTAACCTTAAGCCGCCTCTTATCCTCCTTGGCGACCTTGGGCAGCGCATCAAGCAACCACTTCTGCACCGTGCCCTCCTCGGCACTCCTGCCCCCCTGCCTCTCGGAAGCGGCAATCACATTGGCCACGCTGCGCACAAAGGGTATGTCCTCCTTGGTGTAGAAGGTGACGGCCACGCCGCCCTGGCGGCCGGCCCGGCCCGTCCGGCCGGCGCGGTGGACGTAGGCGGCCGCCGAGGAGGGGACGTCGTAGGACACCACGCCGTTGACGCCGGCGAAGTCGACGCCGCGGGCCAGCACGTCGGTGGTGATTAGGATCCAGACCTCGCCCTGGCGGAAGCGGGTCATGACGGCGGCGCGGGCCTTGGGGGTGAGGGAGGAGTGGAGTACGGCGATGCGCGAGGAGCCGCCGGCTGTGGCGGGGATGTCGTACTTGAGCTCTGCGTGCAGGGCGGTGGCGCGCGGGATGGTCTGGGTGAAGATTAGGAAGGGGGGGCGGAGGGGTACTTCTGTGGAGGAGGAGGAGGAGGAAGAAGGGTGGAGGAGTTGGCGGAGGGCGAGGAGCTTGCCGGGCTCGGTGGCGGTGTAGATTAGTTTGTGGGTTATGTTGGGGACGGCTGTGTCTTTGAGCCCGACGACGAGGCGGATGAGTGGCGGGGGGGAGGGGCGGCGGGAGGTGTGTTTTTGGATGAGGGATTCGATGTTGGAGGCCATGGTGGCGGACCAGAAGGTTAGGCGGAGGGAGGGGTTGGTGCAGGACTTCCAGATGGCGAGGGTCTGTTTGCGGAAGAGGGGGTCCAGGAGGACGTCGGCTTCGTCGAGGATGAGGGATGTAACCGAGGGGAGGGCTCGCTTGGAGGTCCCGGCCGTGAGGAGGTTGAGGAGGGACTTGGGAGTTGTTACCAGGATGTCGGGCTTGATTGCTCGTCTGGGTGTCTTTCGGGGGTTCTTTTTGGATCCTTCTGCGTCTGAGTCTGCTCCGTCGTCCTTATGCTCGCCTTGTGCCTTGTGTTCACTCTCCGCGTCTTCGGCGTCGCTGTCGTCGCTGTCGTCACTCTCGTGCTCCTCGGCGTCAACCTCCTCTGCGCCGAGCTGCAGGCCCCTCTGCATGGAGTATATCCTCACGCCAGTACCCATAGCCAGCTTCCTGCCCTCGTTGACGATCTGCTTCGCCAGCTCGTGGGTCGGGGCCACGACAATAGCGTGGAGCTTGTGCTCCTTCTCTTCGGGAGGGCAGTCCTGCTGCTCCAGACTGCGAATGACGCTCATGATCGCAGGAATCATGAAAGTAACAGTCTTTCCGCTTCCTGTCGGCGCAACTGCGACGAAATCGACACCGTGCTTGACATTTATCATGTCTGTGTCCGATGCGTGCTTGAGCGCTTTCTTGGGCTTCAGCAGCAGAGGCAAACTGCCCATCTGCACCTCTGTCGGGAGCTTGAACGCTTGCTTGGCGATGTTCTCCACGATCTTGGGCGAGACATCGTATAGGTCTTGCAGCTCCGCAAACGAGTTCAATGGTTGCGGGAAGAACTGCTTCTTGTCCTTCTCTTTCGTGTCCTTCTTCGGCGACCTGTCGTCCTTCTTGCCCTTCTTGCTAGCCTTGGCAGCATCATCTTCTGATCGACTAGAGAGCAGAGTAAACTTCAAGCGGTGCGATCGTAGTATCTGGCGACACTCGTCCTCAGGAAGGAGCTTAGGCTTCTTGCGCTTCGGGTGCGCTTCGGTCGACTGCTCGGCTGGCGCAGCGGTCACTTCGCCGTCATCCTCGGGATCTCTCTTCGGCGCAAAGTAATCTACGTCGCTGAGGTCGTCTTCCTCTCCAGCGCCATCCTCCTGGAGCCCGTCCTTCGTGCGCTTCCTCTTCTTTCCTTTCCGCGACGGCACTGCATCGTGGAAGAGCTGCGGATTGGACTGGTTGCCGGCCGAGGGAAGGTTTATCGATGGTGTGGTTGGCTGGCCAGGTCTTCTGGCGGGATCCTTGATCCCGCGCGTGAGAATCTTGAGGATATCCATGGTGTTGGCGAGTTGCAGTGCCCGTGATCCTCATACCAACAGTAACAGTACGTTTTTCTTCACCATACCTAAGAAAAAATATTTTGGAAGTTCGGGGTCCGGCCCCACCAAAGCTACGGAGAAGTGGGGCCCGGCCGGCCAGTGTCGAATTAAGGTAGCTACCCTATACCTAACAAAGTACTCTGTCTCGTACAGTTCAATCTACTCGTCTACCAACGATATATCATCGACAGATGAAGTAGACCCGAAAGCTACGATGCATGTCAGGAGACCAGATGAAAAACAAGTTCGTGGAGCTAAAGCTCACCTACTCGACTTCCCCGTACACTTTCCAAGTCGCCAACGTGTTCCGCCGGCAGGATACTTTCACCATGTAGACAGCCTCGACACGACACGACACGATCTCTTATCTGGCAAAGACAGTCTTCCGACCTGGATAGAAACAATATCAGAGCCAAGCAAGCACCCCCGGAGTCTCCTTCCTGATGGAGGACGTAGCGGCGTCCTCGATATGACCGTTAGTCTTTTCCGAGCCGAACTTGAACCGAAGTGCACGCCAAAGGACCGAAAGAAAGCCCAGTGTCCGGCATGAGGCACTCTCGATGTCAGTGTCAGTCGTTGAGGTTGAGGCTGTCAAGGCACCTCCCTCCATGTAGCTACGAGTAGCCGCAGGGTGGGATCCACGTACTTTAGCCTGAAGGAGAGGCGCGGAGGTCGACGCTCCGCGCATCAGGGACTCCACTGGCGCTACGGAGATATGCGCGGGCTGCGGCTGGATGGCTACGTCGCAGTCTTTGAGCTTGACATGAACTGGTCCGATGCAACGGTGGCATACCTATACTTGAAGATCCAGGTACAAATGTATACGGGCACTCAAGGTCCCATCAATGCTTTGGCTTTGTCAACCAAATTCGAAGAATAGTGTGATCAAGAGACAGGAAAACTTCAAATTAACAACAAGAAGCGCTGCCAAAGCCTCCCCCCAAAAGCTAGCAACGGTGATACCGGGCCTTGTGGCTGTTCCTCGGCAGAACCAAGGGACCGGCCTGAATCCCGAGTGGCAGGAAACGGATGCATCTCCATCTCGTGTCACTGGCACCTTGGGAGCTACCCTTGACACAAGCGTCATACCCGCAGTGGGGGTGCTCCAAGGCAGCTCCCCGGGCCTCGCCATTACCATTCGTCATTTCGGCGCTGCTTCTCCCGCCCAGGACTCGCTGCAGGAGACGGTGAGCTGCTGGTGATGAAGCGCTTGGTAGATTTGTGACCCGATGTACAACCCGGATTGGTAGATCTGGAAGCTTGGGCTGAGCATTTAAGACCAGACGTTGCCCGGCTAAGTCTGTTGGAGTCCGGGTCAGTACTATTTCGAACACGGAGAAACAAAATCGTGACACCTCCTCGATCCCGTCTCTTCTGGTTGCTTCACTCCTCGTAGAAGGGCAGGATCGACTTATACACCTGCCTATAAGCTGTCTTACCCCACTTCGTGATACCTTCACTTCTGCCCCTCACTCTCTCTCTTCAACCCATCCACCTCACACTCTGTGAGACCACTCTACTCGACATACCTAACTATGACACCTCGTACGGTGATTGCAGTCGACAAGAACTGGGAGTTCAGACAGGGCGACAAAGACGACAGCAAGTTTCTTCCCGTCGGTCAATTTCCCACAAACGTCCACCTCGACCTTCTACACCACGGTCTCATTCCAGATCCCTTCATTGGCAAGAACGAGCTCGATGTACAATGGATAGGTGAGGCGCAATGGGTCTACAGAACCTCGTTCTCAGCCGGCACTATACCAGAGGGCGCGAAGGCTGTCCTTGCCTTCGATGGTCTAGACACCTTTGCCACGGTGGTCCTTAACGGCTCGACCATTCTTGAAACCGACAATATGTTCACCCCGGAGAGAGTGGATGTTACATCGGCCTTAAAGGAGGAGAACGAGCTCGTCATTACCTTTGACAGTGCTTACCTGAAGGGCTGGAAGCTCGTCGAACAGCACCCCGACCACAAGTGGGGATGCTGGAACGGCGACAGCTCGAGATTGGCAGTTCGAAAAGCACAGTATCACTGGGTAGGTTGACCACGACACACGAGAGCACGGCAAGAAGGCTGACTTTGTTACAAGGGATGGGATTGGGGTCCGGCTCTCCTCACATGCGGTCCTTGGAGGCCAATCAATCTCGAAATCTATGAATCTCGGATCTCGGATCTGTACTTCAATATAAGTGTCGAGAAATCGTTGAAGACTGCCGATGTAGTCGCTCATGCCTCGGTGGAAGGCAAGCCGGGCAAGATACGATTTGATATCGACTTGGACGGCAAGCCAGTTGCCTCGGAGACGGTCGACGCCAGTGGGGACACACAAGTCTCCTTCCACATCAGCAATCCTTCGCTATGGTATCCTGTCCGATACGGCAAGCAGCCTCTATACCAGGTCAAAGCGACGCTCCTAGACGGCGACACCGAGATTGACAGTTTATCCAAGAAGATCGGATTAAGGAAGGCTGAGCTCGTCCAGAGGCCACTGAAGGACCAGCCGGGCACATCCTTCTTCTTCGAAGTGAACAACATCCCGCTCTACTGCGGCGGCAGCGACTGGATTCCGGCTGACAACTTCATCCCGCGCATAACACCAGAGCGCTACCGTGAATGGGTTAAACTTGTAGCAGACGGTAACCAGTTCATGATCCGCGTCTGGGGTGGCGGCATCTACGAGGAACAGGCCTTCTACGACGCGTGTGACGAGCTGGGGATCTTGGTCTGGCAAGACTTCATGTTCGGCTGTGGCAACTATCCTGCCTGGCCGGAGCTGTTAAAGTCTATCAAACGGGAGGCAGAGGAGAACGTCAAGTTACTGCGACATCACCCATCCATCGTCATCTGGGCCGGAAACAACGAGGACTACCAGTACCAGGAAAGTGAAAGCCTGACGTATGACTTCGAGAACAAAGACGCCGAGTCTTGGCTCAAGACCGACTTCCCTGCGCGCTATATCTACGAGAAAGTACTGGCAGATGCGTGCCAGGAGCTGATACCAGACACCTACTACCACTTTGGTAGCCCCTGGGGCGCCGGGAGAGACACGCATGACCCCACGGTCGGTGACATTCACCAGTGGAATGTCTGGCACGGCACCCAAGAGAAATACCAGAACTTCGACAAGCTCGTAGGAAGATTCGTAAGCGAGTTCGGCATGGAGGCATTCCCTAACGTCAAGACGATCGACGCATTTCTACCCTTGGGCAAGGACGACCCGGACCGGTACGCCCAGAGCTCGACCATCGACTTCCACAACAAAGCAGACGGCCACGAACGGAGAATTGCGCTCTATCTTGTGGAGAACATGCGCTACGGCCCCGATCCGCTCGAGCAGTTCGTCTACTCAACTCAGCTCATGCAGGCCGAGTGCCTGGCCAGTGCGTACCGGCTGTGGAAGAGGCAGTGGAAGGGACCAGGACGGGAGTACTGCGGCGGTGCACTGGTGTGGCAAATCAACGACTGCTGGCCGGTCACATCGTGGTCGATCGTGGACTACTACCTGCGGCCGAAGATGGCCTACTTTACCGTCAAGCGCGAGATGGCGCCTGTCAGTATCGGCATCACAAGGCGGGAGCACCGCCACCCGAAGGACAAGTACACGAGGGTGAATATCGACGTCAAGACGCAGATCGAGATCTGGGGCAGTAACCTGACGCTGGAGGACCTGACTATCGACTGCGTCGTCAAGGCCTGGGACGTCGAGACGGGCAAGGAGACGTACTCCGGCACAGTCTCGGAGAGGCTGGCGCTGCCCGAGAACCGGTCCACCGAGATCGCGGCCATCGACGTGCCGGTGAAGAAGGCTGGCGAGGAAGGGCGGACTGTTGTAGCGGCGTATCTCGTCCAAGACGGCAGGCAGATCGCGCGCTACGTCAACTGGCCTGAGCCGCTGAAGTACCTGCACCTCCAGAAGCCGAGGGAGCTTAAGGCTGTGCTCGCGGAGGATGGGACGGCGGTCGAGATCAGCGCCGAAGTCCCGGTGAAGGGAGTCGTGGTCGAGACTGAGGATGACAACATCAAGTTTGATGATAACCTGGTGGACGTTGTCCCGGGCGAGGTCGTTAGGATAGGGGTGACGGGTGCGACTAAGGACTCGAAGCTCGATACTAGATATCTAGGTATGCTGAACTAGAGTCACACGGGGTCCGGATCAATGGTCAACGGTCAGATTTACAGGAACAGAGAACCAATAGATTTACTTCCATCTAGTACACAAGAACTAAGGCTTTGGCGGCCCTGTCTAGGGTCTAAGTGGAAAAGAGCACGAATTGAGGATTGTGTGCTTATTATCCTTGTCTGCCGGAGAGCTGCCCGCGGCTACAGTGCATCACCACTTCCTGCCCGCAACTTTGCAGCTGGTATGCAATACGACGCTTTGCCGGTAACATGGTGCAGGCAGGAATTATATTGGATCTGGCAGAGAAATCACATATAAACCAAGCTGCCTGCCCTTCTCCGACCTGTCCCTGTTCCTCTATAGTTGGCAGGGATCCTCCGCGGCATACTAGTTTATCTCCAGCTGCTGCTTGCTTCACTTTATTTCCACCGCATTATGCAGTTTCTACTGCTTGCGACTCGGTTGCTATGTGTTCGTGGTCTCCTCTTACACCCGAGTTTGTTTTGCCTTCCCTTCCATCCAAATCGTCGTAGAACCCCCAATCTATTTCATCCGGAGAGAAAAACTCAGCGGATCACATGTACTCGAGTCTTTTTTTCTTTGCCCCCTTCACCGACATTCTTCTGAATTCTCATAATCTCGCGGTTAATTCGACATCTAGCTCAGCTGATGAACTCCATCACCAAGAGATAGACGTTGGATGGAGTGGTGGTTAGCCACAAGCGGATACCGGTACACCTGGATACCTTTTCTGATTGGAGCGGGTAAATCGCTTGGATAAAGTCGCAAGCGTGCAAAAGCTCTCCAAGTGCCCGCAAGCTTACACAGTAGACTCGCTCTAGTACCTGCTGCCAAGCCATGCAACTCGGGAGAATCTCGTGGACCTGGACCACCGAGCTCACCAACTACGACGTGATGGGGTTAGAACTCTTCGTTCAGGTGCCGGTTCATTCGCCGGAACGTCGTGGTGGGGGTCTGGTGGCAGTATCGATGACAGGGAAGCTCCTTGGACCAGCATGTCATCCCTCCTCATGGCGCACTGCCTGTCATACAATTTGAGATTTTGGGGCGCCGCCGGCGGCTTCTCCAACGAGGGGCACAAGTTGCTGAGCTCCCCCGCATTGAAGAACCACAACTCCTCCTACGACCGTGGAATTCTCCTCGAGAGGGGGGGCACCGTGGATCATGACGAGTAGTCTAGAAGGAGCAACATAACTCCCGCCCCCTTTAACCTCCCTTGGCCCTACTACAGCACGAGGTGTGACCTAGTTGTGTCCGAGAAACGGCGAGAAAAGAAGCACCAACCTTGAAGAAGCAAGCGCTTCCATAGCTTCTGTCGGTCTCGTATTAATACCAATTCTCTTTCCTTCTTCTTTTACCTCCAAGTAACTGACCTACCCACTGTCCCAACTCCCTTAAACTGCTCACGTCTCTTTCCTGTGAGCTTAAACGTATCATCTCCACGAGCCCGACGCGTCCAGAGCCAGTGCTTCTACGAACAGTCACAGAACACCTTCTCTCTCACATTCTCCCGAAGACCCAAACCACAAGCAGCCATGGCGGAGGGCAAGTCTGTAAGTCCACCCACCTACTCTGTCTCAAGTCACAGCCCACAACTGACAAACGGACCCCCTCCCGTAGAACCTCTCCTTCATCCTCAACAAAGTCCACGATGTCACCTTCTCCGAGCGCCCGGTACCGCAGGTGGAATCACCCCACGACGTCCTGGTAGCAGTAAACTACACCGGCATCTGCGGGTCAGACGTGCACTACTACGACCACGGCGCCATCGGGCACTTCGTCGTCAAAGACCCCATGGTTCTCGGCCACGAGTCGGCCGGCACCGTCGTCAAGGTCGGCTCGGCCGTCACCTCGCTCAAGGAGGGCGACCGCGTGGCCCTCGAGCCGGGCTACCCGTGCCGCCGCTGCGAGGCCTGCATGGGGGGCCACTACAACCTCTGCCCCGAGATGCGCTTCGCCGCCACCCCGCCCTACGACGGAACCCTGACCGGGTTCTGGGCCGCGCCCGACGACTTCTGCTACAAGCTGCCCGACAACGTCAGCCTGCAGGAGGGCGCGCTGATCGAGCCCCTCGCCGTGGCGGTGCACATCACCAAGCAGGCAAGGATCCAGCCCGGCCAGTCCGTGGTCGTCATGGGGGCGGGTCCAGTGGGGCTCCTCTGCGCCGCCGTCGCGAAGGCCTACGGCGCAAGCAAGGTGGTGTCGGTGGACATCGTGCAGTCCAAGCTCGACTTCGCGAGGGAGTTCGGGTCGACCCACGTCTACATGTCCAAGCGGGTGTCGGCGGAGGAGAACGCGGCGAGCCTGAAGGAGGAGTGCGGACTCCCCCACGGCGCGGACGCGGTCATCGATGCCTCCGGGGCGGAGCCGAGCATCCAGACCAGCCTGCACGTGGTGCGGGTCGGGGGCACGTATGTCCAGGGCGGCATGGGGAGGGCGGACATCACGTTCCCGATCATGGCGCTGTGCATCAAGGAGGTTACGGCGAGGGGGTCGTTTAGGTACGGGAGCGGGGATTATAAGCTTGCTATCGAGCTCGTGGCGGGCGGGAAGGTGGATGTCAAGAAGCTGATCACCACGGTGGTGCCGTTTGACAAGGCGGAGGAGGCGTTTAAGAAGGTCAAGGAGGGGCAGGTTATCAAGATCTTGATTGCGGGGCCGAATGAGAAGGTCGAGTAGGGTGGTGGTAGAGGTGGGTGAATTTTGCTTGGCAGGGGGGTTTTGTCGAGATGTCTTGGCATGGTGTTGATGTCGGCTGGATACTTCCAATCTGGTCAGTAATATGTATGTATGGCGCCAATAGGATCGACTTGCCTAAATTTGAGAACTTTTTGTTTCTGTACTGATGATCGAAGAGGATTGTCACTTTGTGAGATCCCATCTCTGGCCCCTTCGAGGCTAAGGGTGTGCCGCCGCTGGCGCACCTGGCGAATGGATGGTGTCTTCCATGCACGCCGTCGACGCGGCTAGCACTGTTGGGGGAGGCAGCCAGCCCCCACGTGACGCGTGGTCTCCTCCTCTTCAGCCTCACGTTCAGCTGAATGAACTCATGAAGTGATTGTGGTTCATCCCGACATACAATCTTTGTTAATACTCTTGGTAACACCATCTTCAAATGTCATCCGCAGACCACCTGAAGTCATCCTCAGTCGTCCGTACCCAACAGGGACGGAAACCCCGGCCCGCCGCCTCGCCGTCCATTCCCCTCGCGAGCATGGGGACGGCGAACAAGGGCCCCAGCAGTAGATCGTTACCTAAGGAGTCATCAAGTGGAAGAAGCACTGCTCTCCCCAAGAACGGGCGAGATGGCCGTCCTGCAAACCCCAAGGTACAAGTTGACGCAAGTACAGTGGCCGATGCCGTCCCAGAGGTTGCAGCCAACAATGTATCAGGCGCATCGTCCCGCTTTGCTTTTTTGAGAAGGCTGGACTTCATAAGCATCCTCGTTGCAGTTATCCTCGGCATACCCGCTTTTGTCACCCTGGCACCGACGTTTGCGTCTCGCCATGTCGACGACGAGCGGCTCCGGCTAGACCATCTCAAGGCTTCGGGGGATTTCTGGAGCAGGTATGTGACGTTTCGACAGGAATGCCTGAAGGAGCAGGTGAGTCTCGCTGCCGTTCTCGATCCTGAGGTTTGTTTGCAGTGAATCGTCTGACTTGAATGCACGTTCGGTCAGGATGCGGCGAGGGCACTATCGTCCGCTTGTGTTGCAGTCCTCAGCCAACCGCTCGCTACACCACCGGAGCTGGAAGGGGTTGCCTTGATAGAGGAGCATGCCGATCAGGGAGGTTTGACGATAATCATGACGTCCGTCGAGATTGAACCCGTGGGGGAAATTGCTGAGATTGCTGGTGCTGAGGAAGTTGCGGAGATTGGCGCCGGCGAAGGCCGAGCCCCTCGCAACATGAATGACGAAGAAGAAGCAGACGAAAAACCAGCAAGGTCTGGACGGTTCATGACGGAAGAGGAGCGCGACTTGGTCATGACTTCTTTCGTCGACTTCATGAACCGCTGTCAAGCAGAGAAGGTATGTTCACCCGAACCACCCCCGTGTTGCTCCACCCCTGCTAATATGCACCCTCCCGCTCGACAAGGATGCGAACAGGCATCTGTTAGAAGAGTGCACAGAAGCCATCGATGTCGGCGAACGAATTTTGAGGCGAGAAGCGAATATTACCATGTCGGAAGGGCTGCTTCGACTCTTGCCGCGCTACTACTTTTGAGTATTACTGTACTATGACAGACAAGAATAGGAAGAGCATCGCAGGATGTGGCGTACTGTCGCCTCACAATGGTGCCTTGAAGAGCAGAAGAAGGCGACCTAAAGTCTTGTTGCCACTTCTTCTTCGTTTGACGTTACATCACCGTCCGGACAACGTATAATGCACTGGGTCTTAGAATGGGTATACTTGATTGGAAATCGAGACACTCATATTCTAGTATCTTTTGATCCCCTCGACATCCTGTCCTGGGTTGTTCGAGGCTCGTTCTAGGTACCACTTAAAGTTCTTCACACAGCGTACGCAGCTGAGGTGATGGAGGATTAGATGATGCGTCGTACATTTGTCGTCACGACTGTTGTGATCTTTGGCATAGAGCTCGCCGTCTTCATATATCACCGGTTTCTTTGCTAGGTATCTGGCCCGCAGACTATCTGAGTCACTGTGCGTCTGGAAGCACCGTGGTATCTGGACCAGTCTCCGTGAAACTCGCGACTTTCTTGTGGATCAGTATCCAGTTCAGTGCCTCGATGGGCCGCTTTCGATGCTAATTTGTGATCTCTTGAGGTACTGGGAACCACGGGGCATAACTGACATGCTTCATGATGAGATTTCCTTGCATAGGGTGTCTCTGGAGTGGTGGTAAGCAGCAGATCGTTGGTCGAAAACTCGTTCGTTAGTATCAAATAGGGGCAATTTTGTTTTTCAACCCCTGCTTGCGTGTATGATTAGGTGCAAAGAAGCAAAAAAGACGAGCTGGACGAGAGCAGACATGGGGCATTCAGGAGAATGTCGGGATTGAGGGTCTGGGCATAGGAAACCACTTTGCCCCTTCCCAGCCCAAGAGTCTCTGCTCTCGCCTTCAGAGAAGGATAGATGTTGGAAGTTTGACAGTGATCCTGTCAGCACGCTATCTGATACAAAGTACCTTAAAGTATATTACACACGCCTCACGTCCATCCATTGGTAATTCTCGGACAAGAAGATCACGCAGAAGGCATTTTTGAGCTGCACTGATGGGATGAACAGGCCACTGGACGCACCAGAGTGCCAGCTTGGCGAGTCTGTCAGCATACTTCACTGTCGTCGTGGCAGTCAAGAGGCCAATGGTTAAAACAGGCAACTCATTGCCAACCTTGCCAAAGCACAGCCAAGATATCCGGAGGTGGCCGTTCTAGCTTACAAGGCAAGCCGGTGCCGATCCAGACCCAACGAAGATTGACTTCCCAAGATGCGATCCTCTGTCTTCACGAGAGCTCGCATCATCGAGCCACATGCTATTACAAGGCATCTTGTCGGCAATACCGAGCACCGAGGGGAAGCTCTGACGGACATCCAGCGTGCGCTGGGCATGATGTTATTTGGTCGCCTGACTTGGAAGCTCCTTGCAGATAGGTTCGTGCGGGAGGCTTGTTTCTTGGGTCACCCCCAACATGCAAGCAGGGGGTGTTAGCACCCACCATCCAAGTGGTGAACCTCGATATGTGGCAAGCTGCTCGATCGCACGAGGCTCATTCCTGGTCCGGACACTACCGATTGTCCAAACACAGTGTTGAAGGTGGGACGATCATGCACAGCTGAGAGGGAGATGGATTCTCGGACACGAAAGGTTGCCAATACGGAATCTCGATCAGTCTAGCCCCCTTGAGAAATACCTTGTACGTGTAGATAGAGTATCTCGGCCTACACTACAGTAAGGATTTCTCCACCTACCGCGGTTCAATGGACCGGGACGAAAGACTTGGATTACTTCGCTACGTTGGACTTGTCTAGCCGAATGTTTCCTGATCTACTCGGGCAACCAGCCGGATAGGTCCTTGCCATACTACATGAAAGGCTCAACCGGTGCTCACGATGCCAATCAGATACACTATCAGCAACCAGATATCAAGGGAAGATGCGTCCTTGAACATAAGGTAGGTTGAGTGCTTCATGTGGATGCAGTAAGAGTACCCAGCAGTGCCAGCAGATGCAAGGGCGACTGTAACCTTTCTTCCAGCCTTGGATCCGCGCCTCGGTGTAGAACCAGGGAACGATGTCGTATCGGCCGGAAGCGTAAATGGCCGGCGGAGATGGCGATGGAGTCAGGTGTTTTACAGTGCCTGCAGAAGTAGGAGGCGTTTGAGCGAAGTATTCACCAACATTGGGAAGGAGCATAGTGTAGGCGCATATACTGTGATATTGGGGGGGTCTGGAGAACATGGGGGAGCACACGGGGGTGTGTCAGTCAGGCGATGTCGTCAACTCGCCTGTCAGCAGCTGTCAAAGCGTCCTGCAGGCTCCACCCAAGAATTTAAGCCGCAGCAGTTTAAGGTTGTGAAAGCCGTTTAGCGTGTAGAATGACGGCCCGGCACGGTGGGCGAGGGTTGTTTTTAGCGAATACTAGCGAATGCTAGCGTGCGGCAAAGGGCAAAAAGGTAAAAAAACTCTTGACGCGCGGATAGAAATTTCTTCACCACCTTCTAAGCACGACATATGGCATCATCGGCACTCCAGCACAAAACAGTAAAACTATGACACACAATGACCCTCCCAAGAGCCTCTCTAGGCTCAAATGGGTCTTATGTAGCTGACAATCCTGGAATGACGCCGAACTCGTTCCATTCCCTCAACCTGCATGACTCCACTTAGACCTCAAATCCCGTGAATAGACGCATCGCGCAAGCATCTGGCCCATTGCAGTGATTTTCAGAATGCTGTCCATCGCGTGCTCCAGTCATGACTCCATCATGACTCCAAATCCTACAAAGCTTCTGGAATTCTTCTAGCGCTCGACTCCTGCCACTGCTGCCGGCTTACCCAACTCAACTGCTCACCTTCTTCCACCACCACCCCAAGCACTTTCGAGTGGGCCAGTATACCAAACATGTCCAAGTTGTTCTCGCCCAAGGTGGCAGACAAGGACGCCTACCCTTCGGGGAGCGTAGCCTCGCGTGAGGATGGCAAGCCCCTAGGAGACTTTCCTCCGCCACACGATGACAGTGGCAGCGAAATCGGTAAGTTCCTTAAGCCCCGGAGCAGGACCTCTTCGGTCTCGTAGTCTAACACGGCCCAGGTCGACTTCACCAGGTCCGTGAGGCCAAACGCCAGATCGGTCTTCCAACGGCCGTCTTCCTCATCTTCAACCGTATCGTCGGCACCGGCATCTTCGCGACACCATCCGCCATCCTGTCTCTGTCAGGGAGCGTTGGCCTGTCGCTTTTCATCTGGGTAGCGGGTATGCTTATTGCTGCAGCGGGCACCCTGGTCTACCTTGAATTCGGCACTGCTATCCCCCGCAACGGCGGAGAGAAGAACTACCTCGAGTATGTCTTCAGGCGCCCCAAGTTCCTCACCACCGGCCTCTACACCGGCTACGTGGTTCTGCTTGGCTGGGCTGGCAGCAACAGTGTCATCTTCGGCGAGTACATCCTCCACGCGGCCGGCCGCGAGGTCGATCGGTGGAACCAGCGCGGTATCGGGCTCGCCTGCATCACAACTGCGTTCCTGATCCATGGCTGCGCCCTCAAATGGGGCCTGCGCCTGCAGAACCTCCTCGGTACTATCAAGCTGATCATCGTGCTCATCATCATCGTTGCCGGCTGGGTTGCGTTGGCGGGTCACATCAAGCTCCCCGAGGACGAGAAGCCGCACAACTTCCGCAACGCCTTCGAGGGCACCACCGGAAGCGCGTACGGCGTCGTCACCGCACTCTACAACGTCATCTGGAGTTACATCGGCTACAGCAACGCAAACTATGCTCTCTCGGAGACCAAGGACCCCGTACGCACCCTGCGCATCGCCGCCCCGCTGGCCATCGGCGTCGTCTCCGTGCTGTACATGTTCGTCAACATCGCCTACTTCGCCGCCGTGCCCAAGGCCGAGATCCTGGCCGCCCAGCGCCTCGTCGCCGCCTCCCTCTTCCGCAACGTCTTCGGCGGGACCGCCGAGCGCGCCCTCTCCGTCTTCGTCGCCCTGTCCGCCTTCGGCAACGTCCTCAGCGTCATCTTCTCGCAGGGCCGCCTCGTCCAGGAGCTCGGCCGCGAGGGTGTGCTCCCGTTCTCGCGCTTCTGGGCCAGCAACCGGCCCTTCAATGCGCCGCTGGCTGGCCTCTTCGAGCACTGGCTCGTGTCGGTCATTATCATGCTGGCACCGCCACCTGGCGATGCTTATAACTTTATTCTGAAGTAAGTTTCTTTGCGTGTTGCTTCTTTTTCTTAGCCGCTAGCCCTCCCTTCATCACGAGGCGATCGTTCGGAAGAAGTTTAAACGGCTGTTCATGACGCAATGCTAACGTGTATCTTTCTCCAGCGTTATTTCGTACCCACTCGCCATCGTCAACGCCTTCGTCGCCGCAGGCTTGCTCCACCTCTACATCAACCGCAAGGCCTGGAACTGGCACCCGCCCATCAGCGCGACCCTGCCCGTCGTCATCTTCTTCCTGCTCAGCAACATCTATCTCGTCGCCGCCCCCTTTGTTCCGCCGCCGGAGGGGCAGAACATCTACGAGACCCTGCCCTACTGGATTCACTGCGTCGTGGGCTTTGGCATCATCTTCGCCGGCGGCCTGTACTGGCTCGTGTGGGCCGTGATCCTTCCGAGAATTGGCCGGTACGAGCTGGTGAGGGAGACTGTCGTGGATGACATTGACGGATGGGAGAGGAATGTCTTCTTCAGGAGACCCGTGGGAACAACAGTGGACAAGTAGACCTTACGAAGGCTCCCATTAGTGTTTTTATCCTATGCCTTTATAAGGGCATTTAATTGTTTCATCAAGTCGAGTTCATGTATCCCCTGCGTTCGAAAGATACCCTGATAGAGAGAAGAGACGAGGAACTTTGGGGAACTCCTGTACGGTAGCTGTAGCATTCACCCATTAGCTTACACCTCTGCCGCAAGGTGCGAGTTTGCTGAACGAGAGTTAAAGTGAGCAAAACAGACAGACCTTCTTTTGCACAGTGGTGTAGAGACCTCCCTGGATCATATTCTGTCGGTATCCACCGACTTCGCCGAGCTCCTATCTGTGCAGATAAGGCGTATCTCCGGGACAACGACGAGACGAGTCAGGGGATCGGTGACGCTCTGTGGATCCTGATCTGATCCGTGGGCCGTCTTCTACCTCATTCTTTAAAACATATAATACCTTCGGACCTCTTGCGAGCTCCTTCCTTCCATCGTCATACCGCAACTCACTCTCAATAACGCAACTCACCCTCAGTACCGCAACTCAGTACCGTATCTTCCAACCGATCAAACTCGTCACCCATCATGTCTCAAGCCTTTGTCCAGAAGCCCGCGCCGGACTTCAAGGCGACCACCGTCTTCCCCGGCGGCGAGTTCAGGGACATCTCCCTGTCCGACTTCCGCGGCCAATGGTAAGTGCCCTCCAACTCTACCGTCTATCTTCTCCGGGGTCCGTTGCCAGCGTCAACTAACCCGTTCAAAAACACAGGGTCGTCCTCCTCTTCTACCCAATGGACTTCACCTTCGTGTGCCCAACCGAGATCATCCAGTACAACGACGCACTCGACCGGTTCAAGGCCCTCAACACCGCCGTGCTCGGCATCTCGACCGACTCGGCCTACAGCCACCTCGCCTGGGTGCAGAAGCCGCGCAAGGAAGGCGGGCTGGGCGAGGACCTCCAGATGCCGCTCGTGGCGGACCGCAACATGAGCATATCCCGGGCCTACGGCGTGCTGATCGAGGACCAAGGGGTGGCGCTCCGGGGACTGTTTATAATCGACCCCAGGGGCGTGCTGCGGCAGATCACCGTAAATGACCTCCCGGTCGGCCGGAATGTGGATGAGACGATACGTCTTGTCGAGGCGCTGCAGTTCACGGACGAGTATGGCGAGGTGTGCCCTGCGGGCTGGAACAGGGGGGGCAAGACTATCAAGGCGGATCCGAAGGCGAGCTTGGAGTACTTTGGTGGCGTGGGTGGGAATGGTGTCGTGAATGGGAACGGGGTGTCCGCGAATGGACATGGGGCTGCGAATGGGGATGCGAATAAGCGCCAGAGGATGGACACTGATTGAGAGTCTTGTCGCGGCCCGGGCTGTGGAGGATGTGCTTGTTACGCCCCACGGTCGATGTAGAACATAATGTATAGTATAAATTGCGGCCGTAGACGGCCGTGTTAGAGTCATTAGATGATAGACACACACGTTAGAGTAATAGATTAGTTGGAGGGGTGTAAGACAAGCGTGGTCCTGGCTGGTAATGAGCTGCAGGTGTCATTGGATACCAAGTTTATGGTAGTGATCACCTTGCTCCCCATTCGCACGTCGTACATGCTGCTTAGTCCTGAATAAGGTAGCAACGGGCTCACAAAATGATACGTTGACCACTCAGTAGTAAACATGACAGCTAGCCTTACGATCTTTTGATGATGCCCTACAGCCGTTCAACTCGTACATACATAAATGGCCTTCCACGCCTATTTATTATTGTCGTTCCTCGAGTCGGGCTGATCCGGGTACGGAGGCCCCGTCGCCCCAACCTCGACGACGGTGATGTTCGACGACCCGCTGCTCTGGTATCCCTCAGTGGCCAGAATCATATAGTCGTGCGCCCCCAGCTTCAAGCCGCTCTTGGTCCAAGCATCAAAGTGGTTGCCGATGGTGATCTGCCCCCCGACCCGCCTGCCCTGGCGGACGGACCAGAACTGCGTGAAGGTGGCCGTGCCCACGATCGAGGGCTGGTTGACGCGCTGGGTCTGGTAGATGTCGTAGGTGCCGCCGTCGCTCTTGACGGTTCCCTTCTTGGACGTCCCGCTGCTGGGGTTGTAGGACCCGTAGGCCTCGACGATGTAGTACTCGATCAGCGGGTTCTTGGTCCAGCCGTACAGCGACAGGTACGAGTTGACGTTGGCCCCGTTCCAGGTGCCGTTGTACTGCACCACTTTCGGGCCCCCCGGGTTCCACCCCTTGCCGCCCACCCAGTTGCCCACGTTGCTCCACTGGCTGCTGTAGGAGCCGTTCAGCAGGTTGGTGTAGGTGACGCTGCCGCGGCTGTTGTCCGACCAGAACGAGTAGAAGTAGCCGCTGTGGAAGCCGTTGCCCTGGGGCGAGCCGGCGGATAGCCCGTTCTCCTCGCGGGCGCCGAGGTTGAGCTTGCTGCCTAGGTCGAGCGATCGTCCAAACAGCTCTTGGTCCAAGGGGATGGCGGCCGCGAGAGCCGCGTAGAGGAGGAGAGACTTGATCATGGTGAAAGGCGAGTGGGAGTCGAACCTGTGCTGAAGAGAGAAACACGGGCAGTGAAAGGCGATACACTTTACCTTTTAGTCTCTTTGCTGTTCTCCCGCCGCGACGGAGGGTTTATACGATTTCCGGGTCACTAGACTCTATATCATATGGGCGAGCGGATCTAGTTTATGAGAAGTCCGGGAGAAGCCCAGCGGCCGATTCGTCACTGCATGGCACGAGCCGACGAAGGTGCCGATGTGTTTATCCTAACACCCAATCACTCAACCGGAGCTATATCATGGCTCATATATTCTCATTTCTTGAAGTAATTATTGTCTTGGGGTCAGAGGGGGCGGGGGGCTAGGGATCATCACTCGAATCGTGCCTTTGTCACGTAATATCATGTGTAGCGGCCAGTGGTAGTATGTGCCATCGTCTCCGACCAGTGCTTAGGCATGTGTAAACGGCGTTGATCGCTGCAGCTCACGGGACTCGACTCAATGAACTCTCTTTTCTCCAAGAGTATAAATAGCCTACTTTTACCTGCGGCTAAAACGTCCAGATGGACCGGCTCAGGGTGGTCTCCTTGGCCCAAGTTCGCGGCTGGAAAACATCCGGATAAAGGCTAGTACAGTGAAGAGCCGTGGCGTTGGAGTTGATGGGGTCTGGGGAAATATTGGTATCCCCAGGTGTGTAGAGTCATTCAAGTTACGACTCTCCCCCATTCCCCTCCTTACTCCGCTTCGCCCCAGCATGTCGTGCTGCAAGTTCTCCGCATGCTCGTGAGAAGAAAATGGCAGATTTTCTGGTGTCCAAATTGAGGTGATATTTCTAGCTCGTAAATCACATGTCCATTCAGCTCCGCCCAGCCTCTCACCAATATCCGGAGCCCAAACTCCGAGCCTCAAGCATCGGCATCATACTCGTACTTGAGCTTGTAGTCAGCCGGGCCGGCATAGCCATCCTGGCGGCCGAGCGGCGTCAGGTCCAGCAGCATCAGCGTGCCCAGCATCTTCTCGCAGCCGCGGGAGTAGGCCGAGTAGGTGTGGTAGACGACGCCGTCCTGCCGGTAGAAGACGCTGATTCCCGGCTGTTCGCCCGAGACGTTCCACTTCTGACCCTTGGCTTCGAGCTCGGCCTTGGAGGCGAAGTTGTACTGCACGGGGAGGACCGACTCGTCCAGGGTGGCGTGGAAGTCATAGTTGAAGTCTGAACCCTCGCTCGAGTACCACGGGAAGGTCCAGCCGATCTTCTGCTTCCAGGCGTCGAGCTTGGCGAATGGGGCCCGAGAGACGACGACCATGGCGGTGTTCTTGGAGCGAATGTGACGGAGGTCGGGGATGTGCTCGCCTGGTACACGGGGTAGTGCTTAGTATTCTTAATTTGTTGGAATGACAAAGACACAGCTCGGTCACAGCTTGTCCGGCAGGGAAGAGCAAGCCTCGATGTTACAGAAACTGACTGAAAGAACGCTCACATACCCATGAAAGCACAGCCCTTGCAACCCTGCTCAGCGTCGGGGCCGAACATGAAGTGGTACACGATGAGCTGGTCTTTGTCGCCGAACAAATCGGCTAGAGAGAGCTCCTTGTCATCCGGGCCCTTGAAGGTGTAGTCCTTCTCGACCTTCACCATGGGCAGTTCTCTACGCTCGGCGGCAAGGGCATCGTTGGCCCGGGTGAGTTCCTTCTCTTTCTGCAGGAGGGCCTTGCGAGCCTCGAGCCATTCACTTTGGGAAACAACCTGCATCTTTATTAGCTCTGGGACGGTATGATGTATGCAAAGGTATCGTTAGGTAGTGAGATGACTGTGTGCCTAATGCCTGAAAATGGGCATGAGAGCTGCTCACCTTTCCGGGCATATTGAGAGTGATTATCAACTGTTGATGGGCGTTCTTTAGGGAGATTCTTGAATAGTGTCGAGTCAAGGCTAATGAGCAGGTACCGAAGAAGGACTGGGTGTCCAAGATGAGGAAGACTTGGTGTCCCTGTAACGCGGTCATGATGTTCAGACGCTGTCGTTATATCATGCAACGCCGGAGTCATTGATTCGGCCGCGCTGACTACGAACGCGAGAGAATATCGCTGTGGCTTGACTTGCAGACATCGTGTTTCTAGCATGAGAGACCAGATCGATCCAATGATGCTCACTTCTTGAGACCGTTGATTACTGAACCCTCCGCGATCGTCAAAGAAGCTGCCGCGCAAAGAAAGACTGGGAGGTTGTTGGAGGGTGGGACAGAAACGCCAAACGACCGCGATATCACATGATGGCTTTCTGCAGACCACCAATCATCATTCTCGAGAAGCACTCGAGGGGAGGAATCAATCAGGCAACACCAGGCATCAACCAGGCAGCTCAGGCGCCTCATTTGCAACACGAAGTCCAATTGACAACCAACAGGGATCCCTGAGCGATGGATAGAGTTTCAGCTTCACATGGTAGGGATTCCGGGTCAGATTTCATCTCGCGTAGGTCGCCCATGGTAATTCAGCGCCTCACATACTACTATGTTGCTGTGTGTGATGTGTGCGGTAAGCACGGAGACTAGTCTTTTCAACTCTAACTTTGTCTAGTACTGTTTAAGTCAAGTCGATCTTACACGATACAATCGATGCTCTAAAATTCTCACCGCCTCCGGTTCTTCGGCCCAGCCGCCACATGGGCCGTAGCCTGGGCCATCAGGTCCGGGTCGGCAAGCAGCTGCACGGCCATGGCGGCGATGGCGCGGGCGACCTCCTCGGTCTGGACGTAAGCAAAGTCGGCGCCGGCCAGATCGGCAAAATGCGGCTCGTGGTTGAAGGGGCACAGCGTGATGTTGTTGCTGGTGCAGATGTCGTAGTTGGCGTGCAGCGTGGCCTTCCGCACGCTCTCGAGGGAGAAGGTGCCGTCGCCGTTGGGCGACACGACGGCCCGCTGGACCCAGGACGCGTCCGAGGCGGCGGGCGGCGTCTTGCTTAGGGGGAAGGTCTGGCTGCCGTAGGCCGGGCGCGCGACGGTGTTGATGAATAGGGGTCCCAGGAAGGGGTCGACCTCGACGGCGGGATACTCGCGGTCTAGGGTGATGTTGGGGTTGGGGATCCGGTTCTGGAGGAAGGTGACCAGGGCGGGCATGTCGGGCGACCAGCGGGTGCGGGCGTCGATCAGGTACTCGAGCTCGGGGTGGGTGCGGTTGTGCGGCAGGTAGAACTCGAAAGCTGGGTCCTGCGCCACGAGCTGCTGGAAGCCCAGGATTGACATGGTTAGGGCGCCCTGGTTCGTACTAGAGGCGTGGCCTGCGTTGCCGACGATGAATATCTGCACACCACCCTCGAGCTCCGGGTCACTCGACAGGGTAAAGTTGGTGGACGCAAAGCCAGGGTTGGACGCCTTGACGGCGTTCAGGGTAGCGGTCACTTGCGCAACGCTGGGTCCCACGACGCCCAACGCGATGTCGGCTTGCACGACGTTGCACTGGAACATGCCCACCTCCTCGATCAGGGCTGCTGTGGAGAACTGGCCCGGTAGTCCTGTGAGGTTCACCAGCGGGACCAGCTCCATGTAGGCCTCCTTGACGGCCTGGAAGTGCGTGTCCTTGACGACTCGCACAATGACGTTCTGACGCGCCGACATGGGCTGAATGGCTGGGGTGATGGACGGATGACCCAGCGCCCAGATGAGGCTGCCGTCGTACACGCCCGCCTCGTCGAGCACAAACTTGCCCGAGTTCTGCTCCTCGTCGGGCGAACCGATGACTATGATCCTGCCTGCAATGTCAAAGTCGATCAGAGCCTGTCGCGCGAGGCTGGCCGCGTACGTCGCGACAAGCCAGATGTGGTTGTGCCCGCACGCATGCGAGGGCTCGTTGGCCTCGATCAGGGCGTCATACTCGGCCATGAAGCCGAACGAAGGGAGCGGCTTTTGGCTGGGCCACCCGGCCGGCATGTGGGAAAACTCGACGCTCCAAGCCGTGGGAAGCTCGTCGTTGAGGTCGGCCACTACCTCCCACTCGCCCGCTTTCTTGCTCTGAAAGAAGTCGACTGTGATAGCGTGGGCGAACGTCTCGTTCCTGCTGATTTCGGGGTGTGCATAGAGCCGCCGGGATATGGCCTCCAGGTCTGGGAATATGCCGGCTTTCAAGTCCTGTAGATGGGTGTCTATGTGCGCCGTAGTGATCTTGCTTGTGGCCCCAGTGACGCCCACCAGGCCGAGGGCAAGGGCTATGTTCCTGACACAGTACATTGTCGTATTCCACACGTTTCGAAACTCCAAATCAGGTCTGGAACTCGTTGAGGGTGCTGGCGATCCAAGACACAGCGTGGATCGACCATGTTTATATCCTCGCCGGTCAGGGTCATAGTGCTGCGTAGGTCGACACTGTCGGTACGAACAGGCTTCGCTCATAGGTCGAAGGTGAACTATCCAACATGCCGTCCCGCAATGGAACCCTGTATACGGGTTTGCATCCATCTGACTGCCTGTCATGCTTTATAATCAAATGATCTGGACAGACAGCACTAAGTCCTGCCTCAACGGCATACCGGACTTCGTAGATACCAATATATAACCCCAACTCGTATTCATAGTGGTATCCCTTATAGAAGACAGTTGCCAGTGCCAGAAGAAGCAGCATCTGACTACGAAAGATCAAGCTAGATTTTACAAATGAATCTGAGTCCTGGACTCGCCTGTAGATCTCTCTTGCTAGACTGGCAAGGTGCATGGACGTCTGTTGTATGCCTGGTGCCGAAGATGCTTGTCACGAACACTGGTTATCGTGCATAGCTAGAGAGTAGGTCGGCCCATACTGCTCTGTAGTATTGGACAGTTACTTACCACTGAAGGCGGACAATCCATCGATATGTATGGCAAAGACTGTGTAACCCATAGACACTATGTGATTTCAAACCAGGAGTCGCCGGGAGCAGCCTCGCGCGACGGCCCGTCAGTCTCCTACCTCGGCGAACGTGCACTTGTCAGCCTTTAGATCAGTTAAAAGGTTGCCAGGAAGTCACTCGTATAGTACTCCATGTCAGAAGCAGTATGATTGGTCTGCATCCAGTTCGCCATTTCGCGGATCGTGCGAGTAGCGCTGACTGCGCTCCATATTTGCGGTGCAGTTCGTGTGAAGCAAGATGTTGCTCCTATAAGTCCAACCTAAGCAGGCCGTCATCTGCTAACCCAAAATGCGTTCTCATTCTTACCTGGGCAGAATACTGGTCTCACGCGGGACCAATATCACCGGCAAACGCTGTTGGAAGGACAGTATGTGAAGGAAAAGAAAAATATGGTGTATGAGGTCACAATGTGACCTCCGACGTGTATTATCGCTCATTATAATCAGTATGTGAAAACAGACCTCCCCCCCTGGTCTCAAAGCCTGATAAGGTATCCTCCATGCCGGTTAACGCCATACAGTAAAAGAAATGCGTCGTGTAAAAGAAAAAGAAAAAGATGACAGGTATCTATAAGCACAGGCACGTCTCCCAAGCAGTCGCCAAACGTAGTCACCAGCCTCTGCCTGGCGTCGTCCCAACCCCTGGCTAGGACATGCGTTAAAGCTTTGCGGCAAAAGCACCACAACGCTGCATCAGCCCTTCCTCACTCTATTACCATCCCCTCGTCGCCCAAAGATCAGCACGAGCATCCGCCACCTCTCCTCCTCCCGCTCAGCGTAAACACATCCTCCCACTCTCCAAGTCCCACAGTCCCCCTCTTCGCCCTCCTACCGCGTCTCCTCACCCCTCCACCGCCCTCATCAAGCGTCAGCCCGCTCTTGACACTCGCCCCGTCGCTCGCGCCCGCATTCCAGCCCCCTCCGTCCCCATACTGGATCCCGCTCATCGGATCATCAGGATCGATCTCCCCGAGCTCGATCTTGGTAAGAATCATCCGCGCCAGCCGTCCAAAGACCTCATCCACCCCCTCCCCACTGAACGCGCTGACCTCCATCGCAACCGGCACCCCAACCGCGCTAGCCCACCGACTCGCCTCGGCAGCGCTCACCTCCCGTCCCTCGGGCGCAGTACTCGCCTTCAGCTGCGCCCCGAGGCCGGGATGCGCGCTCGGCCCCGGCGGAGAACTGGAGTAACTCCCGCTCGCATACGGCACGCTCACCGAGCTGGCACTACTCGGCGTCGGCGGCGGCAGACTCCCCGCGTCGATCAGGCTCTGCGCATCGTCGTTGGCCAGGTCGAGCTTGTTCCCCACCAGCAGCACCGTCAGGTTCGGGCTGGCCAGGGCCCGGGCGTCGTTGAGGAAGGGCGGCAGGCCGGCGAAGGACTTGTGCGAGGTCAGGTCGTAGACCAGCACGGCGCCCGCGGCGCCGCGGTAGTAGGACCGCGAGACGGACCGGAAGCGCTCCGTGCCCGCCGTGTCCCAGAGCTGGAGCTTTATGCGCTTGCGGCGGGCGCCGGTGCCGACTTTGATGATCTTGGAGGCGAACTCGACGCCGATCGTCTGGGAGGAGAGGACGCGCCATTCGGACTTGACGAAGCGGTGGAGGAGGCAGGATCTGTTTTAAGGTAACTCTTGGGTTAGCTGGGTTTGCAAAACATTGATAAAGAGACATTTGCGCGTTGGGCAGTCGCGCGTTGGTTGTGCTCGTTCTCGAGGGGATGTCTGCTTACTTTCCTGTGCCGCTGGGACCGAGGAGGATGATCTTGGCTAGGTAGTCGTACATGCTGCCCAGCTCTTGGTCGCGCGCTGTGCCGGTGCTGTCCTCGCTCGCGGCGGAGGCCCGCCGTGGTCTCGTCATGCCGTCTGTCTGTCTATCGCGTCGCTAAACTGTCGAGTTGGTTGCCGGACGGCCGATTATATAGGAGATTTGGGGCAAGCACGCCGAAGGGTATCATTGGTTGCTGGTCTCCTTAACTGTGTATGTTTGGGTACAGTCGGGTACGAGGGGATGTGGTGATGTGGTGCTTCAAGCGTATTCGCGGACTCGACAGCGACCGGGATTGCGGCAGGTCACAATGAGATTGGACGTCACGGGTAGCGCTATCGGTACCTTACTGTATCATATCACTGTACCTTTAGTGACTTATGGCTTATCGCGTGCCTCGATGCCACTAGCAGATAAGGTACGGAGGTACCTCTCTTACCCCAGACTTGGAAGTACCGAGGTACATTCATGATGCTCACCTCGGGCTTCAACTCTTCGCAACCGGCACTCATCCATATTACCCCATTAAGTATCTTTACGTCTTTTCTCTGTCAAGAAAGGCATTCAGAGGACTCTGTAATCACTATCAACTGCAACACTCATTCTCCAAACCAGACACTTAAACATGAAGATCCAAGGACGCACCTTCGTCGTCTCAGGCGGGTAAGCTCTCATCACATGCCACATCTCACTCACATGCGTCTTGCCTCAAGAGCTGACCGAACATCATCACACAGAGCCTCCGGCCTGGGACGAGCCACAATCCTCGAAATCGTCAAGAATGGCGGCAACGCAGCCATTCTCGACATGAACTCGGAGCAGGGCGAGGCCTTCGCCAAGGAGCTCGGCTCAAGCGCCCGGTTCTGGGTCTGCGACGTGTCCGACACGGACAGCATAGCTGCCGCCGTCAAGGGCATCGTAGAGTGGGTGCACCAGACAGGCGTACCGCTAGGCGGTATAATCCCCGCTGCTGGTGTCGGCAATCCTGCCTTGGTACGCTACCTCTACCCTTAAACACACCCACTTATACATACCAAGTGTGCCAAACTTTTTTCGTACTCATATATGAGTGAAAACTAGATGCTAGACAAGTCCAACCGGCCCCTCCCCCTCTCCAACATCGACTTCGTCCTCAGCATCAACCTCCGCGGCACCCTGGACCTGACGCGGCAGCTCCTCCCCCACCTGGCCCAGTCCCCGCCCCACGGCCCGGACAAGGAGCGCGGCGTCGTGGTCATGGTCGCCAGCGCCGCCGCCTTCGAGGGCCAGATGGGCCAGGTCTCCTACGCGGCCAGCAAGGGCGCCGTGGCCGCCATGACGCTGCCCATGGCCCGCGACCTGGCCCGCTTCGGCATCAGGGTCGTCACCGTCGCGCCCAGCATGTTCGAGAGCGGCATGACGGCCATGCTGAGCGAGAAGGTGCGCACGGGGCTCCAGAAGGCCATGGAGTTCCCCGCCCGCCCCGGAAAGCCAGAGGAGTTTGCGAGTCTGGTCAGGCACGCGGTGGAGAATGTCATGCTCAATGGGACTGTCATACGGCTGGATGGCGCGACCAGGATGCCGAGTAAGCTGTGAGCGGCTGAAGGGGGGTGGATGTACAGTACGATGTCATGAAAAGTCCTTGGTTTGCGGCAGACAAATAATATATATACATGCAATCACCCTAGAGGGTTGACTTATTCGATCACTTCTTACCACTCTCCGACCTCTCCTGCCTTGGGTTTCTTCACCCGGACCACATGGTCGTAGTTAAGCAGGTAAAGCGGGTCGAAGGCTTGCTTGAGCTGTTTGTTGCACGAGAGTCAGCAATTCCCCCTTAAAAACGTCGAGTGGACGAGAACATACCTTTCTCATAGCATCCACAGTCGTCTCGCCAAGCTCGTGGGGGAGATAGTCCCTCTTGACAAGTCCAACACCGTGCTCGCCCTGCCCAAAACGTCAGTCTCCGAGTCCATCCCAACCATCTCATCTCGGAAATCAAAACTCACCGTAACAGTCCCCTCCATCTCAACAGCCCTCTTCACCATGCGATGCACGCACTCCTCCGCAATCTGCCGCTCCTTCTCGCCAAACAATATAATCAGATGGAAGTTCCCATCCCCAACATGCCCGACAATCGAGTTCGCCAGCCCCGTCCGCCCGATATCCCTCTTGGTCTCCTCAATGATATCCGGCAGCCGCGATATCGGCACAGCCACGTCGGTAGTCCAAACCTGGTCCCCGGGCCTGCCGCCCGCAATGGTGCTCCACAGGGCCTCCTTGCGGGCGCTCCAGAGCTCGAGCTGCTCGTCCTCGTTCCGCGCAAAGTCGAACGAGGTGTTGCCCGCCGCCCTCGCCATCTTCTGCACGATGGAGACCTGCTCCTTGACCCCGCCGGGGGTGCCGGAGAACTTGAAGAAGAGGGTCGGGGACTCCTTCCACGACCGCGTCGTGGCGCCGGCCAGGTTGATGAAGCGCATCTGGTTCTCGTCCAGGATCTCCACGGCGGCCACGGGGATGCCGTTGCCGACCACCTGGGCGACGCAGTCGGCCGCGTGCCGGATGGAGGGGAAGGTCGCCACGGCCACGGAGGTGGAGGGCGGGAGCACGGTGAGCTTCAGGGTGGCCTCGGTGACGAGGCCCAGGGTGCCCTCGCCCCCGATGAAGAGGCGGGTCAGGTCGTAGCCGGCCGAGCTCTTCCGCGGCCTCTGGCGGGTCTTGATGACGGTCCCGTCGGCCAGGACGACGGTCAGGCTGAGCACCCAGTCGCGCATGGTGCCGTACCGGTAGGCGTTGGTGCCGCTGCAGCCCGTGCCGATCATGCCGCCTATCATGGCGCCCGGGCCCGGGTCGGGGGGGAAGAAGAGGTTGCTCTTGGCCAGCTCCTCGTTGAGCAGCTCCCAGCCGACGGCGGGCTGGACGACGACGTCGAGGTCGTCCTTGTGCAGGGCGAGGATCTTGTTCATGCGCCCGAAGTCGATGCACACGCCCGTCACCTCCGGGGTGAAGTGGCCCTCCAGGCTGGTGCCGCCGCTGTAGGCCGTGACGGGGATGCGGCGCGAGTGGCAGATCTTCATGATCTTGCTGACCTCCTCGGTGGTGGCGGGGTAGATGACGCAGAAGGGGTGGCGGGGGGACTCGGGCTTGTGCGAGGTCCAGTCCGAGGTGGCGTGGGTCTCGAGCACGGCCTCGTTGGTGCTGACGTTGTCCTTGCCGACGACCTCGGCGAAGTCGGCCCAGGCGGCCTGCAGGTTGGTCTTGCCCGTGTCGTGCTTGGGGGCGGGGCTTGAGCTTAGGGGGAGGGTGGAGGACGGGTCGACGTCGCGGGGGTACTTGGTGCCCATGTACCAGCAGCCGACGGCGGTGAAGATGAGCACTGGAGAGAGAAAAGAGATTTTAGTGAGGATTAAAATGTGAGAGTTGCGGACAAGACACAGGAGTAGTCGTACTGAAACTGACAGTCCAGTTCCTCGAGGCACTGGACTGCTGTCGCTCTCTCGCGGCGCGCTCGCGCTCGGCCTTCTCGCGGATCATGCGGGCGGCGATGCTCTCCATCATCTGGCCCTTGAACGAGGACCCGTCATTCTGAGGCGGCTCGGTCGAGGCCCATCTGATGGCGGCGCATCGTGGCGGAGGTGCAAAAGCTGGAGCTCGGAGGGTGGTGCGCACCCAGTAGTTCCTCGACGCGTGCGCCGTGAGACGAGACATTGTCGAGACAGATTGTATGCTACGCAAAGAGCTAAACCATTCTGCAAGCCGTCCGAGATTTGTCGAGCTATGGCGCCAGTTCCTGGGCTTGAGAGAGTCCAGATGAAGGAAGCAATTAAAGGCACACAGTAAACGAGGTTCTTCGAAGCTGCGGGTGGATCTTATCGTTGGAAAAAGGAGTGGGGCCCTTGCACGACGTCCTTAAGTCCGGCCCGCAATCGGTGCGGGGCCGTGGTTCGCCGGTAGTGCTCGGAGTGATCACCGGGACCCGTTGCATATCACAAGGGCCAATCAGGGCCAGATTGCAGCTGGCGTCATAGTACGCGGGAATGGGAGCATCACATTACACATCACTAATGCCCATCCTACCCATGCATGATCTGAATGAGGCAAAGTTCAAACGAGGTAGGGATGATAACCGTCGTATTCTGGTGTACCTACCTCGCGACCGGACTATACTCCGAACAGACGGAGAGCAGACCCTGAAAATGGTAACATGCCATTAATCGTACCTAATTTCTTTACCATAGTATCTAGTATCTACTGTGTAATGGTAGTCTCACCCACACACCTCACCTCCAGCCACACCCGTTACATCAGCTCCATCCATCTACGGCGCCCCGACAAGCTCCACACTAAACGTCGGCGCCCCATGCGTCTCCTGCATATGGTCCAGATAAGCCTCCAGCTCCGTATCCCCGGGGATCGGCAGGGGGATCTCTCCGCCCGCGCCGTCCTTGACGATGCCGTCGACCACCACGCACACCGCCCCGGGACTCTTGGCCACCGCCTTGGAGCGCAGCTCCTCGACCGAGTGTGAACCCAGCGTTGCGATCCACATGGACGGCAGGCCTGACACAGTCGAGGTCGGCTGGAGCCGGAAGTAGATCGCCGTCGTCGTCGTCCTGCGTGCTGATGGCGGTGATGGTGCTGCTGCTTGGGCTTGGGTCTGGACCTGGACCTGGGCGCGGGCTGGTGTTGGCGTTGCTGCCGATGATGCTGTTGACGCTCGAGCTTGAGGTGGGGATGGCACAGTTGCGGGTACCGGTGCCGGTGCCGGTGCTGGTGTTGGTGTGTACTGGTGTTGATCCACTATGCCTGGTCGGCCAGGGCTGGTCAAGCTGGAAGCCATCTCCGGTTCGACAGACACGGAAGATCCCTGAGCGGACGCCGCATCCGGCGGCGGCGGCGGCAAGAACCGAGCCTGGCTGTGGGCATATATCGCCAGCGCTTCCTCCTGCGGAATCCGTCTGGACTGCCTGCCGCGGCGCTTCTTGACCGGCGGCCCTGAGACATCCTGGTCGGGCGGTGGATCAGGGTAGGGCAGCTTTCGAGGCCGGCCGCGCTTCCTCGTTGGAGGCGCAGCTGCATCTGATGGCATCTGGCTGTCCGCAGGCATGGCCGGATCGGGTGTTGGACCGGAATCATCTGTTGCTTCCACGGAGAGCTGGGCGGCGATCTGGGTTGCTTCGTCGACCCCGAAGGTGTCGTCAAATGCGGACACATCATCCATAGCCGCGCCATGTCCACCAGCTTCGTGATCCGTCTCGCCATGTGCGTCCTGTTGATCGTCCTGACGACCTGGGTCGTACGCTAGTATGTCAGCCACCACGCCCCTCTTCTCCGCATCTCGGAACCTCTTCATGGCGTCCCGCGCCACCACATCGATAGCCTTCTTCTTCTGCACAAAGTTCGGGTCAACAGCGTCTAGAGACGCAGCAATCGGCTGCAGTATGTCCGACTCGCCTAGCCACCTCCGCACGAGGCCGTTCCAGTGCTCCTCGCCCGCCACGATCTTGCCCACAAAGTGATCCGCGGCCAGGATCTTTTGGAAGTGGAAGCGCACATCCCGCGCTAGTTTCGGGTTGAGTCCCAAGACATTGCGTGCTTCGTGGAGCATCATCCGTGAGCCTTCTTGCCGTATGTTCTTCGTGACGTCGCAGCAGATGAGGTCGAGCGCGAGGTTCTTCTGGTCAATGTTCAGGTTATCCCAGAACACACTACGGAGGTGCACACTTCCGCGGATCAGCTGGAACTTGATAGCCTCCCATTTCTGAGGGCCGGCTACAGTCTTTTTGACAACGCCCTCCTCTTCACATATGCGACGGAAGTTTGCCCGGACGTCTTTGTAGCTGGCCGCGTCCATGGAGAGCACGGCCTTGCACTCGCTAAGTGACAGCTCGGAGGGGAAGCGCGGCGGTCCGGGCGGATCGGCAGGTAGTCCGGCCCGGCCTTTCAGCCAGCGTCTCCTCTTCTTCGTGGCCCGTTTCTCTGCAGCATCTGCCGCGATGGCCTGTCTCCTCGCCTCGTGGAACGCTTCGGCTTGAGCTTGAGTCAAGCCGAGGTCGGCAAGAGCCTCCGGGATGACACTACCATAGCCAGGAGTAGTAGCGCTTGCCTCCTCTTCACCTCCCTCTTCCCCACCCTCGTCAGCTGACTCTTCTTCTGGCGAAGAACCGTGCGATGCCGGGCGCTTTTTCTGGAGGCGTCCCGAGTCCATGCGGAGGAGCCAGCCGTGCTTCTGCCGGATGCGGTTGACGTCTCTCTCCTGGACATCAAAACCTTCCTCTTGCAGGACAGAGATCATGTCTCTCGCCTGGTGATTGGTCTCCCATAGTTCCCGGATCCTCGCCGCCAAGGCTTCGTTCTTGTAGGCCGGGTTCTGCTTTGATGGGAAATTCCATGATCTTATCTTGTGATGGAGACCTCGGATGCTACAGAAGCGCCAGATAGCCTCGTCAGCAACTCATCACATGTGCAGCTTTCGTCATGTATAGTATGTAGATCTGCCTTAGTGGCTGTACGGGTAGCCAAAAGCTCGTCGGGTGTAGGTTGCAGAAGTGGAGGTGTCGTTACGGCGAGCCAGATGGCTTAATTCAACGACATACCTGGGCTTGAAGTTGTGGTTCTCACTTAGGAAAGCGTGCACCTCTCTCAACGTCTTCTTTTCCTCGACATACATCCGATAGCAAATCTCCTTGAAGGGCTCCCAGTCGTAAGTCATCTTGGATGAGTACCAGCCTGGTACCGCGGCCCTCTGAGGGTTGTTGTTGGTTCTTCTTCAAGTCAAAAAACCACGACTACGTGATTGTTGCGCAAGTGGTCCGAGCAGACCGACGGACAATTGCTTACATAACACTAATTTTACCTCGACCCCGAAGGTATCTACTCTTATTGAGGGCTTCTTTCGCTCCAGTGCGCGATACATCTCACGGTTCATCGTGACAAAATAAAATAAATTCATGGCACGGAAGTTCCAGACTTGATCCAGCGGCACTCAGGAGATTGCGTCTCTAGCTAAGGTATCTAATTGAGTCTATAAAGCTCCAAAACAACCCTCTTTCCCAGTCGCCAATAACACATCATTGCAACCATCTAAGGCGTGCATCTACCCATGTATCGAGGATACAAGCAAGCCTCCCTCACAGTCCACAGCTTGAGAAGCCACGCAAGGAACCTACACCGGTCATTAGCCAAGAGTTCCACCGGGATAAAATAAAAATAATAAACAACGAAAAAAATTATAACTCACCGCTCGAGCCCAAGACCAAAGCCTCCGTGCGGCGATGATCCGTACTTGCGCTGATCCGTGTACCAGTAGTACGGTGCCGGGTCGAGGCCCTCGCGCTGGTAGGCGGCGAGGAGCTGCTCGTAGTCCCAGATCCTCATGCTGCCTCCCACAATCTCGCCCACGCCCGGCATCAGAATGTCCACCGACTCCGTAACGCGGTCGTCGTCGGCCGCCCGCTGCATGTAGAATGCCTTGATGTGGGCCGGGAAGTGGGTGAGCATGATGCACTCGTTGATCTCGTCTGTCATGTGGCGCTCCGCAGCCTCGGCACTGAGTGGCACACTTCGTGTTAGCTTCGGACAGACAAAGAGGAAGGGGAGTTGATCAGAGAAGTCACAGTCGCCAAATGTAAAAAGAAGCAACTTACATATCGTCGCCAAAGACGTGGTCGTTGCCCTCCTCGTTCTTGATCCCCCTGGCACGCAGCCAATCGATGGCCTCGCTGTACCGCATCCTCTTGAACGGCAGAGCAGGTTTCTTGAAGTCCTTGTTGTACTCTTTAATAGTCGCTGCTGCGACTGGGTCCTCAAGAGTCAGGTCGACGACCCGGGAGATAAGTTTCTCGAGATGATCTAGCAGATCTTCAAACGAGATGAAGTCAAGCTCGGCCTCGACGTGAGTGTATTCCGAGAGATGGCGGCGGGTGAGCGACTTCTCGGCACGGAAAGACTTCTCGATGCAGTAGACATCTCCCAACGAGGGCAAGAGCGTCTCTAGGTACAGCTGGCTGGACTGCGTGAGGTAGGCTGGCTGGCCATAGTAGTCCAGCGAGAAGAGAGTAGAGCCTCCCTCGACCTGGGTCTGCACCAGCGCCGGCGGGCTGACCTTGGTGACTCCGAGCTCGTGGTAGGCCGTCTGGAAGGCCCTCTCGACCACGCTCCTGACATATATGACGCCCGAGGGCTTGTCATGGCGAAGCGTCAGGTGGCGCAGGTTGAGAAGCGCCTCGGAAGCCTGCGAGCTGGTAATGTCGTGGGTCTCGGGCACTCTGGTGATGAGGGCATCGTCACCACCGGGCGCGGCAGCGATGACGCGGAAGAAGTCGGCGCGAAGCTCTCGGCTGAGGGGAGCGTGCGTGCCGGGCGGAAGCTCCCACAGCTCACCGGTGATCTCGAGCGAAGTCTCGCGCACAAGTACCAGGGCGTCGTATGTCTTGGACAGATCTCCCGTAAGCACGCATTGCATGCGCTTCATGCCGCGGCGCAGCCAGACGAATATCAGACCTCCCTGCTTGGCTACACGCTGCACCCGTCCCTGCACGAGCACACGCACGGCCTTGCCATCGCCGCCCTCGCTGCCGCTCTTGCGGAGGGTGCCAATAACATTGACGTCGGTCTCGTCGAGGCTGATAGGGACTGGTTTGGGAAGTGTCGGATCCTGGGTGATCTTGAGTTCCTTGGCCTTCTCCAACACTGCCTCGCGGGCTGCTTTGTCCTGTGCTTCCTTCTCGGCTCGGGCAGCCGCTGCCTCCTGCTTCTTGCGGAACGTAGCGGCGAAGTTGACCGCCTTCTTCAGAGCCGCCTTGGCTGCTGGCTTGTACTCCTCATCGTCCTTCTTCTTGACGAGATACTCGTTGTCGGGGCCATGCTCGAGGAAGGCTTGGGAGAGGGTCTTGAAGGGGGACGTCTCGGTGCCTTGGGTGCCGGCAGCGTCGTTGCCTTTCTCCTCGTCGACGTAGAAGACGGCCATCTTTTATCTCTGGGGAGGGGGGTTTGCGCAGCACCTTTCTGCAGAGTTGACGAGAGTGTTGTTGTTGAGAAAACAAGTTTTTGGCGAGGTGACTCAGAGCAGCCAGAACCCTGGGTAAATAAGGGTGGTCGCGATGGAGGGGCACAATCTGAGTCAAGCTGTCAATTGAGGTGGGGTCCTCAGTTTTTTGGTGGTTAGTCTTCTGCCGGTTAGGCGGTGAGGTCGGTACCTGAAAGATAAGCTTGTTTCAGGCTCGAGCCTCTTCCATTGGCCTATCAATGATAACACCGGCCACACCGCGCCACCAAAGACCATACTATGGTTAAGGCACTATGTACAGCCCAGCCAAATCTTGAATCCTGCCTTTTTGACACAATACGTGTATCACAGTCACAGGAGAGGGAAGATGTGAGTTCGGTCTTGACGCATTTGCAATCTCGGGATAGCTAGCTGGGAAACACTATCTCTGGCGTCGGACATCAAACGAAATAACCCCTGAGACCCCTAAAACCCAACATCGATCGTACTGAAGTCAGCAGTACGAAGGACCGGACCGCGAGTTGACACACATGCCAGATCAGAAGCGCCCAAATGGTGCCGGTGTGGCACTGCACAGCATATGCTTCTGATGGTGTGGTATCCTCAGCGATGTCCGTCTTGTCATGAACAGAACCTTTGCCTTCCATCGACAGCCATAACCCCATAATGTATGTGCCGCTGTGAGGCAATCATACTGATAAACTCAACGCGTAACATCATAGCAAATCCCTCACCCTCGGCACATAATCACCTCCCTTCAAAAGCAAGCCATCTCTTTCTTCTTACCGGCAGACCACAGCCGTAAGATCCTCCAGCCTACAGGGCCCAAAGACACCTATGCTCCTCCCCAGTCACTCGCATCCTCAGCATTGGGGTAGTAGAACGCCACCAGTCCAATGATAGCGTAAGTAGCGCACAGGAGCGCGCCCTCGAGGTAATTGCTCCGCCCGTCCAGGACAAGGAAGTTCACAATGAACGCCGAGACGAACAGGCACGCAAACTCGAAGACGGTGAAGTAGAGGCTCATGTCCTTGCTCATGGCCCACCCGATGACCACGATCAGCGGCGTGACGAACAGGGCGATCTGGATCGAGCTGCCGACCGCCACTCCGATGGCCAGGTCCATCTTGTTCTTCATGGCGACGGTGATGGCCGTGACGTGCTCGGCGGCGTTGCCCACGATGGGCAGGATGATGAGGCCGATGAAGATCTCCCCCACGGAGCTGCTTTCCACCAGGCCGTTGATCGAGTCGACCATGAACTCGGCGCAGACGGCGACGAGGCCGGTCGACAGGAGGAGCAGAATGATGGCGCTGGTGCGCGAGAGGTTGTCGTGCCCTTCGTCCTTGGCTGCCGCGGCAGCGGCTGTCACTCCGCCTGTCAGGGTTGCGAGCTGCACTGATGGTGCCATGGTCTTGTTCGGGTGCTGCTGCTGGTGCTGCTGGAAGTGAGTGTTGAGACGGTCAGGGAGAGAGTTCGTGCGGCGGATTCCGTAGCGGACGCGGGGGACAGGCCCGGCCGGGACCGATGGCATAGGCATCTCGTTCCCAGTGGGTACAAACAGAGTCGGCGCAAGACTCCTAGCAACGGGCCGGAACGAGATACCACGAAGACCATTGAAGCGGTTGTAGGTCTCGACCGAGCTGCCCTCAGCATGCGACGCAACGTCCGAAACCGCGAAGTCCACGCGACGGGGCTCGCCGGCGACCATGGACGCCATCTTATCCTTGCCCTGCACCTCCGGTGTTTCTGCTATTGTCTCGGCACCGGGCACAAAATCGCGAGAGTCGGTAACATGGGTTGAATTCTTCTTTGATCGCTTAGATCGGTGACGGTGGGACGAGCGGCGAAATCGGCGGCCTTTAGGGCGGCTTGACTTGTAGGATCCGCCGTCATCGATAGCCTCTTCGTTAGCTTCCGGAAAAGGTCGTGCCATTGTCAACTCAGATGCTGTCTCGTCGCGGAGATGGAGATCTCCAGTTCCGAATGACGGAGTCCTGGTCGGGGTTGGTACGATGGTGATTGTATCACTGCTAATCACGCTGGATTTGCGATTGCGTCCTCCACCACGAATAGCCCTGCGAACACGTCGAGAAAGAGTTTCACGCGAGCGGGTGGAATCATCCGAATCCGACGAAGACGAGCTATCGTCGTCGTCTGAGCTGGACGAGGCCAGCCACTGCGCCATGGGTCCTCGTGCTGACTCCTCGTCGATGAGCTTCTGCGGCGTCGATTGATACATGTACGCATGCGACTTGAGCTGGAAGAGGAGGTAAATGCCGTAGACCAGCAGCAAGAGCTGACACACCAAATTAGCCCAACAATTTGGTCAGGGGAAGTATGAGGATAGAACATACCACACTGGTCCCATGACTGATGGTCAGGGACTTCTGTTTTGCGAGCTGCTTGTCGGAGAAGGACCAGTAGAACACGGTCTGTCATGCGCAATTAGCAGCTGAGCAGGTCGTACACGAAGTATATGAAAGTTAAGGGTGTGTACTTACGGGAAGTAACAGGCTACTAACGCTGAGACTCAGCAGGGACACGCTCGTGTTCGTGACGGTAGAGTTGTAAAGCTGAGGAACTATCGTCAGCGGACACCAAGTTCAGCAGAGTGAGACAGAAATCGTTCAAGTCTTACCTGCTCTCGGAAACGCAGTCCTCCCAGGAGGAATGACATGCCCAAAATAAGCAGCAAGTTGGCCAGAATCGACCCAATGAGGGAAGCTTGCACGATCCGGATCTCATCCTTCGCCAATGCAATGCTGTGGATTAGACACAGCTAGTCAGTAAAACAAGACAAAATTGAGCGACGGGACCGAGTAGTTAAGGTAGTGAAGCAATAGGGGCAAAAATAATGAAGGCGAGAAGGGGTTAGTGATTGCAGGAGCAATCGTGCTCAGGTGCGATAGCAGAGCCGATGTGGTGCGAAAGTTCTAGACGCGACCATGCTCTCACACTCTCCTGAGCCATCGTACAGGGTGAATTGAACATACATGCTAGAAAAAAATGTTAGTTATATCGCACGGCAGACATCCGAACAGCCCGGCTGAACGGGACGCGGTCGGATTGGACGGAGCGGGGATTGGCTTACAAGATAATCAATTCCACGGCGTTGCCAAACGTGACGTTGAGCAACGCGCCGATAGCATCTCCCATGTTACGAGCGACACTCTCCGTGGCGTGGCTGAGCAGTCCAGCCAAGGGAATGATGGCGATGGCGTTCATCGCGAAGACGACGCCGGGGCTGGTATGTACTTGGGACACAGCGATGCCGACAGGCACAAAGACGAGGAGCAGGTTGATCTTGCTGTGCAGCAGGATCATCTTACTTGTCCGAGCAAATCTGACCATCAGGTTGGGTTTGCTGTCGGAGGGTTTCTCATTTGTCTGGCTGTCCTGACTAGCGTTTACGACAGACCCCTGGGGTGCAGCTTCAGATGCCTTCTGACTGAGCTTGCCATCGTGAGCCGATGTGAAGACAGCAGCCGGAGTGGCGGCGTTATTGCCGCTGCCCCCTTGCCCGTGACTGTGGTGGGAAGCATGATTCTGAGCTTCGAGGTCGACGGTCTCAAAACCAGCTGGTTGAGAGACAGAATGTGCGAGATGATGAAGATCACTAAGCTGGTGAGAGTTTACGGGTTGAGTACCGCCTGTGCCTCCGTGTGGAGACGTGCCGCCATGCGTTCTGGTCCAGAAGCGGAAGCGATCTGTATAAGTCAGGTTAGGTGAAGTTTTCTTCATCGAATGGCTAGCTATATCTGCGAAGCAAAAGCTGTCTTGGACACTGAGGAGCCACGGGCGGGCGAGGGAGGCGGATAAGGAGAGAAAGGAAGAAAGAGGGTTCACAGCTGTAGGGGGGCGAGGTGTCATATAAGACAACACGTGGGGTGGTTTGGCAGCACCGGAAGCTGGACCGGTGTGGGTCTTGGGAAGACGCATACGCGGGGGATGCGCAGCAGCTTGGAGCCTGTTGGATAAGCTGGGATTACCGGAGCAGGGGGCAAGCAACCCATTGCCATCCACGGTGGAGCCTGCCGAGCTCACTAGAGCTTGTTGAGCCTCTCACCACCGTTGCCATGGCTTGGCTCATCCAGGTCATTGGACACTTTGTCGCACACCTTCCCTTTCCATGGTAAGGATTCCCACGGCTATCATGTCTTCCACGTCTTCGTATCTCAATCTCATGATAACACCGAAGAGACACATTGACGGAGAGCGACCTGCCGGCCTGGAAGATATGAGGCGCGTTTGGGTCCGTATGTAGCGGACTCCCGACCTGTGTGAAACCGTGCTTGGCTGGTAACGCTGTGCGCTCAACACTTGTCTGCGTGCCCAACATGATGCATCTCAAACCCAAAGATCAGCGTCATCTGACCAGCCACTTGACTAGGGCTAATGCGTGTACCTGTCCATTCTTCATGGCTGCCGCTTTTCCGAAAGCTGATGGTAGGGCTGGATCTTCCATTGGCGCTTGGATTAGACTGCCCACCGTGACACCCGTCGGGTATCTGCTGCGAAAAAGGGGCGAAGCATGGGAAAACAGATTGCAGTAATGTCTCGATGACGGTCTCATAATAAGACAGAGCAAGGCAAACGAACGAAACAGACGGTGAAGCACTTACCCATCATGCCAACGCACGACCTAAGTCGGTATCCCTCGCTGCGACGCTTTCCTCTTTTTGCCTAGCTGATCTGTGTGGCTTGCGACAGACCGGTGACTTTGGATCGGATCTTCGAGGCTACAAAACGATGAGAAACGTCCAACCACTACCATTGGTGAGCCTCAATGCATGTTTGGGGTTACCACAATGTGAGTGGAGGCAACGTATCGGTTCCCTGGTCTGAGTGGGTGCGTGGACGAGCGTGGGCCGTGGGGGTTCTTGCAGATGGCAGGGTTGGTCTTGAATCAGCTTCCAGTGAACGACTCGAAGCCAAGCCCTTTGACGAGTGATGAAAGGCTTGTGCCTGGTTCGTTTGCAACAGAAAAGGCTGGTTCAGCACCTCGCCGACGGCAGACCGGAGCCGCGTCAGCGAAACCAGGTCAGACGGGCTGCGATGTATGGAGTGATAGGAGACGCCGTATGAAGTCGCATATGATGGGATGAAGTGATTCAGAGCGATTTGAAGGTGTTCAGGATGGAGAAGAGGTAAGTAATGAAGGTTCAGCTTCACGAAGGTGAGGCTTCGATCAAGAAAGAGTCGCAGCAGCCTATTCGGAGACACACCGGTTCGATGCCGAGCTGCCGAGCTTTGAGGCCGTGAGAGGATCAAAGCACCATTAACGCGAGGGAACTAGCTCAAGATCCAACGAATCCAGAGAGCATCTCACCAGGTATCTTGGTTCTCCCTTGGCTGCTTCACGCATTGTTGCACCTTCCCAATCTCAACGAGAAGCCTATGATGCGGAAATCCCAACAGTGTTCCCTCGTACTGTGACGGCACGCGTCTGTCGTCATGTTATCGCCAGCATCTGGCCTCATGATGACTCTTGAGCCTTTCAACCACGATCACGAGCTCGAGTACCCGGATGGCACCAGGGGTGACCCATCACGCGGGTTGGGCATATTCATCTCCCGGTCCCGACTTCGGATGCGGCCCGGAGCGAGCGAGTTATGGCCGGAAAGCTTGGTCAGGTTCCCATTTTTGGCTCACGTAGGCACTGAGGTTGCAAATCTTTGATGACGAGATCCAGAGCAGCCTGAATAGCCTCAGAATGGTCAGAGGGACCATCACGAGCAAGTAATGTGGATGGATAAGGATGTCAATATCAACATAACTTATCTAGCGGCAAGATTGGCTGACGACTAATACCAGCCAAACCATCAAGGCGAAGTCAAGTCTCATGACAAAGACACGCTGCGTTGGTCAGGAGCGACACCAAACATGCAGCCCGACTACGGCAGGCGAGATGAGACTATTTGCTGCTTGAATCAATGTTACTCCACAGTCCTAGATCATGTCTGTGTGTGAGCTGAGGTCAAGTGTCACCAGGAGACGGGCAGGGCAAGAGCTCCTCAGGAGTTCTTGCCCAGTCGATGTCGATGTCCCCATCAACCACTCTGGTATATTGCGTCACTAAGGTACATCTATGTACCTCTAGGCGGTATTCGCCTTGTTGCAAACAGTCTCGAAAACTATCACTTCCTATCTCTCCTCACACACACATGAGCCAGGGCTGCCATTCTGCGTGGCACAGCTAAGCTCCAGCTCTCGCATCAAGCAGCCTCCCCGTTCATCTTGACACTTGACCACTCCCAGTCTTCAGCCTCAAAGACAGCCCGATAATGGTCCCTCTCCTGACCACCACGGACAGAGATGTCAACGCCGGCCGCCTCCATTCAAGAGCAGAGTCAAAGTCAAAGACGGGACTGCCAAACAGTGAATAATAACAGTCACACAAGAGCAGACCCCAAAAGCAGCCCTCGAAATTCTATTCCCCCAAACCACCAAGTGATGATGATGAGCACAACAGTATGATGGGATGATACCCGATTCCTCAGCTCACCAGCCAGAACTCAAACTTAAACAAATCAAGACCACCAGACGCACGCTCGACCATGACCGATCCGCAAAGTGAACAAACAAACAAAAAAGGGTAGAAAGAATATCTCAGTAGTGAAGTGTGCCTCTTGATCCGATTTATTACAAATGCCATACAATGCCAGGCTCCTCAAAAGTCCAAAGACCAGATGCCCCCCCTCCCCTCCGCCTTCTTCTCTTTCAAAATAACCAGATTTCGACTGGCTCTCCGCTTTCGCGTGGTTGGTTCTTGCGTCCCTAATTCATCGTACCGCTCCAAACGTAACTCCAACACACCAAACAATATCAAAACTCCCCAAATAACCTTCTTGCTTCACAACGCTCTCTCTCTCGCTCGCCCTGAGCTTCTCTTTCTCTCTCTCTAGAAAAGCTAGAACAAGAGAAGTGACACACCCCTCACTCTCCACCCCTAGCCTTGCCCCTCCTCCTAAAGAAATCCATGACCTTCCTCGCCGGCCCGCTGCTGCCCGAGTGATCATGCCCCCTGCCCGACTCGTCCGTGTCCCACGCGTCCACAAACCTCTTGTTCTTCTGCAGCACCGCCCCCTTGCCCGGCCGCCCCGTGCTCATGATCCTCCTCTGGTCGTATTGCTGCTGCTGCTGCTCGTACTGATGCTGCTGCTGATGCGGCGCCGAACCCGGCGGCCGCCGGGCAAAGTGATCAATAGACGACTCCGACTCCGTATTCAGCACCGCCCCGCCGTAGGTGCCCGACGGCCGGCCCGCGTACTCCTGCTGAGCCGCGCGTTGTTGTTGGTGGCCATACCGCCCCTCGGCCTCGGGGTCCTGGAGCTGCGCGTACATGCCCTCGACCGTAGACGTGTTTCCCTGCGGCCTATCTGCTCTCTGATGATGATCCACGTACCGGCCGTACTGGTCCACCTGAGGGGGTTCCTGGATGGGCAGATCCTGCTGAGAGTCAGCCGGCGGGCCGTCCTCCTTGCCGATGCCGATGGCCTTGAACGAGAACCCAGGGATGAACGAGAACCGGCGGTTCTGCTTCTCGTGAGACGTCTGCGAGCCGGACACGCTGCCGGACCGCTTCCTGCCGAGAGCCTGCGAGAATGAGCGCCGCGACGAACGCTTCGAGTCCACCGACGGGCGTCCCCCCACCAGCCCCTCATCGCCGCCGGGCATGGAGTAGTTCATGCTGACGGGCGGGTACCTCTTCTGTTTCTCTCCGCCGCCCTGCGGCTGGTCCGACCGCTTGGCCTTCCTGCCGCCGAAGAGGGAGCCGCTCCGCCCGAAGAGCTTGCCGCTGATCTCACCGATAGTGTTGGACCGCTTGTGGCCTTTGCCTTCTCTACCCTCGTGCCTCTCCGGGCCTTCTCCGGCGAAGCCAGAGACGCGCGCGAACTTCTGGGGTACGCTGATGCTGGGTCGACCGTATTCCATGCTCTGCTCCTGCGTCGGACTCGCCATGCCGTAGTTTTTGTCAGTGCCCCTTGGCGGCTGTTGTATCCTGCCGTGCGCGTTGGTGTCGGCAACTTCTGGTGGTAGTGGCTGGCTGTACGAGCCGCGTCCGCTTCTGGTCGACTGCATCGACCCTCCAGTGGGAGGTCGGGCACCGGACGCGCCGGCAACCGAAGTCATGTAAGGATTATCGGCGATTGCCCGAGCACCCTCGCGGTTAGGCCTTGTAGGACCGGTGGCATTCTTGTGAGCACTCGGCGGCCGTCTCGATCCGACGGTAGGTTTAGCCACTGGCGGATCGCGGGGGAGAGGCTTGTCGTTGGACGACGAGACCTCGACCGGGCCCTGGCTGCCAGACCTCGCACGCGTCTTGCCCGCTGCTGGTTGGCTGCCGGAGGGTTCTCCTCTCTGGGTCTGGGTCCTTGGTGCCACATACTCGACCTGAACTGTGCGGCGTTTGGCATCCTTCTGCGCCTTGGCGTAGGCAGCTTCGTCCTGGTCGATGCCGCCCTGCTTGGTGGTGAGTCCACCCACCGTGGGTGACGCTGCGGCCTTCTTTGCGGCCTCGCGGACCGAATTGCTGCGGTGGGGAACGTGATTCTCTCCCTCGTCCTCGGCGTTGAGACTCGTGTTCTGGATCTCGCTGGGCGTTGTCGTACTCGAGGTGATTAGCTCGACGACGTGTGCGTATTCGCTGAGCCAGCTGTGGCGTGCTACCTCAAAGAGGTCCGCGCGCTTCCGCGGGTTGGGGACTAGTATCCTCCGCAGAAGGTCCCGGGCGTGGGGAGTGACATATTCCGGGAAGGTAAGAGGTGTGTTAACGATGTACTTGTAGAGGAGGTTAATGTTATCGCCTTCGGGGTTCGCCGGGTCGTCGTCAAAGGGTAGATATCCGGCAAGCATAGCATACTGTATACTTGTCAGCCAAAGCCAAGGAGTCAGCCGTCGAGGCACTGAAAACTTACCAAAATGACACCGCAGCTCCAGACATCTACTTTGCGGCCCGTATACAGCGAGTCACTAACCACTAGTTCCGGGGCCGCATAACAGGGGCTGCCGCAGCTGGTCTGCATTAGGTCGCCTTTCCGCATGCCATTCGGTTTGACTTTGTCGAGCCCCAGGCGCTTCACGAACTCGCGATCGGTAAGATTCATCTCTTCGTCTTCCGTCAGCTCCTCGGCAGGATCAAAGGTGTTGGCGAAGCCAAAGTCGGTGATGATGATATTCTTGTGCGCGTCCAGGAGCAGATTCTCCAGCTTCAGATCCCGGTGGACGATGCCTTTCTTGTGCAGATAGCCCACTCCAGACACGAGCTGGGCAAATAGTCGACGCGCAGCATTGTCTTTGAGGTAGCGGTGGTTGAGGATATAGTCGAAGAGCTCGCCGCCTGAAGCATACTCTAGGACGATACCGTAGTGCCGCTCCGACTCCTCCATCTTGTGTAGCCGGACGATGTTGGGATGTGTCAGCTGTCGCAGGATGCTAACCTCGCGCATGATCTTGGCCATGCGCGTCGGGTTGCTGCCGAGCTGGTCCTTCTTGATGAGCTTGATCGCGACCTGTTGAGCACGGGATTCATGATTAGTTCTCCCACTGGCAAGTAACATGTAGAGATTAGGAAAGAGAGAAAAGCGTACCTGTACACCGCCCGGTTTCCAGCCCAGCTTCACCTTGCCGAACTCGCCTTCGCCGATGGTGTTGCCGAGTATATACTCGCCAAACCTAGTCTGCTTCTCGCGCCTGGAATGGTCGTGCCGACTCCTCGCAGCCTGCCGTGGTTCCTCACCATGAGAGGTGGTAGCCACGATCGGCGGCGGAGCAGCCTCGTCGTCGTCCAGGTCCTGCACATGGAGCGGCTGAGCTAATTCTTGACGTTGCCTCTCGCGCTCGATGTCCACCTCCGGAGGCGAGATGAGAATGCTGTTTAATATCTCGCTAGCCTCTCTTGATGGGCCGCTTGGGGGGCTCGCTGGCGGCTCCTGTTGAGATCGGATCGGAAGGACGGTCGATGAGCCGGCGCCGCGCCCGTCCCGATTGCTACTCGATCGTTCCGGGGGTTCTTGAGCGGCGTGGTGATGCCGGCGACTGCGCGAACTTTGTGACGCGGCTGGTGGCTGATCTTCTGACGCGACTGCATCCTGCGCCCGCCGTGGCGTCCCTCGCTGGTCGCTTGTATATGCTCGTCTGGAGCTCGATCCACCTGCGCTACTCGAACCACCATGCTGGGTGGACGAGGTCCGGGGGGGAACGGCAGCGGGCATGTTGCTGCTGCTGTGGTTTCTTCTTCGCTCTCGATCTGTAACTGTTTGATAGTCGGATGATGATCCGGTGACGGGCACGGGAGAGGTAAGGGCGGCGCGCGAACTCATTGGCGAGTTGTGACCTGAGTAAGAGCCGTCGTTATTCAGTTGGGCAGCGCTGCTACCGCTGGGTCTTCGGGAGGGTCGGCGAGATGGCGACGACGCAGGCGAGGCTCCAGAGGGTTGACTATGGGCATGATAAGACTCTTGCGTCGGAGACGGATGAGAAGCGGAATTGTATCGGTTCGAGGGAGAGCCTGGAACGAAGGACGACGTGCTGAGGGCGGGTACCGACGACGGAGGGTTCTGCAGAGCAGCAGAAGACATATTTCGTGCGCCGATGCGCGCGTGCTCAAGAGTGTTGGAAGCCGGGGTTCGGGTCAACGGCTCGTGAGGCAAGCGTGAGATACAGGTGATCGGATGTTGCCCAGACTGGTGCAAATAACCTAATGTTGCTCACTTAGTATATGGTGCAGCTGAACTGCTCTCTTCCGGAATCAAGGGCTGGTATTAGGACTCGGAAGGAAGGGAGCCCAAGTCGCAGCTCAGAAAAAAAAGTTGGCGAGTTTCAAATGGCCACGGCACAATGCAAACCAAGGAGGTAGAGTGTGGACGAGCCGGAGAATCGGGAGGAGATGGAACCAGGAGCCTGAAAGATGACAGACAGACAGGACAGCCTTTTGGAGGGCTGCAGCAAAGCTGGCCGGTTTAGCAATGTAGACGGACCAATCCAGGAATCATCTCCAAGGCTGTGTTGCTGTGGTGCGCGCCTCGTTTTGTTGTTGTCACCGAAAAGTAAAGTGATCTCGTCTCCTTTTTCTGCTTGCTGCCGCCGCAATTGGTTGGCGGCGTGCCGGGCTGGGCGGATGACAGAGGATGGGTTCGAGGTTGGGCAACAATGCCACGAGAAACGAGGAACGGCGGCACGAGATTTGACTTTCTCTTGTGGGGGATCCGTTCAGGGAAATCTTGACGTGCAGAGATCGCTGATTTGCTGCTCAAGCTGACTGTTTACTCGTTGTTGAACTTTGAAATGCTCAATGCGCGGTCGCAGATAAGATGACCCCTGTTCGTTGGAGGCGTTTCAAACTGGGCGACGAGTCCAAGAGAGACAAACGGATGGCGCGGGCGGGCTGCTCCTCTGGGAGAACAGGCGGTCTATGAGAGGTGAGGCGGAGGAAACAGAGAAGAGGACTCAGGCGGAAAAAGGAGCGCAGCGGATGACGATGTCTACAGAGTTGTGGTTGAGGGAGATTGGGGGAGAAAGTGCTTGATTGTTTATGGGCCCGGCTTTCGCGAAATGAACGGCCGCCCTTGCAAGTTGCACCTTGGAACAAAAGTCGCGGTGGGTGATTCCCTGTATTCAGGCACCGCAGATGCTCTTGGACCAGATTGGATTCCCGCAGCACCAGACTCAAGCAACGTGCCGCGCTACAAAACGCGTGTGGAGCATCCAGCATGTGGAGATAAATTAGCTGACCTGTGCCCTTTAATTACCTCTTCAAGCAAGGACACAATGATGAGCAGTGAGCAATCGATCATCAAGCAGCAGGCAGCATGGTAGCTCTCTTCTTGGACATACGCTGTTGATGGTGAGCCTATCCAGGCCTCGAGTCATGCCGAGGGAATCTGACCATGGTTTTCATTTTTGAGGGTATTTACAAACCTCGCATTGTTTTGTTTCCGACGCGGGTGAGGAGCGAGGAGAGCGCTCAGCTGAAATTCAAGAGGACAACACTGCACAAATAGAGTTTTGTTCTACGTAAAAGGTAATCGATCTATCTGTACCTGCATATCGCCTTTGTTTTTTCCTCGCTCGGGACACCATCAGCCGCATTTTAACTTGACACGAGACGAAATCCACTCTCAACCGCGCCGAGAGATTTCCATCATCGCCTGACTGTAACACACACGGCCACGGCTGATGTCCTCGTCATGATTAAGTACCATCCCGTCGGCTCAGCCGCCAAACATCGATCCTTGTTTGATCACTCGGGACCTCCGTGCCATCTTGACTCGGAATTAAAACTTCGAGAAGGCTGCATGGAAGCATTCCCCCCCGCCAGGTATTTGGAAGGGCAGGCCCAAGCCAGCATCCCCGAATCTTGTCTCAAAGTGACGTCCCTGTTCCATTTGGCATGTGAGACACGATAAACGCTTCCCGAAGGCATGATAAATTGCCCTTTGGACATACTAGTAGCTTTACCTTGACTGGCTAGATAGCCTCCGGTGTCCAGTTCGTGGAACTGGGTATTCAATGGTACATGACTGGAGCCAATTCAAGACAAGCCCTGACGGCATCGCAACTGTCGTCACAACAAATGACCGGTCCTTGATGCGTCTCTCATGCGAGTTCGCAGCTGCATAGTCGCCTCGGAAACAGAGACGACCTGTTTTTTTCTTCTTTTTTACCTGCGCTCTGTTTGACAGGCGCCACGTGTACGACTCGCCGGGTAGGAAAGCAGATGGAACTCACAGATTTGAACCAACCAGACCAACCCGCTCCAAGGTTTTGTCTGCACCTTCCAACTGAGTGGTTGCATGTGCGTGTCACTCCATCCCTGCTCGCTGGAAATAGCACGAATACATTCCATAGCGACGCGACTCAGGGATGGATCTACTCATATCCCAAGAAACCCAATCACTAACGTCCAGGGAACACCACATTGATAATGACATACCATAATGCTAAACACCCAACTCCCGAATACATCATGATTTACGTTCAGTCACTGTTGGTGCTGATGCTCTCAAAACATCTCGTCCTCGTCTGCGTCGTCGTCCTCCTGTTCTGAGCAGCACATATGATTGTTCAGGTTGGACACTTACTTCCTAAGATCCCACATCTCAGCCAATGTCGCGCCCGGGGATGGGCGTGAGTGTGTCTCGACCAGTTGAGTCTGACGTACGCTCAGCCACGTCAGCCGCTTGTCGCTTGCTCGAGGTCGGAGCAAGCTGATTTTGGAGGGCCGTTGACACGTTGACTACGTTCTTTAGTTGATGGAACTTGAGCGGACACTGCCTGTCCACCGGAGTGGACGACTCCTTGCGCTGCGTTGATCACTTCTTGAGCAGCAGTGGGCGGCCCTTGCATCCGTAAATCGGGTATGGACGCTTGAAAAATCGGCTCTGGCTTGATGCCGAACATCTCGAGCTTGTTCTACCACGTTGCGACAGTAGACTTGGGTATCTGACCCAGTCTACAGCCTCCTCGTTGAGTCGTAAACCGGATCGATGTCCTTCTAGTGCCAGGAATAGCTCCAGCTGCTTCTGCAATATCATCCCCGAGCGACACCGCGCCATCATCTCGCCCGCCCTGCCATCCGGGATCTTGCCGAGTATACGGTTGGGGCGTAGAGTGACTGGAGGACCTAGATGATTTCCTCGTAGGTGAATCTGACCTTTGCCTTTTGCGATGCGCCGGGACGTACTCCGCGGGGTTGATCGGTAGCGGGTATGACTTTGGTATTGGCTTCGGACCTGGTTTTTGGTGTGCGCGTTTGGGGCATCTACTATGTACGTCGAGGATGTTGCGAGAACCCTGATGAGCAGCAGGAAAGACACAGATTATACTCCGAAGCTCGTAAGAGGCGCGAAGCAGCTCTCAGTGTTTAGACACGGCTCGCGTCCATCGTGGCTTAATTGAACTGTAGCTGAACGCTAATCGGGCTGGTCCACTCTGACAGACTAGTCCCAAGACATCTTAGTCGGTAGGTAACTCCCAGTAGCGTCAGATTCCGGCTTTTGGCGGTCTCTGCGCTCCACTTGTTCCTGGCTTCATGAAAACACACACACACACCCTTAAGTTACATCTCGGCGAGGTGGCATAACGTCGGAGATGAGATGAACAAAGAAAACGCAAAAATCTGTGCATAGGAAGATTTTCGTGACCTATCCGGCACGACACGTATGTCATTATCCTGGCAGATATTCCAGTTAAAGGCGTCCAGCCTTAGGGTCGTGCACGCCATTCCCTGCCAATAACGTCGTCATACGTCCTGCGAACCCAAATTCTCTTGCTTCATCGCATGGCCACAAGGAAAGAAAACGTTCTGCACCCGCTCACTGTGTGGTGGCGCACCAATCCCCAAAACAAGTTGTTTCAGCCCTGTCTCCAGGCCGGATACTTGCATATACGTGATGACTTCACCTCATTGGCGATGGGCAAGCAAACACCAGGAACATGCCGCCATCTCTGGCAATGGTTTATACATAGTATTCTTACAGTTTGAGGGTAATATTGTACATGTCGAGCGCCACAGCAACACCCGTTATGACAGAAGCATAAGCGACCAGGATCGCCAGCGCGACGAGCGGCCCGACATCCAACGTCGGCACGGTCATGTTGACGAGACCCGTCAAGAGGTTGGCAACCAGAAAGATGGACAGGCCATTGCGGTTGATAGCACGAAGCACCCTGCTCGTAGCCGTGTCGTGCGCCTCCTTTTCCAACCTCGCGTCTTGCGCCGTGTAGGAGGCCGGGAAGAAGATGGTGTCGATGACGCAAAATGCCGTTAGCTGCATCGAGTTGAAGGCGACCACAAAGAGCATGTACGGCAGGTTGGCCAACCGACGCGAAACGGTCAGTCCGGCGCCGTAGTGGTAGTCGGTCGTCAAGAAGTAGAGCGTGCCCCAGACCAGCGTCCACGTAGCCATCGTGAGCACGAGCGTAAGTCTTTGTAGCGAACCAGGAATTGAGTTGCTGTTGCTCAACCGCCGCGGTAGCACGAACATGCCCGTGTCTTGTCCGGCAAGGAAGATGGCCAGGTAGCCACAGAAACTGAAGATTCCTTCCCGGTTCATGGACAGCAGGTCGGTCCGAGGGGCCGTCAGCATGTACGCCTTCAGCGACGTGCTCTCCAACGCAACCTGATAGAGGACGCCGAGCAAGAGGGCCAAGCCGGCATATGACGGAATGATCCTTAGTGCCGACTGGAAGATTGCGACAAACGGAGGCAATAGGCCCAGAGTGAAGAAAAAATTCCAGTGCACGCCATACTCGGACACATGCTCGGCATAATCCAGCCCCTTGACGCTGAGCAGTCGGATGACGCCGAGGGTGAAGAGCGGCAGGGAATGGCGTAGCGAGGACAGCAGCCGCTGAGCGAATGCCGTGGTCTTGCCCTCGGCGCGTTCTTTCAAGACGGGCCTAGCCCCGACGATGCCGGCCGAGAAGACAAAGGAACCGACGCCGATATCCATGAGAGAGGTGCCCCATGTCTCGACCTTGGCGAAGCGGCGCGGAAATAGGCGGAAATCGACCGCCAATATGGCCAGACAGGTTGCAACCATCAGACAGCCCCGATACGTGGTCAGGAAGGGCTTTGTAGACAGGACGCTTAGCGAGGGTGACGTTGTAGCCTTTGACTGCGCCTGAGCGGCGGGAGGAAGTTTTGGCTTCTTTCTCCGGCCGGCAGAGTCAGGAGGCAATGCATAGACAAAGATGGCCGCTGCGAGAAGCAAGCCGTTGAGGAGGAGACTGGATGAGGAATAAAGAGTGATGGAGAGGAGGACGGCTCCGACATTGAGGAGGAAGTCAACCACGAATGCTAAGGGTGTATACGGCTTGAAAAAGGACTGGCGGGCCTGAAGGACAGACCATAGTAGTGCGGCAACCTACGGGGGAACCAGTCAGACACACGTAACATTTCAAGTCTCTTTGAGATACAAAAAGCTATAAGTCATACCGGTGCAACAGCTGTGACGGAGCAGATTTCAATAACTGAACCCCCCGACAGGTTGGACACAAAATCCTCCTTCAGCTGCTTGTAACTGGCAGCGGTGGAATTGCTCGCCATTTCGGATGTTCTACCTTATTCACAGTATAACGGTGCTACTTCTCAAGCCAAGTGGCATCGCGTATCAGCTGGATGAAAGGAAGAAGACTCCGGGTGGAGGGCGGAGTTGAGCGACGTGGTGTGTCGGGTGAGGACAGCTTGTCAAAGAGCCGGCCTGATAATCGTGAAATGACGAAACAATCGGAAGCCACCACTCAGCCTTGCAGTAAAGGCCGCCCGGGTATCCATTCTGTCGGAATTACTTGTCATAGCAAGTACCTTAGTACCTTAGGTACCTTACACAGTATGTGTACACTACTACGGTACCTTGGGCTCATCTGAAGCGAATGACCAATCAGAGCTCATCTCTGACCGTTTATCACGTGCGCATGGGAGTGGGTAAGAGCCCGGGATGTGCCCTTTCTTCCTTTGGTCTACTAGAGTCTACCTTGCCTATTCTAGATTTACCTGAAAACAGCGAAGGAACTGATGCAGTAGAATGCTCCATCAGTTTGAATCTTGAATCCAGCGAAGCTCTAGACTTCTCGTGAGTCAGGATCAAATGGCTGGTTGCATTTCCTCGTAATTCCTCTCGGCCGGACTGGAAATAAATTGGAAATTTCTCTCCTGCTCAGGGTGATAGCGCGGTTTCCGTTTCTTTGTTCCATCTTGCAGCAATGTGGCTTATGGCAGCCGGCCATCGGCTCAGACCAGGATAAGCCCAGGTGAACAAAAATGCGGGATCAACACCAGCTCGCCGGTTCCTTTGTTCTTGGACCAAGCCATCCGGTTTCAACCAACGCTTTGTCATTCCACAACCTGCAGAGAGCACTCCTTGGACGCCATCAACAGCCGTGTCTGTCCTCTTAGTGTGCTGACGCTTTCATGAAATATGCACGAGCAGCAAGTCGCTTCTCTCTTCTCTCTGTAAAGGTAGCGCTTTCCACCATGTACAAAAGAACTGATCGGTGATCAACCATGTTGCCCACCCCTTCTCCTTTCTCTCCTGATATCTAGATACCAAGGAATCAAGTCCAAACTGCCCAGATAGGAGAACTGCCACAGCTGGCTTTCACCAACTCGCTTTCACATCCACAGATAGGAAAGAAAAAAAACAGCTTCTAGGCTGTCTGTCATCATGGATACTCAGGCTCGCTCACGTCCCTCACTTCAGCCAATTTTCACAGAATATCACAATCTCGAAGGCTATCCCAGGTCGGCCTTCAGTATTGCCTACAGCCCTTACACATCCTCTCCAAGCTCACCAAGGGGAACAAGGGCAATGCCCACCCTCGTGTATCCTCCAAGTCCAAACCCCCATGGCGAACCCTCCCCGAGGCGGTATGAGAGATCCCCAGCAGAAAGCTACGATGCCAGAAGACGACGGGAGTCTATCACGCCTGACGGTCACCGTCGGAATCTAGGCTCCATTGCAGAACACTCCTCGACTTCACCACATGCCTTCTGGCCAGCTCCAACTGCTTCTTTCTCTCAGACACGCCGCTCGTCAGGCTACCAGATTCCCCGCCATCTCTCACAGGTACCTCGGAGACAAAGCATTGTCGAAGAGACCAGGTCACTCCTCCTGACAGGCATACCCTCAGAGCATATGAGGAGCATCGGAAGAGCCATGGCACACAGCGAACGGAGGCGGTCGCTTCCCAACTCGCCGCTGTCGGCTCGACGGCGACACAGCCACAGCGTCCGAGAGCAGCTCCTCGTATGGGGCCACGTCTACTACGGCAATGCCGTCTCGGCCGACTGCTTCGTCGTCGCTGTTGCACTCCGCCGCCCCAGCGAAACCCCTTCCATCGGCAAGGAAAACGACAAGCCGGAGAAAACAGACGAGAAGCCGGAGAAGACAAGCAACCGCGTCACCATCCGCGCCCGCGTGCGGCCCCGCGACATCGAGCGCAAGCCGTTCATCCTCCAGCGCAGCTTCGACCTGGACGAGATCCGCAGCACCATTCCGGACCCACCCGCGACCCCGGCCTCGGCCCGCCGTGAGTCGGTATCTGTGGAGCTGCTGCCCCCCAGTGCGGCCGTAACACCACGTAGCGCCGACTTTAGACAGCGGACTAGCAGCACGTCTAGCCAAGGAGAGACGCTGGGTGACGCAAATGATGGGAAGGAGAGCATCAACCGGAAACTCATCCGTGGCGCGAACGCCCTGCCGATGCGTAAGTTCTGAATTTTTCGTTCAAACTGAGATCAACTTTGTCTGTCGTCGGAAAGGGGGAATCGTTCGCTAACATTTGCTATTACCCAGATACCACGTATGCACGCATCAACCTCCCCGTCCTGGCAGCGCTGATGGTGTCGGGCCACGTCCGTAAAGGCGACGTCATCGACCTCCCTATGCCTCACCCGGAGGTCTGGCCGCAGACAGTCGCCCACGTGTACACGGGCCAGGTCGAGTTGACCGAGCCCATCAAGCAGAACATACTGTATCTTGGCGGAAGGGTTGTCTAACATGTGTATATGAGGTCTGGTTGTATTCTTGGGGTTTCCAATTACTGTGTTTCCATCAGCGTTGTTGTTTGAATGTGGCGCATGAAAATGGGTTTGAAAAAAATAATGGTCCTAATGTATTATTGTATGTATCTGTCGTGGCCTTCAGCTGTTGCTTAGCCTCCACCAGATTGTAAGGATTTATCTTTTGAGTGTCAGATTGGCTTGCTACCTTGATCCACCAAGCATAGATAGTTAAGAGGCCCTCTGTAGAAATAATGAAAGAAGTAGTCGACGATATAACGTGGGTGAAGCATCGATGCCGGGCAGAGAATCCATATTGTCAACACTTGAACCCGTTTCCTGCTTCTGCTTGTCGATGACACCCAGATGTGGTACAGCTAGGCGTAGTTCGTCTTCGAGGGCCCATAGAATGACACTGGTCGCAGCCATGTCATGTCACAATATCAGCTGGAGATATCCAGTAGGTAAAGCCAACAGTTCGAATCTAGAATTTGGTATAGACGAGATCTTCTTTTTCTTCTCGCCCTCCTTCTCTTCTTAGGTCTCCGAGCCATGTATCCGCAGCGAGGCTCTCAAAACTACATCTCCAACAAACCAATACACGTCACACTAAAAAGCCGCACATTAGCTGAACGCTCCAGCAGGATTCAAACAAAGACAGCATCCCAACCTCGCCCATCACCTCCAACCTCACCACCACCCCACCCTACTTCCCAACGTCCTCACTACTCTTGCCGCCCCCCTTCACCTCCCCAAGCACATCAGCCCACTCCTCCGGCCTCCTCCGTCCCCCAGGGTACACCTCCCTCACATACCCCTCCACCACCCTCGCGAACTCAAGACACCCCTCCTCCCGACCCCACTCCGCCATCCCCATGACCCCAACCGGCAACCTCCCCTCCCCGATCTCAGGCTCAACATACCCCGCCGGCGCCGTGACAGCCGGACACCCGGAGGTGTTCGCCACCCAGCAGTAGGTCATGTTATACATGCTCATGTTCCCGTCGCTGAACCCGTAGGCCTCGTCCCCCGGCATCCGGGCCCAGCCCGCCACGGGCGTCGTGGGGCTGACGACGATGATCCCCGGGTACTTCTCGTAGAGGTGCGCCAGGTGCCGCATCAGCACGCCCCGGACCTGGGCGTAGGCGAGGTAGTCGGCGGCGGGGGTCTGGGCGCCGACGGAGAGGAGGAGGCGGTTGGGGCTGTTGAGGAGGGAGAGGTAGTTTTTGTTGCTGGTGCCTGCCACGCGGGCCCGGGCGTCGGCGGCGCCCTCGGCTAGGCAGGTGGCGGCGTGGGCGAGCTGGCCCTGGCGCAGGTTGGGGAGGGAGATGGGGATGTTTTCGTAGCCTTGGCTCTCGAGGTGGGTGATTAGGGGGGCCAGGGTGTCGCGGACTGGTTTGGTGGCTGCTGCGAGCCAGGGGGCGCAGATGCCGATGTATTTCTTTGCCTTTGGGGAGGGGGGGATGGAGGGCGCGAAGAGCGAGCCGGTCGGGTCGGAGGGGTTGGGCTGCGCCATGGTGCGGTAGGCGAGGGTTAGGTCTGAGGCTGTCGCTGCCATGGGGCCTGTGATGCACATTGACCAGTTCCTGGTGGAGAGGCGGTTGTGGGATGTCTTGAGGCCGTAGACGCCGTTGAAGGAGGGCGGGATGCGGACGCTGCCGCCTTTGGGTTTGGTTGTCAGTGGTCTTTCTGGTAATGTATCGGGATTGGACGATTTAGAACTCACCTGCATCTGTGCCCACGGTGATAGGGACAAGACCGCCACCGAGAGTGGATGCCGGGCCGGACGAGGACCCGCCGGGGTAGTAGGACTTGTTGTACCAGTTCGTCGGCGTGCCGTTGTAGGGGTTGCACCCCGTGGTATCCATGCCGATCTCGTGCATGTGCAGCTTTCCCATCATGATAGCGCCGGCTTCCTCGAGCTTACGGACCGACCACTCCGACTCGGTGGCCGTGTGGTTGAAGAACGGGATGCTCTTGTCGACTTTCATGCCGATGGTCGTGAGATATCCCTCGACATCGACGTCGTCCTTCACTCCGAACGGCACGCCGTCCAGCAGGCCCTTCTGCTTGCCACTGGCCCATCTCTCGGTGGAAGCCCTGGCAGCGGCAAGGACGAGGTCCTCGTTGAGCCACCGCCAGGCATCGGCGTACTTGGACGGCGGGCGGATGAGGCTCAACAGCGTCTCGGCCACTTGCAGAGGGGTCACCTCACCGGACTTGTACAGAGCATGGTAGTCGGCTGCCGAATAATACCGGCCAGGCAGGTCTTCGGGTTGGGCAGGGAAGAGCTCCGGCCCAACACCGGGTGCTTCCTCTGCTGAGGCCGTGGGATCTGCCAAGGGGATCACGGTCGGCTGCTCTCACGTGGTCAATGATTTTTGGAGCAGCATGGAGAACTGGCAGAGTCCTCACATTCAACACAGCAACCTCCCTAATCAGTCCAGGGATGTCCTTTGGCTTATCAAAGCCGGCGTTTTTCCAGAAGAGTCTCTGGAGGTAGGCGGAGTTTGACACCCTGGGCACGTCGCGGTCAGTCAGCCGCAAAGCTCTCACAGAGTCACAGCAGCACCTGTGCACCATGTCGTACTCACACTGAACCGGCAGCTACCATAGGCCAGCCTCTCAGAGCGGGATTCTGGCCCATCTCCAGCTCGTAAGCCAGGGACTCGGCCGGCGCCTCCTGGGCCCCGGGGTGATTGGCGAAGCGGCGTGAAGGAGCCATGTCAGCTTGCAGTTCGTCCCTGGATTACGAACTGGCTAATTGGGAAAGACAATCCGACACGCTCGATACGCAGGTGAAATCCGAGATTCTGGATATCTAGATGCCAAGATTGGTGATACAAGAAAACACAGTGTTGCACTTTGATGAAGAACAAGAGAGAAAGACCCCCTGATTTTCTATGGTATCGCGTTCTTGGATGGTCAATTGTTGACCTTTGAGACGAGATGGAGCTGAGCGACACTAAACCCCAGAGCTCATTTATTACATTCAGGGACCGAGGGGGGGGTTAGTCCACCTGGGTACCTGCGTACATGTACCCAGGTGTGCTACTAAGCTAGGGAAGAGAGGTAAGTACTAGTACAGGATGCTCGGCTTCGCTGCCACACTCAGCATGTGATTGTTGAGCGTCTCAGATCCAGCTCAAATCCGGGGAAGGTCAATGGGAAAGAGGGTTAGGGTTCGTGGGAGGGGAAGCTTTTGGATTCCCCGCGGTCAAATAACACGAGGACGGCTGTTAATCATCTCGGATTCATTTTCCTATTATGAGTGTCCATTTATCTTTCTTTCAGGAGGACCGGAAGCGACTGACTACCTTAGGTAGTGTCGTCTCTCCTTACAGCAGATATCTGCCGAAGCCGGAAACGTCGAGAGGTCGCATACTCGATATCAGGTGGGGTCGATTGGGGGAGAACTTAAGTTAGCCCCGGACCACAACCTCGAGGCCGACGACGGTCAATTGCTGATGGTGTACAGCTGAAGATCTGAATGCAGCACTCTCTTCCCCCAGTGTACGACATACATGAAGGCGTACAATGTGTTGACAGGTTGACAGTCGTACTACCACGTACCACGTACCACTTACCGCTTTGTTCTTCGTGTCTTGGAACCACAGACATTCGTTCCTCTCCCGCCTCTGCCATCCTCTGATCACACCTTGTAGTCTGCCTGATCATGAGCAAGATGCCTTGTCTTTTCTTGTCAGCTGTTCTCGCAAGGGTCGTGTGTGTTAAGCGTGCGACGAGGTTTGAAGACCTGGACACATAAGGTCCACAACGAATCTGTACCATCGTCACTAGCACAATGAGATGCATATACAATGTCTATGTAGGGCAGTGTTTCATTCTTCCTACCAAAGCAATGCTAGCCCTGTCTTGTTGTCGAGCCCGACCACAGACCTCATGGTATCCGTCCTTCAGTCAAGTCAAACCCCCTTCCCTAATGCAAGCAGCGAACCCTTAAACTCCAATCCAGCGCGCCTCGTGCCCTGGTGAAGACCATTCTCTATGTGAGCTCTGTCATCCTGCTGCCAGCTCATCGGTATCCGGATCCCCTGATACACCTTGATCCACTCCCCCCTTCTCATACCAATCCAGACACTGGAAACGTGTCTCCAAACCAATCGTTAAGCCAACGCAACCAATGCCGAGAACGCTTATGCCTGAGCAAAAAAAGAAAAGCGAGATGAAAAAAAGAGACAACAATGGCCGTCGGAAATGAATCCGTGAATCCGTGCCTGTGCCTGAACACCTCGAACGCCATTTGGGAGAGGCCGTCTTCTGTCGAGGTTGATCCATTTTCCGTCTATGACCACGGAGATGAAAGATGCTGAGTCGTGAGTGTCGTGATCATGCAGTTGTGAGTGATGTTGAAGTGCAGTGATTCTACACTGCCGGACTTATGGTTGTGATATGGTGGGGTGTTCGTGGGTGTCGTAGAGCTTTTTGTCTAAGACAGACCTCTTTGTGACTTGATAAGAGGTATCGTGTCCAGCCTTGCTGAACATTGTCGGGTCGAGAGATGATAATGATGAATGTTGTTGATGATGGTGATAGTCGTATGCGAGAAAATGATACCGGTGCCTGAATCCTTAGACCCTCCTCTGCTCAACAGCGGAACTAGCGCTTGCTCAGCCTGAAGATCTTGGTGCGCAGCCACAGCACAAAGCCTTGCCAGTAGGTCAGCGTCTTCTTCTTGGCCATGCTGGAGCGTCGAGGTCTATCCCTCCGCCAGTCGTATCCCTGTGCGCCGTCGTCGTCGATGCTGGCCCCAAATCGAGGAATCTTGTTGGCGTCCGGCAGGGCGTCGTAGTTGCTGGCAAAGCCTGGTATTCCCTTTTCAGCATCGCCAGCGTTAGCTTGTCTCTCGTTCCCGAATCCGCTGTTCTTCCGACTCGAAGAACCATTCGATGAATATCCGCCGGCAAAAACAACGGGTCGCGAGCCGGCCGCCGTCCCACCCGCCATACCCGCCATACCGAAGCTGCCCTTCCGCTTCCCGCCAAATACCCCAGCTCCGACGCTCTTGCTCATGGGGTATGTTGGTGCGGAAGCCGAGGTGGCTATGCTCGTCGCGGTAGTCTTTCGGGAGGCCGAGGGACGGCCGGCCTTTGTCGCACACGCGGCAGGTGCTTGCAACATGGACTCGCTCAAATTCACATTCACGCTGGAACCATTCACGCCGCTACCTGCAGCTGCAACACCACCAGTAACAACACCACTACCACTGCTACTTACTCCTGTGGCCTTGTACCACTCTCTGGTCTCCTTCTCGATGCGATTCGCTTCCTTGGTGGCCTGGCGGTTGCGCCTCTCCACCTCCTCGCGCTCGTACTTCTCCTCCTTGGCCCGCTCGCGCTCCTCGAACTTGCGGCGCGCCTGCCGGATGTGCTCCTGGCGGGCGGCCGAGTCGACCTCGGAGCGGCTGCGGAGGCGGGTGCCCATGGCCTCGAGGGAGGTGCGGAGCGGAGACATGGGTGCGGCTGACGAGGCTGGCGATGCGAGGATGGCTGCGGGGGCTGTTGCTGCCGAGGCGAGGGTGGGGGTGCCGCTCAGGCTGCCGACGGGCGACTCGAGTTCGCTTAAAGTGAGGTTGAGGTGCAGGTCGGATTTGCTGGGTGCGAGGCGCGACGTGATTGGGGTTGAGCGGCCGGTGGTGCTCACGCGGAGTTGCGGGGTGGAGGTGAGTGCAGAAGTGATGTCTGATAACGAAGATGTGCGTTGACTTGCTAGAGATGGCCGGCGTAGGCCTGTCTGGGAGTAGGTTGAAGAGTGCGTGGAAAGTGTGGGTTGGTGGCCGGAAGAAAAGGATGCGTGGTGTTGGTGGTGGTGGTTGTTATTGTGGTGGTTATTGTGGTTAAGGTTCAAATGAAGGTGAGATGGAAGTGAAGTGCCGTTGAGGTTCGTGTACGACGAGTCACCGTCGTCCTCATTCTCTGTTATTGTTGGTGAATATTCCCTCGGCGCATTGCTATTGTCGAAAGATGCCAGCGAGTTTGCGTACGATAATGGAGGTGTCGAGGTGCGCGGCATCTGCTGGAAAGGATGCACGAACGAACCGGCCCTCATGCCACCGCTACCATTAGTTGCAACAGATGCTCCGCTGTGAGAGCGCCCATGCTGCTGGAAGGGTTTCCTGACCACGTTGCCGCCACTACTACTGCTGCTGATGATACCGTGGCTGTTGCTGTTGCTGCTGGCAGTGACTCCTTCTTTCCCGCTCAAAGCACTTCGCCCACCGGAGCTGCCTCTCGCTCCAGCGGTGCCAAAGCTAAAACTGACATCCTTAGCGGAGCGTCCAGTGCCAATGGGCTCCCACGCGCCGACTCCGCCCATTCCATCCATCTGCTGCTGGTCATCCCATCCGCGGTCCAAATCCAACGATCCCTTCTCCGAGTATGACAGCTTCTTCAAAATCGGCTTCACCACTTTGCTCCGCGCCTTCGTTATCTTGTTTGTCGACCCGCCTAACGAGCCGTGACCTTGCATTGTCACCATGGTGCGCGCCGCCCGGCTTCGATCGTGGGTGGCTTCTTTCGAGTATCCCGAATCACAAACCGCTCTGTCGCAGTTCTCGACTTCCAGCACTGCAGATCGACAGCGCAATGCCTAAAAATGCCAGGGAAACTCGTATTCAGCGGCGTTTGCTCTGCTTGACAGTCAACGGCGACCGGGGATCGCCGGCATCAATACATCGGAAGGCCCGGCGCAAAGCCGCAAGATATTGTCGAGAAAGTCCAGAAACTTCAAGGGCAGCGCAATGTTTCCAAACAAAGCGCCTCAAGCGATGCAGAGTCCCAAACGACCTGGCGAGAGGAAGAAGGGACAGGAGAGAAGAGATTCCGACTTTGTCGATGGCGGTTTAGGGGGAAGGAGAAAGGCAGGACGTCGTATGAGGATGGTGTGGTGGTGGAGGGGCTGACGAACACCTGCTGCGGCGTAGGACGTGGGCTCACTGGGCGGGCGAAGGCGGATTGGCCGGACGCGCGGAGACCCAGGCGCACCGAAGGGGGCACACACGGCAATCGGATTGGACAGCGGCTGACTGACCGAGCAACACACGGGTGTGGTCCCCTCTACCGGAAAGTCGGGAATGGCTTGCCTCTCCTCAATCGACTTGGAAAAGCCTCAGGAGGAGCAGAAAGGCTGAAATTCGCCAAGTTGAGGCAGGGCTTCGCTCTCACGCTGTGGCTGTAATAGTGCCCTATACTCAGCGACGAGGAGCACAAGCACCACCAGATAGACCGACCGCGGGATGGATTGCGAAAGAAGTCCTCAGTCAGGCTCTCGAAGCCTTATAGGACAACATCAGCCTCATTCCCCTCCTGTCGATGAGCTGGATACTGAATACGGTTTACGGTGGCTCGGACGATTGAATGCTCGCTGATTTCGGACATGTGCGAGGAAGGCGGGCAGTGTGTGGGGGAGCAAGGGTCGGTCAGCGCTCGATACAGTTCAGAAAGAGGACCCTAGGCCGATCGTGACGACGCATAGAGGGGATCATGGATGGAAAACCGAGCAGCTCGAGATCGGGAAGGAGGGGAAACTCAAGCTGGATTCATGATAGTCATCGTTTGTGCGCCTCTTGGTCATTGGGGAAGCAACACCGAGATGTGTTGCAGAAGAGGAGCAAACAGACCGGGATGCACGGAAGAGCAGACTGGATGGGGAGCAAGGGCCTACAGCTCTTGTGTCTCTCTCTGTTAGTGCAATCATGGATAACGACAGCATGATGGGTTGCGATTGGAGGAATACAAGGTGGATAAGGACCATCCGATCGATGAACTAAACCTGACACTGGTCTCCTAGCGGCCGTGTCTTGGGTCTTGTCTTGGAGTAATTAAATCGTCAACAATGGAGATTTAGAGTTGGAGATCTCTGGCTGATCGACAAGCACTTCATCAATCGTTTCCAATGCCATGGGCTCTGAACGGAGAATGGCTGCAGACGATTGGGGGGCTTTTGTCGCAATTTGCTACACTTAACTGTGGCTGTTATCGCACACCTGAGTCTCTTCGAGTCTGGAATCTGGCCGCATCGCATGGCCGCCAGCTCTGTCGATGAGGCAACTATCATGAACATTTGCAAGGCAACGGGAGACCCGCCTTCAAGCATGAATGAACAACAATCACGAGACATCTTGTCGCCAAAACAACATTGCCAATAGTCAGATATAAGTCTATAGCTCCGTTTACCCGTCCAATGTTGACTGCGGCCTGGCCTGGCCCTCGAAGACCCTTGGAATCTACAACCAACCGACATCTGGGCATCCCCTCCCTCCAAGATCTTTAATTGGCGACACACAACCCCCTTCCAGCCTCTCCACCGAAAGCCACCCCGTTCAAGCGGGCCGGAACGACAAGGTGAGTGGTCTGCTCTGTCCACCCCCCTTACCTTTATCCTCCGGTTTCTCGATGAGGGGGGTGTATGCCCAAGCGCCGCCCTTCTAGATCGTCCGAGTCGGCGTTATCGCTCCCGCCGCTGTGATTCGTCCAAGTCCGGGCGGTCCAGGTATTCTTCAACATCTTTCAACCCCTCATCGACTTGCTGCAGTCTTGGGAGACAAATCTCAACCAAGCTGCAGAGCCATGACGGCCGGACATTACTAAACAATATCTGCTTACCCCTACACTGCTGAAGACTTGCCGTTCCGGAACGAGCGCGTTATCTTGTCGTCATTGATGCACTCCTGCAGGACATACAGGAGCGAGTGCGGCGCAAACGGGCCGTCTGTTATTAGCTACACTCTGGCCGGTAGGTATATCGTGCTTGTCAAGAGTCACCCTACTCAAGTGTCCGGGAATCCCTGACCCTGATGCGTTTCTGCAAAAAGTCCTGCATGAAAGAGATTCTGCAGTGCATCAAATAGTTCAAAAGAAGGAATATGCCCGGCGAAGGGGGTTTATTTTTGAACCCGTAGGTCTATGGTGACAGAGCGAGAAGTAGTGAGCATGTCAAACATGACTGTAACCCTCCTCCTCCCCCCACGGACTCTCCGATTCGGGATATCCCACCACGACGCACACGCCGGGTGCTGATTGCTGAGGTAGGAGCACAGAGGTAATTATATTTGATGCTCATATCGTTCCTAGCGAGCCGCACGGCTGGGTACCGCACATTAGGCTGGCACCCGCGAATCGTCCTGTGGTAGCGCCCGGCAGAACAGCTTCCCCCTTGGCGTCGGCTGATGTTTGACCTTGGTGACAGATTAGCTTGCTTGCGACTGTCTGCCACATGGTGTTCACAGCTAGATCGATTTCAGCTCTGAACTAAGCCTCGAGCATTTCTTCTGATTCGTGTGTATACAAAGTGTACGTTATGTTGATGTGAGAGAGATATTGGCCAGCAATTCCGAACTTGGCCTTCGTGGTCTCTCATCTCCTCGGAAGCTGGCCCATCCGACCGGATGAATTGCCTGGCTCTGTACCGAGCATGATGTAAAGTGCTCGAGGGCCATGCAAGCAGTATGCAGTGTCTGTTGCCCTGCTCCAAGCACCTTCCGTGGTTTACTTTCTCACCGGTTTCAATGTTCTAAACATGCGAAGGCAGGCTTGAAAGACGTGAATCATGGCGCCCATCAGCGGCCGACCATCTACCCGGTCAATATGGCCCTGCCTCCTTATGTATTTCGACCTTCAAGTGATTCCTGACTCAACGCGAACGATGGTTGTTCAAGCGAAAAGCGAGCTGGGGGACAAGTGATCATAAGACTGGCGATATTCTATTGGGGACTCGCTTCATGGTCAGCCCGTCTCTAAAGCTACAGCGTGAGCGTTGTGGCCCCCTTGAGTACGTTCGTTCTGCCCGACTCATTTCTAGTCGCGTCGCAAGACTTGATATCGGCTATCACGCTTCTAGAAAATGCTGCAACAGGTTCTGGGCGCTTCGGCCAATGATCCTTGATCTGTTATCCCATTCTTCGTGGCAAGTGTCGCTTAGGAACTGAAGTAGGATATCAGTGATCAGGCTCTTGTGCGGTTGAATCCTCCCAGACGCTCCAACCGCGCTCCATTGACAAGTGATCGTCGCTCCAGGCTGAACGGTTCGGCGCGATGCCAAAGCACCATGGCTGTTGGTGGTTGAGATCGTGTTGTGGGCGAGCCAGAGATAGGAGTGGCAGGATTCCTGCCGAATAGCATCCTTGGCGTATGGGCATGATTGGGTCCGCAAGGTCATCGAATAACGACGCATTGAGTCCGCTGGGTGACTGATGCAGAACCCCTGTTTGGTTCCCGTGTCCGCTCACTGGCTAACGGTGGCCGGCGACGGACCACGCCCAACCCGATCACCCGCTCATGACGGAGCTATTGCCGCTTGTCACCAAGGACACAGCTCCCCGCGCGTCCATATTCAGACTGACAAGCCATCAGCTGAGCGTGTTGATCTCAACAGCTTGCATTCCCCCCCTCACCTTGTACCGGCCTGGTATCCTTTGTGTAGTGAGGATGCCCAATGAGGAGGGGAGTAGTGGGATCACGCGAGACCAGCAGCAACATGATCTGCCTTCTGCAACGGTCTGGAACGTCTTTTCGCTGCGGCAATGCTTGTCCGTGGCCTGAAGAGGTCATTTCGGAGCACCGCTAATAACGAGTGGCGAGAGTGGCCATGAGAGCCGCATGTCGACGTGGGGAGCGACCGTAGATCAGATCTGAACGGACGGCGCCAACAGCGCTCAAGTAACGACATGACAGCGGTCATTGGGGGCGAGTACGCTGCATGCAATGACCGACCATGCCTTCGATATGCTGGATCGAAACTGGATCAAGGGAAGTCGAGCGTTGCTCTCCGCACTTGCGGACGGCTGAGATCCATCTCTTTTGTCTTTTCCGGCGGCTGGGCCGGCCAAGGGAGGTGACCTGATGATCCACAGGGAATCTGCACCTCCTCTTGACACATGACGTCCATTTGGCCACTGAGTCTGCCCAGTGAGTGGAAACCGACCACCGCCAGGCAATAAGGAATCCGCTTTGTGGAAGATCAGTGCCACGATCGCGCCATGATTCGATGGAGGTTGTCTGCCAACCATATCAGAGCGGACCACTGTGAAGAGCGGCACTCGCCACCATGGTAAGCTGATGTCTGAAGACCTGGGATTGGGTCGCCGTGGGCAAGAGAGGGAGAGAGCGGCCCGCAATCAGCTATCTCAACGGTACTATTCGGTCAGAAACTGGGACGTTCGATCTGGCCAAGAAGACATGTTGTTCGGGCGTGTGATGCCGGTTTCCTCTGTTCCTACAGCTTGTAGAGCGAGAACAGGTCTTCCTGCAGGGAGATACAGTCGAGTCCCATCCCGCACAATTCTTGCCTCCAACTGAGACGCCAAAAGTCGGTGAGGTCAGCGGGACGGCAATGGTTCTGAGGGGGACAAAGTATTGAAATTGTGATACCTTGACCGCCTGGCGCCGTGATGGCCCAAACAGCTAACGACCTGGTATCTGTGCAACAGGGAGGAATAAGTAGGAGTGAAATCATGTCCGGTGGACCAAGTCTGTCTTCCAGCATGCACAAGCTCACAGAGGTGAGCAGAAACAAGAGAAAGAGGGAGAGCAAAGTGAGTCGAGAGGGCGCCCAGGAAGATGCGGTATCTCGAAAAGGAGACCGGTCGGTCGTTCATTCTTGGGTCTACGCTTTCGTCATGTTATAAGCCGAGAGGAAGCCCACAACCCTGTTCCCTGCGATGACTGCATTGAAGAGGCAGGTTCAACAACTCACAACAGCAGCACCAATGCGAATCAAAGCTCTCGAGCATATGCACAAGACTGCCGTAGCGAAATCGGAACATGAAAATTCTGTTGCTCACCGGTCGCTCACGCATTCGACGTGCTTGGTCTCTGTGGTTAGTTGCCCACCCTGCAAGATCCTTACGTATCGTCCTGTGCGGCAAAGCGAGGGCAGGGCTTAAGATGTACTGAGCCGACCTTAAGAGTGGTAGGGACACTATGCCCACACAGCGCACTGACATCTTGCCGTAGGGTAAAATCATGGCACTGGGTAATACCGGTACGCATCATCCAGATCGACTGCTGCCGGAACTGTCCTCCTGCTTCCCCGGCGCATGTCTTCCCGCCTCGGGCTCCATCAACCATGAACTTTGTATTGTGGTTGGTTCCATAATAACGTAGTAGCATGCGACATTACGCTCGCGCAAAGAGGCTGATGAGGGTTTGATTGCTTGGGTGCAGCTTGAGCCGTAGCGAACGTCAACAGCTGCATTATCCACTGGTGTGAGTGAGTCTACTCGCTGTCGTCGACCTGCACTAGCTTAATGCACGCCAACATGGCAAGGTTGCAACTGATTGAAGGTCTCTCTCTCAGTCTGGGAGCTGGGAGACAGATGACGGTGCTGTCGTTCTTCACAACGAAGACACTGGTTCATACCAGTAATCCTTGCCGTGGAAGACGAAGATTCGCTACCGCTCGTCGAAGGTTCGAACAGCAAGCACTGGACTAAGGATGTCGTGATAGAGCCTTCTCAAACTCACTGGCAAGTGCTCACTTGCCGGTGTTATAGTGAGCTTGATAACTTGACAACGTGGTTATGGGCTTCTGGTCAGAACTTCGATCAGGTGTCCAGTCATGTCACTGCTCTTCGCTTTCAGACACGATTGCGACTCATCGGCGAACAGACAGCCGTGTCGAGTAATTCCGGAAGAACTTTTGCTTGCACGGAAATTGCCGCGGATTAACAAGGGTCCAATTTCCTTCCTCGAACCGCTTTTCGGCGTGTTGACGCAGGTCTGCCGTAATGTGTCCGGACGTTTTGCTATACCCCCGAACCTTGTGCGCACTGGACGACCAGATGGCTCGAGCTCGGTGGAGGAAATATGCTACATCTTCCCCGTCAGCATGGGTCCGGGCCGTTTGAGATGCAGACAGTGAGCGGCATCTCCCACCCGATCGCTGCAGATCGTGTGCCTTCGAGGGTCGTTGTGGACACCACGTCCTGATCTTTCGAGAACCGCAACAAAATCTTGGCGTTTATTAATAGACGAGTTAGGGCCAGTGCGATGACATTACAGCATAGAAGCTAGTATCCAAGCAGTATTCAAGGGAATAGACGAGACCTTGACTTCAAGCCGGGAGATCGTACGACTGGCAACGACGAACTGAAGTTGCCGACTCTGGTGAGGCAAGCCTGTGGATCTATGGGCACAGCTTGGAATTCTATGCGTTGATGGAAGGCATAGGGTGGGACAGCCAAAACGCCCTCACTGATGATATTGCTTCAACAGAAGGCGCTGCTTGTCTTCAGGGACCTGCAGCGAGCTGGAGAGGTATCCACTAGTCGAGAGGAGACACAGAACGTTCCCACATCTGAGTGAATGCAGCGGAAGCACGAATTGTGCGCCAGTCTCGCTCTGATTCATCTGGGCTGGGAGACTGTCGCGTGGCCCACCCGGTCATAGAGCTGCTGTGATTTGTTGTGCTATGCAATAAGGAAAGCATATCTTTCCGTTCAAGGAAAACATGCTCTGCCATGACAGCCGATATATGTTGTACTGTATCGAAAGCTATTATTATTATTATCTGTGGGTTTCGGAGGTGCGGCTGCTGGTTGTGCGTGTTTATAACTCGAGCTGCGGTACATGGCGCGCGCCAACTACGAGGCCGGTCCTTCTCTTACAGAGCGAGGACGATAGACGGGCTAGAGCCGAGCCATCTCCGCAGTTGCCTCCGTTGAGGGGCACGATTGCGTACGATTGCGACGTGCCCAGCCCGAAAGGCCCGTCTCGCTCCTCCGCGGCCGTTATCGAGCAAGGATGTCGGCCCCCAGTAATGACAAGCATGGCATGGAACCTGAACCTTGTCGGCGCTCTGGTCGAAATACGGCAGGTCGATCAGCGCGCGATGCAAATCACTTTGATCAAAGCGGTAGCACAGAGGGCGATTTTGGCAACGGCTTTACCGAAATATCGTCTAATTCCCATGCGTCTTGACCGAGTTTGTCATGAGAGGTGATGAAAGACGTGTACCTTGCATGGCCAATGCAATGCTCCCCTTCACAAGGACCAAGTCTGGCTCAAACAAGGGTGGTGGGACGTGCGGAAGTTGAAGACCGTTTATGTCGCGGGCGAACCCACGCGATGATGGTCCAACATCCAGAATCCATTCCGGTATGTGACCCGAAGTGCTCTGCTTTACAGCTAACAGTCACACTGCCCTGTGGCCCTGGACAGCACGTCTCTACCAGTATTTGGCTTATCGAGGCGGATGATTTCGAGATATGCTGCCGTTCGAGACTTAATTGTCATCATATTCGGAGAATTGCTCCTCGCAACATGTCACCAAAGGCATGATCGAAGCTGGAGGAAGCAGTGAATAGACTCGGCAGTGACTTCCCCACACCTGACGGCAAGATTCTTGAAGGTTGCGTGCTGTGTGATTTGTCTTCCGCTTGCCGCTTGATAGGCGCGGCGACCAGTGCTCGTAGCGAATGGGTTTGGTCGTGTGCATATAGGCAAATCATCGACAGGGTGGGCTGGTTCACAATCGACAATGAAGGTCGGCCCAGCTGCGCTTATGACGAGTGATTATGCTTGCCGCCTTGCCATGCTTGCCTCATGCCAATGGCACGACTTTCGTTGTTGAGGGCCTGGATCCACCAACAATACACGATGGGCTGATCGAAGTTGCGCTCGGCCACAAAAGATGAGAAGTTTAACCCCTCCTGTCGACCTCGCACGCACCCGCTAGGCCTGCCCAACGGTTGAGCAAGAACAGCATGAGCAAGCCGTTACAGCTTCAAGTGGAGCATCGGGAGAGGATCGATCTTGCCCTGTCGTACTGTATCTCGATTGCCACCCCGAGAGACAAACAACAAACGACATGTCTACACAGATCAGCCATGCCGACCGTAGAAGGCGTATGGATGATTTGGATCAGGCTGTAATCATCGTAGGTTCAGTCAAGTGCCGCTTTGCGTAAATGCGTCGTCGAGTCACCTCAATGGAGTCAAGGTTATTGTGGCCGTTTAGCAGATCCATATGAGGAACAGGGGGCAGGGAGTTGGACAGTTGTTGGAGAAGCGACCTAGGCCTGCTAGGCCGTCCAGGGTCGTGTGGATCGCAGTTCACTGCCCCATGCTGCTGAGCCGTACACTCCGCATATGGCGAGCTGCGATCTGCGGGACGGCGGAGACACATTCGAGGATATCGAGCGATTTGATGTCAACCTGGCCACTTCGAAAGTGAATCGCCAGGCTTTTGCCTTGCTATGATGGCCATAGTTGCAGTAACCTTGGAATTAGAAACGACCCTCACTGTCATGGGGTAGAAGCGGGAAACAGGGTCGAGTACCCTACCCTGAAGTGAGTGGAAAGTGAAGACAACCTAAGGTACCTTACCTCACCTTGAAGAACCAAGAGATCAAACAAGCGCGTCTAAAGAGGGAGAAGTCAGAGCTCGAGCTTCCTTTGAAAATAAAGGTACATGGAAGGAAGACCCGTACTTGACACCTGCCGTATTTGTTGGGAATCGGCAGCTCTACGCCGTTATTTGACTCTTTACGGAACTCTGAAGTTCCCATCCTAGTAAGACTGGTCCCTGGGGCCTATGATGTTGCAGGTTGTCCCGACTGCAGAAGAAATGGTAGGCGTCATCCAAATGGCGGGAGAAAAGGTGTGTCCATGAGCTTTCATGTTGCAAGCCAGTCGCCTTTTTGCCGGCGAAATAAAACCCTGAAGTGCTACGTCTAGAAAGCGATACTACCTGTCCCAACCTCATTGTAGAATACAACTTCAACTTTGTCACTTTTTGCTGTTGGTGACAGTGGAGGTTGAATCTGAGAATTGGCCGCATTTTTCGATAGCGCTCCACCTGCACGCCCCTCCGAGATGCAGGCGCCTCTACACGCCCCACTCTGATGCTTGGCTGGAGTTGGTGTGTGAAATTCGTCTAAGCTCACCCCCCCTCTTCCCCTCCCCCCCACAACCCCCCTCAATTGGAGAACCGGCCCTTGCCATTCTCTCAGTCCAACACATGTCAAATGTACTACAAACAATCTAGGTCTCTCGTCTCTCTCTCTCGTCTCTCTGTTTTTCACGTCAACAAATAAGACGTACTGCCATCTAGAACTCTCATCTCAGCTCTATTGCGTCAACATGGCCTTGATCGTCACGCAGCACCGTGTATAGTAGCTAGCAGCGACTGTGGGTGGAGGTCTGTTAAATCCATCCCGCTCGTCTTCCGCTTCCACCTCATGTACGTCGAGATTGGATACTTTAAGATTACCACACCTGCTCTGTACTAAATCTGTACCTACCATGAACGCTGCTCTACTCATCAAGTAATGTACCGTAGCGCCAAGGCTGCGCTAGTAGCCGCGGCTATGCATGTATGTCTACACACCTCTCTCTCGTCTTTTATTGTCCACTCCTCTCCATCACCTTTTCTGTGCGGTTGCTCTTGCTGTTTCTGTCCCAAGTGAGACTTCACAGACACCTCTGCGGTACTTAAGGTAGGGTCTCTTAAGCCACTCCATCTCCTAACCGCAAGCGTCTCATTGCATACTACTACCTTATCCTATATTGTCCGGCTCCCCATGTCTCCAATGGCAGGCTCGGTGGCAGTTTGCCATCTCGAACCGTGTGGGTTAGTATTACAACGCTCTCTTATATATATCCTGCGAGCCTTCGCCCCAAACTCTTCCCGCAAAACACCAACCTTCACTGTCGTTTTGCTTTTCTTGTCATTGTTCTTGCAGACGGGCCAATTGTGCTTGACAATGGCCTTGCTTTGTTGACCTTGTTTCTCGTGTTTGTGTCCTTCGTGTATGAACCGCTTCCCACGAGGCTTATCAAGCCAAGTTGCCTCCATCCTAATATCTCCGACCTCACTTGTCGTCCACCTTACGTGTCTTTCCGGCGACCACCCCTCCACGGCACCTCTTCTCTTTGCTGGTACTGTGGGCGGTATTGCGTGTACAGGCTTGCTTTCTTGCTGCCTCGCAACATCTTGTTCCTCTGGCTGGAAACGCAAATGTGCCAAGCTCAACAGACAGCGAGCCACAACGGGTGATACTTCACCTCCACCGATCGCCGGATCCGGGCTTCACGAGTCCTCTACCTTAGTCTGCGTATATACAATATACATTTGGCATTCACCTCCCGACGAGGAAGAGATTCACCCGGTCCATTGAATTTTGGAAAATTTTTGTAACCTCTTTGGTTATAACCCCAATAACCGGAGCAGATTCCAGACCAGACGAGGCAGGAACGACCACTGACAAGAATATCTTCGGAGAAGCATACGATAAAATCTCTGACACGATATCTTGTCATTAATGTTAAAAATTGAGGGCCTTTCTTGCCTTGCCCTCGACCATCTTCTTGTCTTCTGCATTTTGCCGGCTTCGTCTAGCCGTAACAACTTCTCTGCGGCCTCTCCGACCAGGCCTGGCCGGAACACCCTTCTCACTCCTACACGTCGTTGTTCCTCGCTTCCATATTCGTGGAACACCTGTGGAACTTGATCGCAAACCATCATGACCATCGCTATGGTCAACATCCCTGGATTGGGTATTTCGACACCGGACTTCCTCACATCAACGACCTTCTGGGCATACCTCTTCTGCATTCTATGGTATGCTCTCATGTTCCCCGGCCCTGACTTCTCAGCTTGATCCACCCCTTGCTCTGCCAAATCTCTGCTGACACTGCTTCAGGATCCATAGATACTTGCGTTTGATTGTACACTGTGTTAGTCACTGGACATACAAGTCGAAGCCTATTCCGGAGAAGCCTACATACACATCAGAGGATGTAACCGTCATCATTCCAACCATTCATAATGCATTCGAGGAGCTCCGACCATCTCTGCAGAGCATTTTGGCCTGCAAACCAGCAAAACTGATTTTGGTAACTACTTGGAACAAGTTCGAGGCGCTCAAGCAAGTTGCCGAAACCCTCAGAGCCCCGGGCTGCCACCAACCAGATATCGAGGTTCTACAGGTCGACAAGGCCAACAAGCGCCTGCAAGTGTGTGAGGCGCTCAAGGATGACCATGTGCAGACCTCCATCACTGTCATGGCAGACGATGACGTGGAGTGGCCGTCGACTCTGATGCCCTGGCTTCTGGCCCCGTTTGAGGAACCGGGAATTGGAGGCGTGGGCACACGCCAACGAGTCAAGCGTGTCTTTACAGGGCCTCTCTCAACACGGATCTTCAACTGGCTGGGAGCGGCGTACATTCAGCGTCGCAACTTCGAGATTACAGCTACTCACAACCTCGACGGTGGTACCTCTTGCATGTCTGGTCGCACCGGGGCCTACAGATCAGAGATTTTAAAGAGCCATGATTTCTTGGAGGGATTCCAAACCGAGCGCTGGGGCAATTACATTTTGAATGCGGACGACGACAATTTCGTGACTCGCTGGCTAGTCAGCCACCAGTGGAAGACATGGATCCAGTACGAGCGCGAATGTGAGATCGAAACCACTCTGGAAAACGGGACCAAGTTCCTGTTTCAATGCTCCCGCTGGGCAAGGAGCAACTGGCGGAGTAACTGGACAAGTTTGGCTCGCGAGCGTTACGTGCTGACGTGAGTTTATCCGGTGCAAACCGATCCCTACCCTAGCACCCTAGCACCCCTGTACATCCTTCCCTCCTTTCCCGTTCAGCCACCTTCTTGGCAAAGGTTTCGATGCCTGCCTCGAGTGGCCACCGGCGGCACGTCTCGTGCTCTTTGAGTGAACGTATTAACTGACACAATTCTTCACGCAGCCAGCAGCCATGGTGCACATATGCTCTCCATATCGCGACGTTCACCTCGCTAGCGTTTGTTACCGATCCGCTCCTGCTGGCATCGTGCTGGTGGGCGACTGGTGACTGGGATATGACAAATCGCAGATATGCCTTCTGGACACAGTTCGTGTTCATGTTCGCGTTCACCAAAGTCGTGAAGTTAGTTGGACTCTTCGTGCGGAACCCGTGCGACGTCATGTTCCTCCCTGTCTCCATTGCATTCGGCTACTTTCACGGACTGATCAAGCTGTACGCTCTCTTCACTCTGAAGATGGTAAGTTCCTACAAACTCTTACGATATAACAGACCTTAGGTGCTAATAATCAATGGGTAGACCTCCTGGGGTAGCCGAGCGGACGGTGATGAGCACAACAATTTCCGACTGCAAGAACGACCCAAGCGTAGCATGAGCATGGCGTTGCCCTCTGGGCCAGGCCAGGATCTCCTGCGCCTGGCTTCGGCGCGGCGGTCAACTCTCTCTCATCCGCAACCCGATCATATCCCTCTTCTCAGTGACTTTGCCCTCTCTGAGAAATCCTTGTTGTCGATGCATATATCGTCCGAGGACATTATCACCTGACGGGCGTAGACGAAGTCCATGACTTCCGCCATGGGACAGTCTTCTCCCCATCACACGAATTTTACGATACTCACGAAAGGCCTTTATGGTACGACTATGAGTGGCGATTCTTGCCTCTGGCAGGAATCAGGGCACAGATCGAGGAACAACAGGACTCGTCAAGTGGCCGCCACAACTTGTTACGATATGCCGCAGCGTATGGTCTCTGGTAACAGACCTACCGCCTCTGTGGGTTCGGCTTCTTTTTGGAATCATGGCCATGGTTAGGACTCAAAAGTTATCACTTTACTGGGTAATCTGGCCGGAGGAAAAGGCATTTGGGACATGGTTTCGGAAGGCACCTTGTCCCGAGGACTGGGTAAAAGTGGGAAAGGAACCCATATGAAATTCGCCAGCCTGCTTTCTCGAACGTTGATCAGAAAACTCTCCTGTTAGTTTATTGGCAGGGTTACCAAAATTGGCGATGCATCAAGACTTCAGATAGACTGGACTCCGGTGTAGATAGATGAGCCGCCAGCTTACTACTCTGGTAGGACATTCGACGTAATAACAGGTAATTTCCGGTCAAAAAATGCTAAAGATTTGTGAGAGCGGGTTGCCTTGCGTCGCAGCCATCTGATGTGACTAGATTACATTGTCATCGAGGGCGATAATCGTAAGTGTGCGTCAGGGGAGAAAGTATGGTGCACTCCTATCCACGCGACAAATATGTCAAGCATCCAAACGTGTTTTGTCTGAGTAGAACAGACGGACAGCTATAAGATATGACAAATTCATCATCAATCCCCCCCCAATGACGACACTCTGACCTTGTTGATCTCGTTCTGGTTGCTGTCGAGACACATGGTCATGTCACACGTCACACACGATTTCCACAACAAGACCACTAGCACAGACAAGCTCTCGCCAATCGTTTGTCTCCCACTCGAGATCGTGGTGAGCTGCATGCAGAATACCATCGTCACAGCCGCAAAAATTCGCGGCTTCTCCCCTGCTTCGGGAGGGGAGGGTACTGGCTGGGTAGGCTGTGAGGATCAATTCTGAACCTGCAAGGTCTGGCCGCTGGAACCAACCAAAAGTCTATGCCGACCTCCCAAAGGAAGACTCGCCTGCATAAGGGCGGAGGGTATAATCCAAAGCAGATATTGGTTTGTACTGAGTCTAGTCCTGATTCTCTTTCGCCTACAGACGGAGTGGACACCCATACCGAACACACTCACCCAGTCTAAGCTATTTCTGCCTACAATTACCACCGTGAGCCATTGGAAGAGTCGACGCGATTTGAACATCGAGATCGGGCCTGGACATGCACAGAACCTGGGCTTCGAAGGTCCTGTCGCAACGCACTCTATACAGTCACTTGGCAAGTCAATGATGCCACAATGAACATGGAGACATATACCAAGGGAGCATACGGCATCTGACATCGAACGGAAATGTCAAATCGATTTCCTTCAGATATGACGGACAAGAAGTGATTTCACTGTCCAGCTTATGCAAGGTACCTTGCGTGTACATGTGTTTCCCAAAAAGTACGTACATGCTGTGGAAGCACGAGACTCACCAGCAAGAGCCACCCCTAACGCTAACGGCATGGTCGCCTAGCGTCGATCTAAATCTAGCGATACCACCCGTCGTTCTTGCCTGCATGATCAAGATCCTCGTTGATGACGCCTAGAACATAACATAGTAAGGTAAGGTAGACAGAACGTCGACGGGGTGGTTGAAGAGAAGAGAGAGGAAAGGGAAACCAGAGGACCTCAAGGTCGCCTTGCAGCCGTCTGACTCGGGCCTTGAACCAACAAGGTCTTCTGTTCTGTTGCAACGACTTGCAGAGCCTGGAATTAACCGGTCGAGGGCAGCCAGTCCACAACGGTGGCGCCTCTGCATGAACTGAGGTGGTTGTGTGCATCCTCGACTTCAGCTGTTGAACTCCACCTCCAAGCAAAACAACACTACACAACAGGAATTTGGAAACCTGCTCCAAATCAAGATCCCACCCAGACCTTGAAGATACCTCACAGACAGTCAGACTACCAAGGTCAGCTCCATCTACCACATGATGCAGCCTTCACCAGAGCAGACACCTTCCCATCATTCAAGTGCGAGCTCTTGATCACAGACACGGCGCCATTCTCCACTTGTTGTCGCCCGCCTGACATTGTGTCTGACAATTAACCACACGAGACTATTGAGCAGTACGTACTGTGATATACATCGATGGTCCACGCCAACTTGTGGGCTGAATGACCCTTTAAGCCTCAACGGGGTTCACCTGTGCGTGCTCCGCTGCAGACGCGAGTTTGAGAAGACCAATCCACCCTACCTAAAGCTGCGCTGATCCACTTGTTAGCGTAGAGGTCGCTCTCCCGAACGAGGTTAGGTGTCTGTTCAAAGGTCCTCGCGTTCTATTACGTACTGCCACACCACTACACAGTAATCAGCGTTGTGCTCAGTACATCTACAGAGTAATGCCAGCAGCAGTCTCACTGTCATATTCCCATATTGGCGAACCCTGATCTGGCGACCCTCTTACTACACTTCTGTACATGTGTTGTACCAGCCTCGACGTGGCAGATGACACTGGCGCGGCCAGTATCCAGGTTCGTCGCTCGTTTTTTCTGCACTACTATGCCGCTACTGTACTATGTAGTATGCACGTAGTACGCGATTCACCACGAACCCCAGTTCTTGGCCCCCTGGTTGCCGTTTACACGACACACGCCTCATACTGCGATATATCCTAGCCCACCACAGTGTAACCCAGTCAGCGGCGCGCTTAACCACTTCTTCTAGGACCTGCATTTGCATCTGCAATGCGTCTGACCAAGTGGGCTTCAAGAGGAGTCGGCCGCCGGGAAGATACATTCAAATGCTACGAAGAGCCGAACATCAATCATTCACTGATCACGGCCAACGGAAACTTACGAAGCACGCTGTCACTTTTCGGGATAATGGTCATCTGCTGACCCTACAGTAGCCCATGTCTCGTCTTCGGAGCCACTGCCACTGCCACTACGATCGATGTGGGATCGTGACCCAATCCAGTCGCCAAGAATCGTCAACGCAGCCTAAACAGCTGACAGGCGCCGACTTATGTGTGGATGTCATGTCCATTTTTGAGGCTCTTTGCCTCTCATTGGACACGTTCCGCATTCTGTCCTCTGGAAGGATGACCACCTCCCGCCTCCGTGATCTAACCGATTCTTAGCCTTCGGGTAGCCACATGAGTGTAAGGTCAGCACCCAGCCCACGGACCAGCACGCTGTGTGGCCGGCTGTGGCAGGCTGGCAACACTTGTTGAAGCGTTGTGAGGGGGCGCGCGACTTCTCACGAAGAGGGGTTGACCGGGAGAGCTCGGGAATCAAACACCTGGTCCTTGCACTACGGGTGTGAACCAAGGAAGACCCTTGCAGGCTGTGGGGAAAGTCGAACACTGCCTACCCCAACGCGGTGGGGTGGCCATAGTCACTCCTTCAGCACGGTCGCGACAACAGTGCGCTGCACCACGATCGATCGAAAAGCTAGCCTGGAGATATTTGAGCCAAGCTCCTTCCTGGACGCTCGCTGAAGACGGGAGTCAAGATGGGACGAAAATCCTTGTCCTTGTCTAGTAGCTGACAAGCGAACCCCTCACGCAGCCTCTGCGCTCTTTATCGACTATGCCCCGGAAAGGATGCCTCATACTGCAGGTGGCTGGCAACAAGACAGCGACACAGTGATACCAAGTTGATGAAGTGGACGCCGCTCTAGCATTTTGTCCACGGTTCGTCAGCACGACATTAACGAATTGACATGACCAATATGCGGCCTGTCCATGGCAGTTGGGGGTTTCCATGACAGAAGGCTTTTCAGACACGGATTACACGTGCGGGATCCTGCCAGGACAATGAAGGGCACGCGAGTGGCATCATGCAGGGACAGACGCAGACGAATGAAACCTGTTATTGACTGCAAAACGGCAAGCGAGGGTTCGTACGGGCGTACAAACTCCAAGAGAGGACACGGAACCACCCAAGTTGAGCCAGACACCAAGCACGGACACAGACTTGAACTGCAGGCTGCTGCAGATTAGGCGGGTCATTGGCTTCAACGATAAGTGATCAGTCGCAAAAAAAACGTCCAAGGAAGAAAATATCCAACTTTCCCGTGCATTTCGAGACGCCAGTCGCGGCGAAAATAATCTCTCGATGTTGAGCACTATCTCTTGTGCCTACCTGCTTAATTGGTCGTCGATCCAGCTTCCTGTCTTGACTTCATGAGCATGGGGTTTATTGACTCGGGATCAATCAATCTGCGCTTCCAGATCTTCATTGAACTCTGGCTCCCCCCTGCACGAAATCGCAGATCAGGATCGCCTGTCCGTCATTTCTACCCCGCCGGATCTTCCGCACAGACACTCGCACCGATCGAGGCAAGTCGTGGCCAAGACCGAGCCGCCAAGACGTTGATATCGGTTTTGGAACCCTGGCAGACCCTGCCAGGCCGCTGAATTCTAAAGATTACGACGACGCGCGCCTCTCGAGTCCAACCATTGGTCAAGGCGTTTGAGTTCTGACGCCTTTGATTTGCGTCTCTTCCTTCAGAAGGGTGTCTGCTAACCTCGAGTTTCCCCTTCCAGCGTACAACTCAAGCTGTTCGACCAAATAAGCCTGCGCTGCACAAGAAATCCTGTGGCGGGAAGTTCAGCCTGTTCTCGACTCCAACCCCCAAGCCAGTTAATATCGCTTCCAACAACCTTTATGTCTTCTTCGACCGGAGAATGGCGGGGCTGCACATGCGGGCCACCCTATCGAGAAGAACCCTTCCATCCCTCCCACCCCTTGACATATTCAACATGGGGAATCCGGAAGTCCCGTTCCTGTGCTGGTTGTATTGCAGTTCAATATAACCTTATCACCTCGCCATTTTCTACTTATGGTATAACAACTCGGTCGTCTACCGGGCCGCATAGGGTTAGGGGGGGAGGGAAGCGATATTTTACTTTTAACCTAGCTCAGAACCGGATAAGTCTCGCAGCCCTGTGCCCGCTCTATATCCATATCCACTAGGGCAGAGGGTGCGGGCGTCCTGCTGCGCCGCCAACGTTTATATTCGTACACGGCGCCAATACGCAACAATCTGCCTACAACGTGCGTCTTTGAGGCAGAGATCCTTCACATAGGGTCAACAGTCGTCCGCTCGAATCCTGTAGCATCCAGTCCCGACTCAGAGTATCAGTGTCCAGAGATTGCCGCTGCCCGACAATCGCTGAGGTCATTCCCGCATTTCACCTCCATTCGTCTTTTTTGCTCCCCAATTACGCTCGAGATTTGCTGTTGAGTTACACCCCCCTTGTATAAGCACTACTAACGGCGGCGGCGGCATGAATGGCATAAGCTATGTCAGCTGCAGAAACCACTTTCGGATTTGATATCGATACGCTAGACAGTTCGAGGCATGAGTTCCGAGATACCCTCCATGCGTCCTAGTGACGAATAAGGGAGAGAGCAAAAATCGACCATAAAAAAACAATAAGTCCGAGAAGAGGCGGGGGCGTGGGCATAGTAGCAGCTTTCCTCAAATTTCTTGTCACATTTCGCAAGGGCGAAGCTAGGTAGAGTATGCATACATGATGTAATATTTCTTGCATATAAGACAAGCTGCTCCTTCTAGCAACAGTGCTGGTGCAGCACTTTGTCTCTTCGCGTACAGATCTACCCGTTTAAGCCTGGGGGTGGCTCATGATTTCACTTGCCTTTGCGTGGACGTGGAGAAAGCCAGTTGTGGTGTGTGTGTTTGGCCTGAGACATGGTGGCTCGTATTTCTCTGCCAATGTGCTGCCGTCTCGCCAGTTTTGTCAATGTGCTTTGTGGTGTTGTACTATGGAGGGAAACCCGGTAGAGGTTGCAACTCGGGCTGCTCGACCTTTATTGCGTGAAAACTCGGGAGATTGTTTCTCTGCCAATCATCATTGGGAAATATGTCCTGGGAGGATGTTACCTCACAGCGAATTGCCAAGGAGGAGGAAGAGCAGCTCAATGGCCGTCATGATCGACGCCACATTTGTGGCCAGAGGGCCTTCCTAGATATATCTAAGCCTCACTGTGTTGTTCGCGTTTGAGTACCAGACTAGTCTTAAACATTGGAGGGATCGCAGATGGGTGGCCAGAATATTGCATTGAACATGTCAGACATCAGGTGATGTCGCGGCACTCTACAAGCCTCGACACCGGCCGTGACACCACCTCAACTCACAAGCCCGGATTGAAACCGCCGATCCCGCGGTTCTCCACACCGGAACCCGGAGCAGTGTCCGAAAACCCGGCCCGTAGACCCACAAAAACACGGACTGGACCGCCGGTCCGGGCTTGCTGCTAGCCTCCTACCTCGAACACCGGAAGGCCAACGGTCCAATCACCAAGATGTACCTCCAACCTCCAATCCATCCCCAAGAACACTTAGTCTCCTCCTAGAACGTAACCTCCCTCTCCTCAGCAGGCGTAAGCAGAGGCGTGATAACACCGCAGACACAATCCCCTCCCCTTCCTCGAGATTCAGGAGCGTCGTTGACGGGGCCCCAGGACCCCTGGCTCCGGCTCCGGGCGTCCATCTCCTTCACCAACTCGACTATCCGCAGCGCCGCGGCGTGCGGGTCTTCGCTTGCCGGTAGGACCAGCGTGGCGGGCACGGGGTGCGGCGCTGGTGGGGGTTGGGGCGGTTCTTGTGCTGCTAGTTGTACGTGGATGAGGGGGCGGCCGGTCTGGGAGGCTGCTTGGGAGGGGACGATGGGGTTTGGATCGGGGCTGTCGCGGTTGATGTCGGTTAGGATTGCGGTGCGGTCGGGTTGGGAGGATAGGGCTGCGAGGAGGGGGTTGAGGGAGGAGGAGGGGGGGTGCTGGGTTGCTGTTGTTGTTGCGGAGGTTGAGCGGCTGCGGGATGATCTCGAGGATGAGGAGGATATACGGAGGCTTCTTGGTCTTTGACGGGGAGGGAAGGTTGTTTGCTCTGTTGGGGGTGTTGAGCTCGGTGGCGGTGGTGTCCGTGTCGAGGTAGAGGGCTGGTCGATCAGGATGGCTTGGTCGCCGAGCAGGAGGGATAGATATTCGGCTACGCATTGCTTGTTTGCCGTCGGCGAGCCGGTGATGTAGACCAGGGGCTGGGCTGCCGGGAGGGGAGGGGTGGCTAGGCCGTTGGTTGTGTCGGCTGTTGAGTTCATTGCTGGTTGAATTCCCTATGATGTCGAAGTTTGATATCGTGGCTCTATCCTAAGGTTTGGAAGTCTGGGAATTGTGCAAGGCCTCTGAAGGCATTCAGACGAGTCCCGTAGAAATACGGCAGGCGCGGAGGTTTATAACCTTTCGGATCCTTCTCGTCATATCGAGACCAAGGTGAAGTGCCTTCATGTACCAACAGGTATCGTTTGTTTACTCGTAGCAGAAGCCATCCCTGTCACGCGCTTTCGATAAGGTAGGAGTCTATTCACGACTGGCAGGACCGAACGAGGGAATCTATCTCTACGATCATGTCGATGTCTGCCGGTCCGTCGGTTCGACGAATTTGTGCAACGGGCACCCGTGAACTTTGATGTTGCCTGAAACTTAATGCCACCGGGTCTCCGCTGCAACGACCAATCGAGCGCGCAGTTACCTGAACTCTGTGTGAAGCCAAGGGGCGATGCTTTGCATGCAGATACTTTTCCTCAGCAGATGTTTGCTGTAGCAGTATGCCGCAGCAAACTTAACTACTGCAGACCGCCCACAACCATCTTGGTGAGTTGTGGAATTGAGGCCCGTACCTGCTCTAGACGCGGCAACATGCAGTTTCACCTGCATGCCCGCAGCAGCTTCCCCCGGACACATTCCAGATGCTTGGTTCCAGTATCTGTCAAACAACAGGCGGCCAGGGACTTCACGATCTGGTGAAACAAGAGGCCTGGCTTTAGATCTTGGCCAGCTTTCCACGGCAGCACTAGGCGGTGTGAGAATTGTCAAACCCGTCAACCTTATCAACAGTTACACATGATGCTTGACCGTGTGCTGCCTGTGTTGTGCGTTGTTCGTGTCGATCGCGCAACGACCATAGGCTCAGTGCTGATCAAGGCTCGGTGATCGTCGACCTGGAAGAGAGAGTTATCCCAACCTTGAACGCGCATGAGAAACCAGGCTGCGCATCTTCTCTTGTAGAGAGTTTTTGTATTCGAATGAATTTGTCTATTTTCCTGTGTGGCCAGGGTCGTTCCGTAGGATGAGAAGCAGGGTCAGACACACTCTGACAAGTTGCTCAGTCTACTCCTGACTGTCTAGAGCCACCGCCGACCATAGCAGCGCCACGCTACCACAAGATACTGAGCCGTGGTTCAAGTCCTCGTGGGCCGGACCTTCTTCGAAACGCAGTGGTCAGATGTGGCAAACGGTGTCGAGAGAACCACGCAATGGGCCGGTCGCCTTGAGGCAGATGAGCGCGTTAAAGCTCCGACCCGGCACCCGATATATTTCCTATGTGCCACCAGCGCCTCATCGCATGGTTTGCCATGTGCGCTGTCGTACAGTGACCGGTTCACGGCTATATTGAGAGTTTCAGCTCTTCAGATCGAAAGGTGGATGATCCAAGACCATATTGACTACTGGTCAAGAGATCGACGTTATGGAGAAGACCAACGCGCATTATGCTCCGTTCGAATAGGCGGCCAGTTGACATGACCCGGATTGCGACAGCGACAGTAACATCGGTTCACTGGACTCCTCAACAAACTAGAGCCCATCTAGCCCGGCCGTTGTGACACCGATATCACCTCTGCATAGTTCTCTCCCAGTGCATCTATCGGGCATCTTCACAATACCTCTGCTGGCCTTTCTCTCTCCATGGGACTTCGACATCGCCGCATCCCCATGAACCTCTGCTCGTGGCTGCTATTTGTGGACTGCCGAACTTTGGCGCTTCTTCCTCCGCTTCGCCTTCTTCGAGAGGGCTGACTCGAGTTGATGATCATTGCCACCAACACTGGTACCCTGGGGCTCTCCTTTGCCCTGGGCCACAACCGCAGCCCAGGATTTCGTCGTGATAAGTGGGACAGGTGGTGCAGGTCGGATTTCGACAATGGCGGGATCTCGTGCTTGCAGAGCAGAAGCCGATATTGACTCCGTGGATGAAGTTTCCGCAGGTGGAGACTTTCGGTCTCCGGGTTGCGCCTCACTCGATCTCCCCGGGCCGGCTTGAAGCCCCTTTTCGGCACTGGCTGCCTCCTGCTGACGTGCGGTAATGAGATTCTGCCTCGCGATCATCTCTTGCTGCTTCGCAGGATCGTTTGCCAAGATTGAGACCAAGTCTTCCGGGATGGGCGTCCGGAGCTCGAAGGTCTTGGAAAAGTCTCGGAGGACTTCCACCCTCTTCTTCGCCAACGATCGCTCCGCGTCGGTCAGATCTGCCTTCTTCGCAGCTTTGTCCTCCTCTTGGTCAGCTCCAGCGGCGAGCTGGTCGATTGTGAGAGGTGTCCGAAGCTCCAGGGTCTTGGCGAACTCCTTGAGTTCTTGCATCTTCAAATCCCTGTTGCGTTTTTCGAGCCTGCGCCTCTTGCTTTCTACATCCGCACGAAGCGTTGAAGCAAAGCTTTTGAAACTACCTAATACAGATATATCACCTTTGGCACTGTCTCGGGTGTCCTCAGCCACCGGTTCGGTGGCCGGAGCCTGGTCTCCTACGGCAACGTTATCTTTCTCTCTTGTTGGTCCCAGTCGTCCTACCGGGCGGTCGCTAGACTGAGGTGACGCCCCAGGACTCGGTGGCCGAGCCTTTCCTTCGCCAGGGCTTGAAATATCGGCATCGATCGTAGGTGAATTTGACTTCACACGATCCGCTGTAGTTTTATTGTCACTGAGCGGCGGAGAACTGCCCGTGATACGCGACGCCTCTTCTGCAATTAAGGGTGTTTTGCCGTGTGCCGCTGAGCTTCTATCTCTCACTAAAAAGCCATATGTTTTCTGCGGTGCCTGTGGATCTGAAACAGCGGTATACAGCGGTGGTGCCCCCGGTTTCTGCGAACGCAATTTTGTGTCAAAGTCAGCGCCACCCAAGGGAGGAAAGTGGTATGCGAGATTATTCAACCTCGCGTCCTCTTGTCCAGATACCGTACCTCCGGGGCCAGGGAAGTTTCCACGCTGGACGAGCTTGTCGTTTGGCGTTGGAAATAATGTAGCACCACGGACGTGGTCTCGCATGACTACCGTCTCGGTCCATCGACCAGACGCCTGAGTGAACTGCTCAGGGCTGCGTGCTGGTACATCAGGCGGCCATGCGCTTGTGGTATGTCCCTTGCTCTGCGCTACCGCGGGATCATCGATTGGTTGAGAATATGACCATATCCAATGATGCCCCTGTGCCGTTTGGGCTGTGGGACGGTGAGATGGGTCCGCAGCCATCAGGGAATGGATGAAGTGCTGTGATGCATGACTGGCATGAGCTCGACTCAAGGCTTCGCGTGGGAAGGCTATGACCCCGGCTTGATATTGGTAGAGAGCTGCAACAGAATCGAAAGTCGAATGCCCGGTAAGCATCTGAAAGATCGTCTCGCCGAAACACCACATGTCTGTGGGTCTTGCATCCGTCAATGGCGCATGTCCATTGAAGCCAAGCGTCTCTGGGGCCCAGAAACCGGGAGTCCCTCGTACGGTGGTCGCCCCGGTGATGTCTACCGCCCGTTTGGTAAGACCTAGATCGCATACCTTGACCCACCACCCTTCAGGCGGCTTAGACTTGATAAGGATGTTCTGTGATGTAGTCAGCTATTATGAAAGGAATAGACAAATATTTTGAGAGGTGCTGACCGCAGGTTTGACATCGCGATGAGCAAAGCCCTCCTGGTGCATCATGGCTAGAGCACACAGCACCTGAGACGCAATATCTCGCGCTTCATACTCTGGAAGTGTCTTTGCAGACTCCAGATATCTCTTGAGATCTCCATGCTCGCAGTACTCCATCGAGATACACAGATACTTGGGTATCTCGTACCAACCGGCGAAGCGGACGAAGAACTCGGCGTACTTGAAAGCAGGGTGAGTCAACATGCTGTACCAGTTACGATGCAGAGTGCCACTTACTCTCTCTTGCGAGAACTTGGCCAACGCCTCGAGCTCGCGCACATAGTGTAATCCCTTCATCGTCGCGCCGCCGCCGGGGATGCGAATAGCCTTGACTGCGCGGCGTTCGCTCGAGTCTGTACCCGACTGTGGCAGTTTGTGCTCCAGCCATACCAATCCACCACCCCCATGGCCGAGTATGTTATCATCATATCGAATCCAGCGCTCCTCCTGTGGCGCGCCGCGTCGGCGGACAATGCGACGATGGATCGTGGTGTTTCCTTCGACTCTCGTGTCTAGCCTCGCGTCGCGGACGAGTTCTGGCAGCTGAGTTTGGCTCCCTGGATTTGGAACCTGTACATGGGCTGTTTCGGGTCTCCAGAACGTGGTCCCTCGTTGTGCTCTGGGGCCCGGGGCCGGGATTGGAGAAGGAGATCGAGCTAATTGAACGCGGTCGGAAGGTTCTGGCACGACCACTCCGGCTAAGCCAGGGGGCATCGAGACAGACATGTCCAAGAATATATAGCGGCAGCCGAAATAGTGAACGAAGCAAGAAAATGACGCAAAGACATCGGTAGCCCGGAGTAGTGTATAAAGACCAGCTCAGCTGCGGATGATATCCGGAGTCGGACGCAAAGCAAGCATTCGCGCAAGGCTCGGCTGTTATACGGTCTGTCGTTGCTTCGGCCGGTCAAGCTGGCGTCGTGAGCCGCATTGGCCGACACATATGCTATGGCATTCACACCGCTCGCACATGAAAAGACAGGACAGCCTGGTGCCACTCAACACACATTTAAGGAAAGCTAGTAAAGGGAAACCCAAGACTTATTGCATGTGGGCTTAAGCACTAATATCAAGAGCCAAGCAAGCTGAGGGCTCAGCTGTCCACGGGCAATTGCATATCTGCAAGGTTGGATATCGGACTCCAGACGCACGGAGCCAGTATGGATGCAAGCGTGTAGCGAATCCAATGCACACACCTTGCAGCCTCTCTCACGCCTGGCTCTAGATGCAGGGCAGAATCCCAGGTCAACCAGTCAAAGCACAGCAGATCTCATTGAGGGTTATGCCTCGCGGATATGTACAGCGATTTGGAGGCGGAGCGGCAGCCACGTTTCTGCCTGCGCCACGATGCCTTCTAGATCGTCAGCGGCGGGATGTTAAGGATGCATAAAATACATAAATCTTTACTCTTCAAGCGCGTTGACAATAAGTGCAAGTCTCGCATGTTTGCCCTCCGTCGGAATCGATGTCTGTGGAACTCGCCCTCGCCATCCCAGCAACAGTTGATCTGTGCCTAAAGTGCGAGACCCAACCTTTCTCGTAGATGAAAACTACCAACAAGTTGTCATGCTGACAATCTTGCAGATATGGCAAAGAGCTCCAAAAGCTGTGCTCCGCGCTGAGAAACGCGGACGTGCAGGTGTCGGAACGCGTACTGCGACTTGACAACGGGTGGGTGAAGTTCACTCATCAGCTCAACTTCCTCCAGCGCATCCAGCATGTCATGGAAGACGAGCACCGCGACGTCTGCGAGCAGACTCTGCGGGTGCTTCTGGGGAAGCTGGAAGTCGTGACCGATATGCTCCGGGGTCTCCTTAAGCTCGAGGTGCCCCATGACACTGTCTCGAATCCCGTGTTGGACGTGCGGGTGCGGAAGACCAAGTTTGCCTTCAAGAAGGAGAGCCTTGACCGGGCCATCGAGGAATTGGAGGTCTGGCAGAGGACGGCGGACCAGTCCTGGTTCCTGCTCATGAGAATCGCAGATTCTCAGGTCGACGATGCACTAAAAGCAACCGCACCAACATCCTACGGGCCTAGCACCGCCATGGCCATCCCGTCGGCTGTGAGCATCCGGTCCGGTCTCTCTGGCGGGGCGAGGAAGCCCGGACTGACCCTCAGCGTCGACGAACTGTCCCAGATGACAATATACCCACTCGCGTTCTGTCCTGCGCTGATAGCTGAGCGGGTGTATTCGTCGGGACAGACCGGCGCCTACGTGCTGAGCCACATACCCTGCAAGCCCTTCGCGAAGTACGACATCATCAAGCAGAATGCGCGGGATCTCGCTCAAAAGCTGCAGCACGACGATCCATACACGTTCGGCCTCCTCACGTGCAAAGGTGTCGCTACGCCTTCCAGTGTTCCGCGCGTTGCTGAGGGCGAGTCCGAGCCTAACGTTACCTTGACCATGATCTTTAGGATGCCGCCAGGGGCGTCCAGCCCGAGGAGTCTCCGTGACCTCCTCCTCAGCACACCGGCTCCGCATTCGCTCTCGCTCCGATTCGACATTGCGCGGCAGCTTGCTAGGTCGATCGGCTCTGTTCATGCTTTGGGGTTCGTGCACAAGAACCTGAGGCCCGAAACGGTGCTCATCTTCAACAGAGGGGACGGCCCGACACAGTCACTGTCAGTCTTCCTCGTCGGCTTTGAGCATTTCCGCAGGGAGGACCAAGCGACCCAGCGCCGCGGCGATGACTTCATCGAGCGAAACCTGTACCGACACCCGTCCCGCCAAGGCTTCCGGCCGCGAGACGACTACATCATGCAGCACGACATCTACAGCCTGGGCGTCTGCCTGCTCGAGATCGGGCTGTGGCGGTCCTTCATCTCGTGCGAGGGAGCCCAGCCCCTGAACACGGAGTTCTTTGGCCTCGAGGCCTACGCGAGCTGGGACCGGATCCGCGAGTTCATGATGATGTCGGCCAAGGAGCAGCTCTTGCCGCTGGCCCGGTCGCGGCTCCCGCAGTACATGGGATCGAGATACGCTGAGATTGTCGAGACGTGTCTTACGTGCTTGGACGCCGACAATGCGGATTTTGGAGATGCGGCAGAGTTTGAGGACGAGGATGGTGTCCGCGTCGGGGTGCGGTATATCGAGAAGGTTAGTCTCTTTGTAATTCTATGTAGCGCACCTCACATGCTGAGACTCTCTAGGTTCTCCTCCGCCTCAATCGACTGTATGTGTAGGCTGATGTCATGCATCATTGGTTTCGCACCGGCCGACCTGTATGCTATGCCTATTGAGAGGAATACAGCCTCAAGTCGTCAAACCGTGTGAAGTTCTCCACTCGGATCTTATTTGTCATTGTGTAGTATTTGAGTTAAATGAGCTTATTAGACTGCCAGGTAAGGGTTGATGATGACTGTCGTGGATGGTCATCGTTCAGAGGGACAAAACGTCATCCAGGCGGGCAGTGCGGGGGGCAAAAGTGGCTGCAGCTTGTGTGGATCGACCACCGATCTCCAGCCTCCAGGCCGCCAAGTTCGCAGGGATTGATGCTCTATAGCCAATAGCACCGATGCGTATAGGGGAGCTTTGTTGTCTGTACTCCAGCTCTGATTGTTGGAGCAAACCCGCCGCATATTCACTCCTTTCCGGTTAAGTTGGCCCTCCGCCAGTTGCACAGCCTCCGTCTCCGTCGCTGTCTTCGCCTTACAAAAGGGAGTCAATCCTTTCTACTCGAATAGGAGACTACATCACCCAGACGATTGCTTTACACGAACCGTCAAGCATTACCGTGTTTCTATCACAAATATAGGTACCGACGCAGCCATGTGTTTCGGAAGCAAAGACAACATCCAGGACAACGACGCGCCACGGCCAGCACAGTTCGCTCCCCCACAGCCAACATACGCATCCACTCCTGCAAAGGCGAGCATGCCCGTGTCGCCAGTATCGCCAGTCTACCAACAACAGCAGCAGCAGCACCAACCACCGCCGATGGCCGAGCTAGCTGCGCCAGAGCGAGACCGACCCGAGCTCGGCGGTGACGAGGTAGCTCCTCCACCCGGACCACCACCATCTCACCGTCAAGCAGCCGACGACTTTGCACCTCCTCCCGGCCCGCCACCGGCTCGGAACACTCATGACGACATAGCTCCTCCTCCGGGACCCCCGCCATCCCATCGTCAAGCAGCGGATGACTTCGCTCCTCCTCCAGGCCCTCCCCCATCACAATCCAACAACCCCTTCCGCCAACAAAACACCACCAGCTCAGACTTCGCACCACCCCCCGGTCCTCCGCCCACCTCCTCCAACAGCGACTACACCGCCCCTCCCCCCGGCCCACCACCCTCACACACCAAGCCCCAACACGATTGGCAGACCCTAGTACCAGACACCTCCCTCTTCCCGCCCCCGCCCGACATCTTCTCAGGCTACGACCGCTCCCCAGCCACAAACGCCACCGAAGCCGAGGCCGAAGCCGGCGAGGCCTGGTGCGCCTCGCACCCGCTGTCCCCCCCTCTCGACCTCGACGCCACCGTTCTCGACGGGCGGCGGACAGGCAGCGTCCGGCTCATGGCCCCGGATGCAGGGCCGTTCAAGGGCAGGCTCGACTGGATGGGTGGCGGGGTGTGGAGGGGCAAGACGGACAGGAAGGCGGGCGACTACTGCTACATCGGATACCCGCCTCTCTACGCCGTCAGGCGCGACAGTCCGCTGGTCGGCGAAGAAGGGGGGAGGAGGAAGAGGACGGTGTACTACGAGGTCCGGGTGCTGCCTGACAACAAGAAGGAGGGGGAGATATCGATCGCCATCGGGTATGCGGCGCTGCCGTACCCGAGCTTCAGGATGCCCGGGTGGCATCGGGGGAGTCTGGCCGTGCATGGGGACGATGGGCATAGGTATATCAATGATCGGTGGGGGGGGAAGGATTTTGTCAAGCCCATGAGGAAGGGGGAGACGTATGGGCTGGGGATGGTGTTTACCGCGCTCGAGGGGGGGAGGATCGAGACGGAGGTGTTTTTCACGCGGGAGGGGAGGGAGACGGGCAGGTGGAACCTGCATGAGGAGACGGACGCGGAGCAGGATCTGCCTGTTACTGGGCTCGAGGGGTATCACGATCTGGCTGCTGCGGTGGGGTCGTTTGGGGATGTGAGCTTTGAGGTTGTCTTTGAGCCGGGGAAGTGGGTTTACAAGGAGGTCGAGGTCTATTAGACTACCTTACCTTTGCCTCTGTAGATGTAGGTGTGGATGCAAGGCGGCAGGGGAGGAGCTGAGGGAGCTGAAGGGCGCTGAAGGGGAGCGGAGACCTGCAGCTGAGAATAAGGTAGAGTTTAGTTTAGATACCGTTTTTAGTGGCCCCCACCTGAATATTTCCATTTCAACCATCTTTCAACATCACGTCTCGTCTTTTTTTCCTTGTGAATCATCACAGCACAACCATGTTTCCTCCAACCAGATATACGAGGTATTGAAATGAGATGATGAGATGTCGAATCTCCAAGACAAAGAATGGGATAAATATACAGACGAAATCAGGTCCATCGACTCGGAAGAGCTGCACGAGACCCGCCCGAACCGATGGACCGGTCCCGCTTCGACGTGGAGGAAGCTGACGGCCGGAGACAGGCAGACATATGCCGCTATTGAGGCTATTAGGAATCGTGATCTGTCCTTGCATTTGTACAATGCCTTTGCGCTCAAGCGGGGAGGGCACCATGGTGGGCCTGATGTCGAGGTGAGTCCTCTGAGAAAATGTACGTATACAATGGCTGACGGATTTGCAGGACGTCAACAAGGAGACAGGCGCGTTAGCCGCCAGTCATGATGATACTTGGGCCCCGGATAAGGCGTGGACTGCCTGGCCGTTGAGCTTGGATCGTGTGCCGCCGACAGATTTCATGCCTAGAAACGACGACGACGACGACGACAAGGATGGTCGCACTTTTCGTCGGCCGCCGAGTCGCGAGGGTCCTGGCCGCGAACTGGAGGAGGAGTTGTCTGCTACGATCCTTGGGTTTGCAAAGGAGAGGTTTCGACAGCGGCGTCTGGATGAGAAAGAGGAGCCGGAGCGGCAGGTCGTCCGCAGTGTTGAGACTACAGGTGGAGAGGAGAGCGATATATCTCTGCCAAAATTCAAGGCTGAGTCCCAGTCTGGTATCGAGGAAGCAGACGAATCAGACGAGGACCGTGAAAACGCCGCGTCTGATGCTCCACCAGAGACGGGGTCCCGTCAGCGGAGGGAGTCGCCTGGTCTCATACCGACGGTGTCTGCCGATGACGAGCTGTCTTACGACATCTTGCGTCCGATGACACGGCACCTCCTGACAAAGCTGGACAAGACACTCACTGTTCTTCACAACGCGCAAGTGGCCGGGATTGACTATGGATCAGATTCTGACCAGGATGAAAGGGAGGAGAAGCCAGAACACAAGGCTCCAATGAAACGATCCAAGCAGAAAGTCCGGCTCGGAGACAGTGGCACGGATTCTGCAGCCCCAGGAAAGCCGACATCTCGCAGACTTGAGTTGCATACCCCTCAAGACGGCGAGACAGAATGGGAGATGATAGTGCGGCTGGCGAGGAAATACCATCGACGCATTCCTCGCACCTCAGACGATGAAGCCGAGACCAGGACGGCAGAGGCAGGCGGCAGCCGAACGAGTCGGAGGCAGAAGAGGGCGAGAGTAGCGACACGCTCCATGTCCAGGATGTCTTCCGGAATGTCTGACACCGATTCCATCCGGAGGAGGCGACTCGGCTACTGGGCCCTGAGAGACTGGAGCGATGTTCTTGGTGCAGCTGCCATTGCCGGATTCTCGCCTAGTGTCATCTCGCGAGCAACGCAGCGGTGCGCCGATCTATTTGGTCAGGGTATGGAGGTCAACGTCCTAGCCGAGGAGCCGGCTACAGGTCGAAGCAAGAAGAGCCGAACAACGAGATATGTACCTGGTGGAGACACACGACCTATTCGGGATGAGGACGACCAAGAAAAGGGTTACCAGAGCGAGGCCCAGCAGATACGCGCCGTCAGTCGAGCATCTAGTGTCATCCTGGATGGGTCTTTGTCCGAAGAAGACGGATCAGTGGCCACGCCTCGCCGAAGCCGGCGAAGTTACTCGGTTGGACCGTCTGTCGTGAGGCTCTACTGTCCACACCCTACCTGCTCTGGCGCGATCAACGGCTTCGCACGTCGATACAACTTGAGACAGCATCTCATTGTCGTCCACGGCAAGAACCCCGAGGTCGTGTCTGAAGATGAAGATGATATGGACGAGGTCTTCGGTGCGGTGCATGTCGACGGCTTCCTGAAGCCTATCAGACCCAGAAAGGGCTGGAGGGCAGGAGACACCAAGGAGAGCATTGGGAGGAAACAGCTACGAGGCCGGAAAAAGGCGAGGGCGGGCACACCCCCGCCGAGACATTTCTTCTCGGACGATGGCTACTATGCGGAAGTCAACGATGATGATCTGATCAAGAATGAGGACGACCAAGATTATATATGACCACAAGAGGCTGTATATGCCTTGTTGAATCGATAGCCGTTGCTTTGGAATCCTTGCAGGTCGTCACGGACGCCACTTCGTTTCGCGGAGGCCCTAGCGGAGCGCTTGGTCTACCAAAGCGAGAATGAGATGCGAAGAGGTGGTTGACCTGTAACCGGCAGGCTTGTACCTTCAACTGTACGTGTAGTAATTGTACACCTGCGGAGGTCCTGCTCATTGACTATCATTTTCATTCATCCAGCACTGATCAGAAGACTCTTGGTCATGGCGACATGCGGAAACCTAAGTCAAGTATATGAGCACCCGGATACGGCACTGAAGTCTATTATCGCATTCGCTAAGCCTCAACATGAGTCTACACTCGCAGCCAGTCATCTTGACCCCGTAACTTCACCAAGGAAAACCTCCCCAATGGTCCCACAACCCAGACCGATGCTTCAATGGCCAAAGAAATAGATCTAAAATTTGCAACATTAAGGACCACCACTCAATCATCTACGCGGCAGGGTTACCGTTGAACGCCAGAGCGTTGATAGTCTTGCTGTTGAGGCCGGTGATGACACCCTTGTTGGCAGTGCTAGCGATATAAGAGCACAGCTCCTGAGGAGCCTTCTTGCCGAGAAGAGCGAGAAGGTACGCACCGAGGCCGGTGATGTGAGGGGTGGCCATCGAGGTGCCGGAGATGGTGTTCTATCACAACCACTTTGTCAGTCTTGACCACAAAGTAAGGGAAGATGTGAAATAACAGCAGCCACCAAAGGGGTAGTACTCACGGTATCGTTTACGCCACCGTTCCAGGTACTCAGGATTGAGGAACCAGGTGCAAAGATATCAACAAGAGTTCCGTAGTTGGAGTACGACGCCTTTGCGTCGTCGCTAGTCGTCGCTCCGACGGTGCAGACCGTCGGCTCCGAGGCGGGCGAGAAAGAGGCAGCATCCGCATTGTTGTTGCCCGCGGCGACGGCGAGGAACACGCCTGCCTTGATCAGGGCTGCGGCGGCGCTGTTGACGGCCGACGATGTGCCGCCGCCCAGGGACATGTTGGCCACGGTGCCGTTGGGGCAGTTGCGCGTCTGCGAGTCGGTGGCCACGAAGTTCATGCCGTCGATGACGCCGGAGCTGCGAGTCTCTCGTTAGCTTTGGCTCGTCGACTTGTGTGATTAGATGAGGTGTGGAGACGAGCGGGCACGTACAAACTGCCAGAGCCACCGGCGTCGAGAACCTTCACGGCAAAGAGGTCGACTTTCTTGGCAACACCGTACAGAACGGAGCCGATTGTGCCAGCAACGTGTGTTCCATGTCCGTTGCCGTCGGTGTCGTCGCCGTCACCGACAGAATTGTGAAGCCAAGTGGCGCGGCCCTCGAATTGCTACGTCACAGCTCAGTCAGCTTTGCAATTGCCCATCAAGCATAATGGATCATAGCTTACAGAGTGCTCGACATAGATGCCAGTGTCTATGACATAGGCACAGACGCCAGCGCCGGCACTCTCGTCGTAGACGTAGGTGCTGGCTCCCTTGGTTTTATGGGACAGGCGGGCAATACCCCACGGAGCCCCTGTCTCCGTCGTATAAGCATTAATGGACACAACACCATCCTTCTCGATGTACTCGACCTACCCAACCCGGGATCAGCCACAGTTTATCAACCAGGGTTTCTGGCTTCAACTTACCTCGGGGATCTTCTGGATAGTAGCAAGGGTCGAGGCATCGAGCTTGGAAGCGAACCCCTTGAATCCAGGGGCCTTGTACACATGCTTTGCCTTGGTGGACCCAAGCTTGCTCAGGGCGCTGTGGAGTACATCCTCAGACACCCCGGACTTCAGCTTGACGATGTACTGGCCGGGGATGATGTCGGCTCCGCGGGCCTCAATGATGGGCGCGAGCCGGGTTGCCGGTATCGAGGCGGCAAGACCCAGAGGCAGGGTAGCGAGAAGAGCGGTAAAGTGCATGGCGAATTATCCAAATGAATACAGAAAGGCTTGATATTGCAGCGGTTGTATGTCTCCCGAGATTCCTTGACTTTTGCCGGTCATCCTGGGCGATATTACCGTCATACGTTCGTCTATTTATCTCTTTTGTTCTCCCCGTCGTCTCGCGCCATCTCATCTGGAGATGGCCCTGCCCTGCCCTGCCGCTTTACCACCTTCCCTCTACAGACGCTCGAGGCCCCGGTCCTCGTGATGCTCCATCGTCTACTACGGTAACGATTCTGCTGCAGCACGTCAACATGGTGATAAGAGAAGCAGGGACCTTCCATGCTGAGGTGCTCGAGTAAGAGGGCGAAGGATTTGTGTCAAATGCCGCCGCGGTGATGTGACGGTGTCATGAGCTTGGCCGCATGAGAAATGTAGTTCTCATGGAATCTCCGATATGCAATGACTGACCACCGAACGTAGGCAGACGGTCTGTAAATAGAAGGAAATAAATGAGAGCAGAGCCTGTATGCTACCCACGCGAGTGAGATGCCGCACAAAATGGAAGGTCGACGGTGAAGGACTTCTGTCATTCCCTGGCCTCGGCCAAAGAGAGTACCTCCTCGATATTAAATGCCATGGCGCGTGCTATCGTGCCGCTGCGTAGGCCTGTGCAGACGGCTTATCGTCGAAGTCCACAAGGATGCGTGGGACGAGCGCCGAAGCAGAGTTACATCGTGTCGCTTTCTGCCGAGCTTCTCCGTACGGCACACAGCACGAGGGGCATGTCGGTACAGGATCAGGGTCCTGTACATCGTATCCACCTAGGTAGCAATACCGCCGATTTGGTGTCGACCTTCCCTTCTTGAACCCAAGAGAAGGGTGACGTGATCACCTGCACGGCAACTCCCGATTAGGCAGAGATGCTGGACACTCGCCCTGGGCACATCTTTGGGCGGAAATCTCGTCGATGCAAGGTTGACTTAACGTGACACCTGCGATATCTAGAGATCTTTCGTCATCAAGAGCGACGCGCCGGCTGGTACTCAGAAGCACCTTCTCGAAGTCCGTTGCACTGGTCAATATCATTCGCAAATACTGGCCTGTTGTAAGGAACGTTTCAATGAAGGATGGCTGTGACCTTTTGTTACACTCGCTGGCACTGCGAGACGAGGACAGAATATCTTTTTGCCATGCCTTATTTGACTCAGGTATCATCAGTTCCCTCTCTTCATTTGATCTTTTCCTAGTGGCCTATGTAGAGTTAGTATTGTCTAGTGGAGAAGCCAGGGAAGTCTGGATCATGGAGTCGCTCTATTCACTTACATGACTGAGTCTGCCAATAGCGACGATAGGGCAAAGATATTCCCCTGCGTGACAGGCTATACCTCTCCCCCTATGTCTTTACTATACGTGTAGTCGGACGCCACCCCTTTTTGTCCTTAAAGGTTGCTTCAAGGGCGACACAGAGCTGGCTGTCGAGCTTGGTAATGTTGGGGCGATAAGCATACATCTCTGCACGAGTTCGGGCTTCGTTTAGGTGTAGGTCTATGTGAGTTTAATGTGCTTAGGGAAATTTGAGCTAGTAGTGTGACTCTAATCAACCACTATAGGATCGAATAGCCATTTGCTCTATAAACAGATAACATCTAATTCCGAGTCAGAACATATTGCACCTGGACTGGATGGCTGCTTGACTGACTAACACATGAGTTCGATCATAGGTCTAGTCATATCGAATCCGGTGACAACGTTAAGACTTGAGCGATCAGGTTTTAAGCTGGATCTGCAACCTTGAGCAGCGATATATATGTCTAATGTCTAAAATTGCATTCACAAAGCACTTTTGTTCTCTGTTCAACACTTCATGCTTTATATCTATTACTCTTCGAGAGATAGAAGTTATCAATACATGGCATGTTTTGTATCACTCACAGTACTTTATTCATTGAGATACAGCTGTCCCTCATGATAGCTCACAACGTCAACAACAAAGCAATGATCATGAATCGACCATGTCGAACCTTTTCTGTAAAGCGGATCATTGTTTCCCCTACCTAGACTTAGAATTGTGCCTTCAGTAAGGTACATAAAGTGACCATTATTGCTGAGTTGTGTGACCTTGCATCACAGGCTATGGGGTTATATTTCACCCCGTCTCTAGGTGACGTATTCAGGTCTATATGTCAATCGGAGTGAACTGCAGAGCAATGCTAACGGGATCGACGCAGGTACATTATATCTCGGAACCGCAACCCCCACATTTCCGTCTTGCCGATGCACAAAACAAACATCCTTGCGATGTTTTACTGTTCAATGCCGGCGCAATTCAGGCCGTTCTTTCTTCCTCGCTGCGATGTTTCCACTTCGTGTGTGTCAATTCCCTAGAAACCTTCCGTTTTTGTGTCTAGTGCCAGTCCTATGTACCATTCGGTCTCTCGGTTCAAGCAGACCCGGCGCGGACGTGTCAACATACCCAAGTGCGGCCACGCGGCCTTCCATCCTGGTACTACATCATGATGCTGATCCCGACATGTGTCTGTATCCTCAGCCTGGTAGAGGACAGGGGCCGGTGCGGAGGTCCGGGCTTTTCGGCCAACCGGATGGAAGATGTCGTGTTATAAAGTGACATTGCTCAACGCCGGCTTCTTGACCATGGTGACCGGTTTTATGGCATCTCCCCTTTGGAGCAAGAAAGCAACTGCTTTCTCGACTAGGAACCCGACTTGCTCAAAGATGTGGTATTTACTCTGGTCAGGTTTGGTCCTAGCCGCTGGAGTCTCTGCAACGGCACTCGCGGACGTCTGCACGATTTCGTATGTCCAATCAGTGTTACCGGCCGACAACTTCATCCAAGGGCTCACTCTGTCGACCGACTCAGTCACAGCAAATTCCGTGACGAACTACACCGTTCCCGCAAGTAGTTCAAACCCCGGGAAGTCAGGTCTCAACTTCTGTAATGTGACATTCTCGTATTCACATAAGGGCTTGAATGACAAGGTTGGCGCTGTCCCAGGGCCAAGCAAGGTGCGTCCATAGCTGACACTGTCCCAGGTCAGCCTTTGGTTTTGGCTACCAGCTCCCGATCAGTTCCAGAATCGGTACTTATCGACGGGCGGAGGCGGCCTGGCTATCACTTCCGGCCAGAACGGGCTCAGCGCTGGTATTGTCTACGGTGCGGTAACCGGGACCACAGACGGCGGTTTCGGTGGTTTCAGCAAACAGCTCAGCGACGTCCTCCTGCTGGGAGACGGCACGCTCAACTACAACATGCTCTACAACTTCGGGTACAAGAGCATTCATGAAATGAGCGTCCTAGGAAAAGAACTGACAAGAAAGTTCTATAACTCCACCAAGCTCTTCTCGTACTACTCCGGATGTTCGGAGGGTGGGCGCGAGGGCTTCAGTCAGGTTCAGAGGTACGGAAGTCAGTTCGACGGTGCTGCCATCGGTGCCCCTGCTTTCCGTCAAGCCTTTCAGCAAGTTCTCCACCTGTTCAGCGCCGTCGTAGAGAAGACGCACGACGACGCACCTTCACCGTGCGAGCTCGAGAAGATCAATAACGACACCATTGCCGCGTGCGACGCTCTCGATGGGCGCGTAGACGGAGTGGTGAGTAGGACCGACCTCTGCAAACTAAACTACAAGCATTCAGCGAGCATCGGCAAACCTTACTCGTGTCCGGCCAGCACAGGCGGTGGCTTCGGTTCTCCTGCCAGCGCGAGACCCGCGGCAAACGGGACCGTAAGCTCTCAGGCGGTGGCAGTTGCAGATGATATCGATAAAGGCCTCCACGACTCGACAGGTCGCCGAGTTTACATCTCTTTCCAACCATCATCCGGTTATCCAGATGCCGCCACAATATACAATGCCACGACCGGCAAGTACCAAGCCGTTGCTAGTGGGATCGGGGTGCAGTACGTCAACTTGTTTCTGAAGGAAGTCAACTCCGCCTCCCTGTCCTTGAACAATGTAACGTACGATACGTTGCGAGAGTGGATCCTGGAGGGTATGCAGAAGTTCAGCGACACCCTCCAGACCACCTGGCCAGACCTGGAGGACTTCCAGGGCAGCGGCGGCAAGATCATCCACTATCACGGCGAATCGGACAATAGCGTTCCGGCGGCCTCGTCGGTCATCTACCAGGACTCTGTTCGTAAGATTATGTACCCGGATCTCAGCTTCAAGGAGGGGTATTCTAAAGTGAACGAGTGGTACAGGTTGTTTCTCATCCCTGGCGCTGGGCACTGCGCTCCTAGCTCGCAGCAGCCCGGCCCCTTTCCTCAGGACGTGGTGGGGAGTCTGATCAGTTGGGTCGAGAAGGGCGTCAACCCGACTATGCTCAACGCAACTGTGCTGTCCGGGCCTTTGGCTGGGATGAATCAGAAACTTTGTGCTTGGCCGCAAAGACCCCTCTGGACCGATTCAAGAATGTCGTGTGTATATGACCAGGCATCGATCGACTCCTGGCTACCAGATCTTAACTCTATCCCCTTGCAGGTGTACTGAGTGATCTCCATTCACGCTATGTAAGAAACATGTAGATAGTGCTCAGGTACAGGTCAGATCGTCTATATGCTGATACAAATTGTTCCAGAAACAATGATTCGATAATTGTCCTATGTATTCCAAAAACAGCGGTTCTGACACGGTAGTAACTATATGATAAAAGTTCTAAAGAGAGTAAACATGACAGGTTTTACCGAGTCATCTATTAGTATGTCTGCGATGACTGCCACGGACTTGTCAGCTGTGGAGGTGATGCTAGTTTCAGAGAGTCGAGGTTGAATTAAATCCAAGATAACGGCAAGTTCAAGTTAAAGTGCTACACGATATCACTTCAATCTCAGAGCCATGGATCAGAACTAAGGATGCTATCTCTGCCCTTGCTGATGTCGTTTGCTGTCCTAGTAACCACTTCGAGACCATCCTCAAGGCGCATGCCCACTTCCAACATTCCTGTCTTCTCGCCACATCTGCCTCTCCTGCGCAACCACTCCGGGGCCTGTATACACACCACCATAAGGGCCAGTCCCCCAGTTCTCACCCACGCCCTTGGTCGGAGCCCTCTTTCTGTGCCAACGTCCGTAGACCAACAGGTAGTACAGCCTGAAACACAGCAGTGCAAAACTGTCTCGCTCCAGATCCTCCGGATAGGTAGCGCCAAGGTCCACAGCCGCAGCAAGACCGCTCATGATTGCCACCTCGTGGGCGTTGATCACCGTCCAGGAGGAGGCAAACCGGGTACTTAAACGTCATTGTTAGTACTGTCGCTCTCAGCTATCTCCCAAGGTAATGATCACATACTGTTTGCGGCCCTGAAGAGCCCACAACCAAGGGACAACGAAGACGTAGTGTGTCCAAGAGTGGCACAGCTGGTGCCACCAGTCCTTCCTGATGATCTTGCTCTCATCAATCTCGTCGTCGGTCCAGAGCTCCCCATCCCGATGTTTGTTGAGGAAGATGGTCTGGAAGACGTGGTTGTTGAAGTCGACGTCGGGCGGGAACTGGCCCTGGTAGTTGGTACAGTCGAAGCACATCTCCAGCCGCGACAGGTCCTGCGGGTACGGCTTGATGTAGTACATCGGCCGGAAAGACTTCTTGGCGGCCTCGCAGCGGGCGGTCTGGTCAATGCCAGAGAGCTCGTCGACTGCTTGAGCGGGGTTGTAGAAGTTCTCGTAATGCTTCTTCATGTAAGCGCTGTCGGTGTGTGTGATGGTCTGCGGAGTTCATAATTTATCAGTTTGATTTGTTTGTGATATACTGTCTTCTCCAGCGCTAGAGATAGCTCACTTACGATGTCGTCGCTGAATTTGGCTGATCCAAGGACTTGCTTCTCGCGCCAGTTGGCCGTTTTCCCCAGCAGCCGCTTGGCTGTGTCGGCTCTGTAATTTTTGTCTTAGCGTGTGCAGGTAACAATCTCACAATCAACAGGGAGCACACAATGGAGCTTAGACTTACAGACAGCAGAGGACAATCTCATCATAGTGTTCCGTTTGCTCAGTTGCACCCGCATCCGCGTTGCTTGTCTGGTCTTCCGCTGCCCAAGCACTCGTCTGATTGTGGTGATCCGGCTTAGGTGTTCTCTTGATCATCTTTACGACCACACCATTGCTGTCTCGACTTACAACCTCGGTCAACTCAGTGGAGAGACGGACCTTGACGCCCTTTTTGACAAGGGCCTTCCTCCAGTCTTCGTAGAACTGACTGAAGTTCGGGAACACCACCATTGGCGGCAGGTTGCTGGCGATGCTGACTTTGTCCGGCGGGTACCACATTCCGTACGTAGGGCTGGTGCAGAGCCTTTCCAAGACGATGGTTGGAACGTCAGGGGTGTAATTGCCCGTCCCCAGGAACAGCGCAACCATGGGCAGCGCCACGGTGTTGGCGAACTCGTAGCTGAAGAAGAATAGTCTCATAAGGTACTTTAGCGGCAGCAGCATGAAGAACAACTCAAACCATCTGGTGATGGACATCATCCAGTAAAAGCGTTTGACCTCGCTCTGGTGTCTGGCGAGCAGCTTGGTGGGATACACATTAGTCCAGAACTGATCCCCCTTGCCAAAAGACACCTGCAGATTAACAGGGTTGGCGACATGACCCAGACGAGCGAACATCGTCATAGTGTGGTGGAAGATGTAAGATCCTCCTTGGACACCTTGGTTCAGCCACGATGCGCCATGCTTGTCCTTGTCGATTGGGATGGAGAATGCCTGACCTCCGCAGTAGTCTGCGGCGTCGATAAGTGTCACATCGAACTTGTCTGGATGTTGCGCGAGATGTTGCGCACAAGACATGCCTGTGATGCTGTTAGTTGGTTTGTGCGACGGCGGCGCTGGCTAAGCCCTCGACGTACCAGCAGCACCTGCGCCGACAACTAGCACCCTCCTCTTCTCTTTCGTATCTTTAGCCATTGCAGCGACCTGCCTGGTTCAATGGCTCGAGATACTCCTAGAATTTCGCCTTGTGAAACTAGAACTGCAGGTTTGACCTGATGGACACGACTTAAGTATCATATCAAATTCGGGCTCTAAATTCCATGGTCATGTTTGCACACACGAAGGCGTGAGTCTATGCGTCATGACTCTCCGTTGTTTCCAGCTTGAGCATGCGGGAGCGCTCATTCCTATTCGACGATGTCCACTAGCAGTGCCCTGCAGGTGGATCGATCGATATGGCCGTCCCGAGATCTGCGATAAGCGAATCTTGGTTCGCGCAGATCATTTGGGCCACCACTGGCAAATCAAGAGGCTGCAGTAACAAGTATGGCAGGAGCAGTGAACTTTTGGAGTGAAGCTTGCTGTCACGTAAGTGTAGAGAACTAGGTAGTGTGTCCCTCAATCGCAGTGCATCTAGTCAATTCAATGACCTGGTGTGCAGTGCCAGAATGACGTTTGAAACGAAGCCAGACACAAGTAAACAAAGGAGAAAGAGGGCACAACAATAAATAGTGGTTGGCAAAGCTGTGTCCACGGTATATGGTTGAAGAATTGAAAGTGAGGCTGTCGGGAATTGGGCGCCCGAGATTGCAGACCCTTCATCTCAGAGCACCCTATCTTCTGCTATTTTCGCACCGCATCTCTTCAAGGCGTGATATCACCCTGCATTTTCATCCTTTACTTCTCAAACATATGGATAGACATGGCCAGATGAATGCGCCCCCCGAAGGCAGTCATCAATTTAAAGTTACTACGTCTGTAGAGCTTGAATCCAAAATGTGTTACCAGCATTGCCTCGGAATGGTGCCGGCTCAGGTCTCCGGAGCGGATGCGAAGCTCACGAGTTTACCGGATGGCGGGGCCGTAAGCTTCGGATAAAACATGTCGAGACACATTTTTGGTCTTGCTAGCAACGTGCTCAGCAATTTCTCAGCAAGGTCACGGTGAGACTGACGAGCTCTGCATCCCGTATAAGCGAAAAAAGCAGCGTTGCCTCGGCACCTCATTTTCACGCAATGGCTTCGAAGGATGTGGTGCGAAAATACATCCGTGGGTGCCACATTCTGCATTTCCACGGCATCGTTGACGCGTACGGCCACCTCTCGTATCGCCTGTCCGACAGCGTGTTCATGATGAGCCGCTACATGGCACCAGCGCTCGTCTCGTCTGAGGCAGACCTGGTTCTGTACGGGGTTGAGGACGGCGAGCCGCTGCAGAAGGATGCCCCTAAAGGTATGTGTATGCTTTTGTACCTACATTGATTTGGCCTAATTCTGTTATCGCGTTTTCTTTATACAGGGTTTTCGGAGCGCTACATTCACTCTGAAATCTATAAGGCTTATCCCAAGGTGCAGTCGGTAGTGCACTCGCACTCGCTCGACGTGGTGCCCTTTTCGATATCGCCGTCAACGCCGCTGCGAGCCTGTTTCCACATGGCGGCGTTTCTGGGCACCGAGGTGCCGGTGTGGGACGCGGCGACGGTGTATCGCGAGGACCAGAGTATCGTGCAAAGCATGCTGGTGAGGAGTACGCGACTTGGGGCCTCTCTGGCTCAGACGCTAGGGGCCGCATCCAACATCGAAGGCCTACCACAGCACCCAGTGGCACTGATGCGCGGACACGGGTTCGTGTGTACCGGGGACAGCATAGAGATGGTGGTGTCCAAGTGCATCTACACAGCGCAGAACGCGCGGGTGCAGATGGCAGCGCAGTCATTGGCGGGCGGCGGCCATGTGCACTTCTTCAACGAGCGCGAGGCCGCCGACGCGGGGAGGACTACGATCGCGGGCGCCGCCAAGCCGTGGCCGCTGTGGGTGGCTGAGGTAGAGCTCAACCCATTATACTCGCTAGTTGAAAAGTAATGAGAATGTGCACATGGACTACTTCAGACACTCAGTTCACGGTGACCGTTCCTGCACCGGAAGGAGCTTGCAGATGGCCCCTCTTGCCCAATCTCATGCTCCCCCAATTTTTCTCCGGTTCTGCTGTGGCGCTCCACGGGTGGGGCGGGGAGTTAACCCCGCATGCGGGGTACCAACCAGGTACTCGGGTCCCTCCATGTGTCTTGGCGCTCCCCAAGATCCGGATATATCCTAAATGTCATATCCGTCCCAACATGCCAGCCTTCTGAATGTTCGGAGCACGAATCCGCGTGGACTACGCAACATCATTCGATTGTTACAACCCGGGTGTTCCAAGTTATCGAAAGCCTGGCACCCGCCATTGTGATGACTCATCAAGCGGCGCGGTTGGTGACCACTCCACCCTGACCCAGGCCGAAGGCAAGCTATGGAACAACACGTGAGTCCGGAGCCGCCAAGGCAGCATCGGGATCCGCCGGCGAAGAGGAGACGTATTGGATATGCCTGCGACCTATGCCGGACCAAAAAGATGCGGTGCGACGGGGAGAGACCGAGCTGCGGGCCTTGCAAATCTCGTCGCAACGAGTGTGTCTACAGCCCCCAGCGTACCCGAGTTTCCATACCTCAGGAGTAAGCCAACTCTACTTTTGCCCATTGATCCCTTGCTCCTTCTATGCCGGCTCCACCGTGTCCCAAAGACACTATGCTGGCACGTGTCCGTTAAGGTTTACCGGCTGTGACGCTGACCGCAGCTCTCATGACAGGTATGTTGAAGGTTTGAGAGCCCGCAACAGGGCCCTCGAGGAGAAGCTGGCCAATCAGGATGGCAGAGACGGAATTTCGTCGTCGGTGATCTCAACTAGAACGTACCCATGAGTTGACTTGGACTAAGTCTCTATTCCACAGTTATGGCCAGAGCCCCTTTCCGGAGGGCTCGTACTCTGCCTTTTCGCCATCTGTCTCCGGACGGGACGGTTCCTATGACACTGTTTCCGGCCGGTACCCCGTTTCATCTAGGAATCCGACTCTGATGACAACGAGGTCTGTTACTTCAGACGGCAACAAAACCGCCGATCAAAGCCATGCGGCATTCGGGTTGAGCCAGCGAGATCCTCGGCCGTCCACCGACGGTCGTCCTTCTTCGCTGGGCCAAACTCAACAGCGGCTGCAAACCGCCGATAGTCGCGTGCTTCACGCGACAGGCGACGACAAGGGGTCTCCGGGGGAGTACTATGGCGAGGCGTCCGCCTTTAACTTTATAGCTAAAGTTGGCTCCCCAGACCATTCTCAAACGGGCACGAGTCGAGATACGTCTGGTTCCACGGCTGTAAGCACGATCGATGCCGATGCCTGGGCCTCACAACGGGGTCTGCTACGCCCTGGTGCTAGGGAGAGACGAACCTCACACGTCCACTCGGATCTCTTAGCGGCGTCTTCGCCATCCACGGTGGTGTTTGAGGACCTCCTCGGCATGGGCGGAGGGGGAGGCAATCCTTTTGAGCTACCACAGCGCCAGCTCGCTGACAAGCTGGTGGCGTCATTTTTCTACCACCGGCACATTCTGAACCCGTATCTACACGAAGGCACATTTCGTCGCCGCTATGAGCGGCTATGGATGAGCCAGGAGGCAGGAGGTGAAGAAGCCACGTCAGCGAATGTAGTCTGGTTAGGTCTGGTCAACATGGTGTTTGCCTTCGGTAGCGAGCACGTCGCCCTACGGCCGCTCACGAACATTACTCCGGCGTCATCGACGGCGGCGGCGGCGGAGCGGAGCTGGCAGCGTAACTCAGTGGACCGAGATCATGAACGCTTCTTCCGGCGTGCGAAGACACTCGTGCTGTCCGGTATCCTGCAGACAGGCAAGATCGAACTCGTGCAGGCGCTGTTACTGATGGGACATTACCTGCACGGCTCGCTTGAGCTCAACCACTGCTGGACCGTCGTTGGACTGGCGGTGCGCACTGCGCAGGAGCTAGGACTATATCTAGACCCGTCCCGTACAACCAACGACATCGTGGAGCAGGAGATACATAAGCGCGTGTGGTGGGGGTGCTTTGTATTAGATCGTCTAATTGGCACCAAGCTCGGCCGGCCGCCGGTAATCCACGACGGACCGCAAATACGTGTCGACTTGCCCCTGCCTGTCGACGACGAGTACCTTAATGAGCATGCGGGCTACCGCCAACCCGATGGCGTTCCTTCCAAACTCGAGTATTTTCGGTTCATTGTCAGCCACTGCCGTCTTGTCGAGCGCGTGCTCAACGGAATATTCAAGAACGGGGGCAGCACTGGCGAGGATGCCAAGTCTGGCAACTTGCGCGTGCGAATGGATCCCCCGGAGCTGCTGGCCATGTCGATCCAGCTAGACGGCGCGCTAACCACCTGGCAAGACGGCCTACCTGCGCATCTGCGACCTGAGTCCGACGCGTCCGAATGGGCTTTTGAGCGCCAGCGCAGCGTGCTGCTGATGCGCTTCCTGCACCTGCGTCTCTTGATCCACCGTCAGACACTGTTGCTGTACATCTCGCGCCCTATTGCGGACCAATTTCAGCTCGAGCTGATGCTGCCGTGTATCAAGCGTTGCGTGTTGGCGGCTTCGGAGTCCATCACCCAGATGCGTTTCCTGCGCCAGCACAACGCGCTGTCCTCCTTTTGGCACAACTCGCACTGTATGCTTGGCTCTCTCCATCTCTGTTTAATCTTACGATAATCCTCGCATTCCTATTTCCCTTTTTCATTGGTTCATTTTCGCAATATGATGAGTTCTTCACGCTGATACCTCGGACAGATATCTTTGCCGCGCTGGGCGTGCTGCTCGTATTCCAAAAGATCGACTCGCAGTTTCGCGCCGAGGTGGGCATCCCTACCTCTCTGGACCTGGATGATCTCATCGGCCAAGGGCTCGAAATCCTGCAACGGGTCGGGGGTGAGATGCACCCGTTAGCCACCCGCTATGTACAGTCCTTTGAGCAGCTCCGTGCCCGCCTGCAGGCCATCACGATCAAGGACAGTCGCCTCCGGCGAACGGGACAACCAGCGACTGCACGCACGGCCGGCACGACGCCGTGGACGGGAACTCCCAGTATCGATGCTTCGGCAGGCCAGCCTGCTAGAGAGACGCCAAACACTGGTGGTAACAACGGCTCTGCAGCAGGCACTAGCACAGCGGCTCAGGCGGTGAATGAGTACGGACCGGGAAACGATGCGAACACGGCGTTCTTGCTACCCCCGCTAGATGACGAACTTGCCATCCTGCGGAGTGTTCTGCTCGACGGCGGGGAATGGCCTGGCTTTGTGGACCTGGACTGGCAGGCTGGGTGAGGACACGTTCACGGAGCCCACCCCAACCCAGACCAATGGTAGACTTCAACTCCCTGTTACGCGGTGCTACTTGGCTTGGAGATGACCTCACGGGATCACCCATCTCCATAAAATCTGCCAAAGTGGCTAAGCATGCATGGTGTTGGTATAGGACAGCCGAGAACCATCTCAATATACATCATCAAGGGATTTACAACGGAATGAAATCCTCGCTAAGGCCTGTTTTTGTCAGCGAAATGGGATCACAAGTGGGATATGCACGACCAAAAGACACGAAACGAGTGATCATCGACCTGCACTATGTCTCGTTCCTATCAATTGACCTATCCCTCTGGTACACTCCAGGCTGCTGTGGTCCACCCTTGGCGGCCGTCGCTTGACTGGGCAGCGTCAACTTTATTTCGCACCGTACGATAGTATAACTCTATGTTACATCGGTTTCTTCCCCGTGGGACTCTTGGTCCTCGATTCTACTTTGTTCTTGTGTACTCTCCGTCGTTCCTTCACCACCGACTCAGATTCTACCGCACGCCAGCCGTGACTCGCCAGTATCTCCACGAGATCATGCCACATAGCACCGCGACAGACGAAACGATCGCTAGGGACTAAAGCACGGACGAGACAGAATCAGCAACACGCAAATATATGAAAGATGATGTGAGACGAGAGACCACGGACGACGCCGGGAAAGTTTAAGGTTAAAATACACATGATGTCCTGTTACAGGCAGATTGGGCAATGATACATGATTCAAAGACAGGACACGATTGCGTTTCTTCACAAGCGGTGCAATAGAACGAACGACAGATGCAGAATATAAAATGGTCGGGAAAGCGAGAAAATATCTCTATCACGGACCCGTGGTAACGGCCCGAGCACTCACCATGCCATTAGCTTGCTGCAGCAGGCCAGCGAGTCCGGTGCCAGTACCAGCGGTCACCTTGTTAGGTGGCGGTGCGAGCCCCAGGCGCTGCTTGACGTCGTTGACGTCGGCCTCGAGGTCGTGGCCCCAGACCCAGCGCATGCGGTCGGTGAACCTCTCGCGGATCACCTGCAGGCCCTGCTCGAAGGTCAGGCCCTCGAAATCGGGGCCCTGCATCTCGTACACCTCGCCGGCCTGGCGGGACGTGGTCTGGGCCTTGTGCGTGCGCGGCAGCCGCGTGGTCTGGTAGAGCGACATGTAGGTCTGCAGGCCCGGGGCGGGGTTCTCGAAGTAGGATTTCAGGGACTGGCCTAGGACGAAGGCGTCTTCGATGGCATGGCCGGCGCCGGAGCCTGATACGGTGTTAGTGGGTACGAGTCAAAATGTGACAGGATGAGAAGAAGGTGTGAAGAAAGGTGGCACCTTGGGGGACGGAAAGGATAGAAAAAGGACGGGTAACAAGAAGATGGGACGCACCCTGATGAGGAAGCATAGCGTGAGCAGCGTCACCTGCTAGTACGACCTTGCCACCCATATACACCCATTGGCTGAGCAAGTCACGGTCGTTGAGCTTCCACTTGCTGGGATTGGGTCCCATGGCGCGGATGATGCGCTGGACGGTGGGCTCCCAGCCGGCAAAGGCAGCCTCGAGATCGGAGCGCGGGGCGGTGCTGGACCAGCTCTCGCGCAGGTCGCCGAGCTCGGCCTCGGGTTTGGTGACGAAGGCGACCACGTTGAGCGTCTTGTTCTGTGAGATGGGGAAGACCAGGAAGTGCTTGTCGCGGCCCAGCCACGATACGGCGTACGAGTCGTAGGGCCACTTGTCGGCAACGGCCGACAGGGGTAGCAGACCGCGGTAGGCGATGCGGCCAGAGTAGTGCACTGGTGTGTCGATGCCCTTGGCCAGTTGCTGCCGCAGGGCCGAGTGGATGCCGTCGGCGGCTATGATCAGGTTGGCTGAGGCGCTACTACCGTCGGCGAAGCGCACCGTGGCCTCGTTGTCCGAGGTGTCGACCACCTCGACGGCCCGCTTGTTCGTCACGAGCTTCGCGCAGCCCGTGGTTTTTATCTTAGCCAACAGCACGTCGAGCAGCTGGGCACGGTGGACGCTGAGCTGACGCACGCCATCCTCCGTCTCGTCCATGGCTCGCACAGTCACAATCTCCTCGCCGGTATCCCAGCGGCGCAGCTGTCGGTGGATCCCGTTGCGGTTACCGGATATGCCATTGGCGGCGTCGTATATGCCAAGCCGCTTGAGGATACGGCCCGCGTTGACGCCAATACCGATGCCGGCGCCAATTTCGCCGTACTGAGGCGCCTGCTCATAGACAGTGATCTGCTTGAGCCCGGGCACATGATGCGCTATAGACAGCGCCATTGTGAGGCCGCCAATGCCTCCTCCCACGACTATGACTGAGAAGGAGGCCGGGGACGTCATGGCTGTGCTGCTCTCCTAGTGTGTTGCGGGATGTGCTTGTGGGTGCGAAATGTGTGTGTTGGGTAGTGCGAGGTTATGTTACTCGTGAGACACTGTTTCAAATCAGAGAAGAAAAAACTGCTTGGGAAGAGCCGGTAATGATGAGGGTAGGGCTCTCAGTAGAGGACAACGACATTGGATGTCTAGCGAACAGGTCCCGAGGGCACGGGTATTATAGCCGGATGCTAAGAAGATGGTTGGAACGCTGTAAAGAGTGAAAGAAACAGAGGAACGTGAAAGTAAGATCACAATCGACCGGGCAGACTTTCTGTCATCAGAATTCCCTTGGCAGAAGTTTATCGAACCGGTCTAGCTTCCTGCTCAAGGGAAGTGTTGGCATGGCACAGCGTAATGATGCTCCCCGGGCTCCGGGCTTGGCATCCCGGATAGCTATTCCGATCCGCCGGAAACAACGTCCGGGCATATCCGGGACTCCGGGATGGATGTCCCCGCCCCTCTTTTTTGCACGCCCGCTCTTGAGCCTCTTTTCCGTCAGCTGAGCTGGTGCCAGTCAAGCAAGAATGGAAAGCCGGCATATCTGTTCTCGGTAGTTAGCTGTATACGACGCCGAAAACCGATCAGTAACAAGGCTGGCAGGGGTTCTGTGGTACGACGAACTGGCCACTTGTGGTTTATTCAGTTGTTCGACTCGTATGATGGCCGCGTGGAGAATGGTATCACTTTGTCCTGACTACGGACTGTATTCTCTTTGCAGATGTATTAAGGACTCCCTCCTACGACACGAGGTTTGAAAGTGAAAAGAACCAAAGATTTATTCTTCAACAGGGTCGCCTTAATGCAAAGCACTATGTCTTACGAAGATCAACTACGTTCGCGTGTCCCGTGTTGTCGAGCGCTCTATTATATTATGAAGGACTATATTCAGCTCTCCTGCTCTTTTCCAAAAATCCACCGCTCGGTTCTCCGCTACCTGCCTCTCCCGCTCGCACACCAAGATACCATAACATCCGACCTTGAAGCACCAATAATGATTTACAGATCCTCGTGCATCTTGGGCACGCCCTGCTTGGCGCGGATGGCCTCTCCGCGGAAGATAAGGAACACTACCGGCAGCCATGTGACGAAGTTGATGGCCGCAAAGGTGCCCCAGGCAACATCGTAGCCGTGGCCGGTGCCATACGGGATCGCGTAGAAGCCGATGGTGAAGGCAAAGATCTGACGGAACAGGTTGATGATGGTCGAGATCTCGGCCGCCTGGGGCTTGTAGCAGTCGGAGCAGTACGAGTACACCAGGGTGGTGCCGGCCTGGACGCCGATAGAAGCAACTACCATGCCGATGGCGAGGGCGATCCAAGGGGCGCGGTGAGCTACCGAGACGCCATGGATGATCAGGCCAGCCGGGAGGAACAATCCCAGAAAGGCCAGGTGCAGGCGTGCCTCGGGCTTGCGGTGGCCGTCGTGGCGGCGGGCGTAGCGGTTGATGAGCCAGTCAGAGATCCAGCCCGTGCAGGCCTCACCGATGAGGCAGCCCAGCGTCAGGGGCACGCCGAGGAGGACGCCGTTCTGCGCGGTGTCGAAGTGGTACAGCTTCTCCGAGATACTCGAGGCCGTGAGCACGAAGATGATGGATCCGTACGTGTTGGTCGTCATGTAATAGACGCACGGCACAACCACAGCCACGTACTTGAGCATACGGAAGTTGTTCAAGAAGTCAGATGCCTTCAGCTTGCGATCTAACACCTTGCCGCGGAACGCCAGCCTTCGCCAATAGCTGCGGTTTTCGAGGTTGCTGAACTCAGTCCGCGAGAAGAGGGTCTCAGGGAAGGATACCAAATAGATGGCCAGGATGGAGCCCATCATGATGGCGTTTATGAAGAAGATCCAACGCCAGCCCAAGTTCTTGGCGATGAAGCCCCCTGCAATGGGGCCGAAGTGCGGTCCGTTGGTCAAGGCTAAGGCGTAGAAGCCGATGAACTTACCACGCTCGCCCTGGAAGAACAGGTCGCAAATCTGTGAGAAGAGGGCTATCAGCCATGGGATGTTCAATTGTCTCATATGCCTTGTGGACCGTAATGGCAAGATGGGTTTGGTCTTACCGTCGCACCGCCAATGGCCAGGGCCACGCTGGCACCCACACCGACAAAGCAGCGGGACACAATCTGGGTGGCATATGTTGGCGCAAATCCCGAACCAACATTGGCGCCGATGGCTATGAGAGTGAAGATCTAACAGGACGCATCCTCTGGTCAGCGAAGAGTCCATCACTTGCTTCCGGAAGGTGCTAGCTCGCTTACCAGGTAGGCAGGACGTCGACCGTACAAGTTCACAAACGGGGTCATGAGCAGTGGCGTGAGGCCACCCAGCAGGGTGTAAGAGGTGGTCAAGTAGCTAGCCTGCTGTGTTGTCACTTGATAAGACTGCGCGATAGGGGCAAAAGCGGCAGGAACCATGCCGGCACCGACTATCAGTATCCCCTTGTTAGCGAGGAGCTGTGCAGAGGAAATGACAGGCTCAATATTTACATTGTACCACAAAGGCCAGCAGACAGAGTAATGCCAGCACATAGTACTTATACCAGATGGGCCAGTTCTATAGTCCCGGCGATAGATAGTGTCAGCGGACAATCATAAGAACATGACATGTCGATATATTCATGTCCAGATGCCAGGTCACATTGCGTACCAGAGGGTCGTCCTTGTGGTCACTAGGCTGTGGCTCCAAAGGCAATCCGTTGTGGTCGAGCTTGAGCGAAGGGACGGCGTCCTTGCTCTCGGATTCGTGGCCATCCTCCACATGCACTGTCCCCTTCCTCATGGTCTTGTCGGGAGTTGGTGATTCCATCGCAACACTGGCCAAGTCGAGCAACTGTCCAAATCAAGAAGCAATGACAATCCAACACTGGAGAGGGTAGGCGGTTCGTGAGATGAGGAAAAGGGTCCTTTCCTCTGGAAGATGCGAGAATTGACACACGATGTGAGAGAAGGTGTCCTGGCCCGAGTTTAAGAAGTCATTCTGTCCCCAGCCCTCTGTGCCCTGCTACGCCGAGCATGGCAGCCGACGATATACAGACCAGTAAGCTGTTTGTGCTTACATTGGTCCCAAAATGTCGGGACTGGTACGTTAGTGCCGGAGGCTCGGTGCCGGGGCCGGGGAGAAGAGAGAAAGTGGCTTACAGGCGACCATTGGGGGAAGTGAGAATGCGGGGCTCCACAACCTCTCAACCTGGGGAGATGTGGAGAAATGCACGGAAGTCGGGGTAAATACATGCAAACAAAGGCCCAGCCGGGCGCCAAATCAAGCTCTGTGGGAGTATTTGAGGGTAAGATGGGTGTAAAAAGAGAGGCCGATCAAAGAGTCAGGAGTGCCACGACAATTGAAGGAATGTTAGACGTAGTGGAGGATCTGGCCCCTGGTCGATACAAGAGCTGAGTGCATCAGGACGAGGACACCCGAGTCACAAGGACTTGCCATCTCATCCTTGAGGCCGTCATATTCAGGAGCGAGAGTGCATTGATGCTAAGGATGTATAATTTGCAAAGCTCTGACTATTCCTATCTCCGTTGGGAGGTTTTTCGACGCCTTGAGAATGTCTCGACTGATCCTGTCAATTTCTACCCATGCCATCATAAGCTCGGGACTGCTAGGGTCAGACAACCTGTGGTTATCAAGTAGAAGATCATGTTGCTGTGTTCGACAGATCGTTGACAGAGACCTCGAAGGGAAGATGGCGTCTGCCTCGCAGGTGTAGAAGTGTTCAAGGACCATGTCAACGAGCAGGCTTATGAAGTGGAAGTAGAGGCATTGAAACGCTTCAGCCAGGATGAGAACCTGTATGTAATACCAATGCTGGACTTTGACCACGACGACATTTTTTGCTTGCAGAGCTCTTCAATTGCTGCATGCCCTGTGATACCCCGTCTTTGCTCGCCCATTTCTTCATTTCTTGCGCCCTTGATGAGCTCACTGACATTGTTGTGAGATGACGAGCACTCTCAAACACACTCTAGTTTTTGTCAGGGACATGATGAGAGTGATGAAAGTGAACTGCGTGCTTGTGACGACTATCGGCCTATACCTACCCGGAGAGGAAACTCATCACCTGGTAACATTTCCCTTTGCGTGACGCCCGGACACTCGATTCACTTGATGAATGCAATCATGTACGGATGCCCTCCGAGGCGATTGAAGAGGTCACTGGTCGATTATTGCACGCCGAAGATTTTGTTTCCTCACCCACTTTGGCTGCCCAACCTATTACCAGTTTGCTGCAGAACGATGCATAGGACTGGAAAGTAAGGGGCGCGAAGGAGCCTAGATACTCGGCAGAGATTCCGTCGAGCTATAGATGATCCTCTGCCATTTGAGTTGGGGCTCGAGACATGGTAGCAACAGCTACTATCAACGATTACTTATGTTAACTACTTATCTCGACTTCCCTTCTATGTCAATGGCAGATACTAGATTTGATGACTCGTCAACTACTGGTCACCAGAGTGACGGTGATATCGGGTCCAAAAAAGCTACACGTAAAGAATGGGTAGTGATCAAAGGATAGCCCCTGGACAATATGACCTGGTACGATACTATGTGAGATGATAATAGAGCGCATGGTCATGGCCATACAAGGTTGTAGCTATGAATTCCATAGTATCGAGTTCCGATTGCCGTTACATAATCAAGTTCTTAAGCTCTACTATGTAGTACAAGCGAAGAAAAGTGGTATGATACTGAAGGGAATGGAAAAAGTACTAGAATAGACTTAGTAAAGAATAAGTAATAGAGGAGAACCACACTTAGTATTACATATCATGATGTTTTCACTTAGTTGAGCGGCTAACCCCTTTTCCGCCATGAAAGGGGTCGAGAATGCGGGGAACCGAAGACGAGCGGGGACCGGCAAATGACGGCATCCACATAACCCGGGCGATGCTCCGGCTTTCGGTCACTTTATAACGATATTCCGGGCATTGGTCGCTTTATAAGCTTTGGAGCATCACAGTGTGTCTCTAAAGCCCTCATTTGACGATCTTTTGACTGTTGGACTTGGTGTCTCTGAAACGAACAAGATCGGTATTGCAGAATACATAACCACTAACATGGCGCCTTTGAAGATTGCCGTCCTAGACGACTACCAGGGACTCTCGGAGCCGCACTTCAAGCAGCTTGACCCGGCCGGGTATGATGTGACTATCTTCCGGGACACGCTTCTCCCCTACAATCACCCGGACACCCCGCAGAGCGTCAAGGATGAGCTTGCCAAGAGACTCGAGCCGTTTGCGGTTATCTGTACGTCCATCTGGCCAAGCCCATATCTGCAAGTATAGTGTGAACTAATAGAGTCAGGCACTATGAGGGAGCGCACGCCTTTCCCAAGGGAGCTCATTGCCCGTCTCCCAAATCTGAAGCTGCTCCTCACAACCGGGTTGCGTAACGCGTCACTGGATCTCGCAGCTTTGAAGGAGCGCAACATCCCTGTGGCCGGCGCTGCCGATGCCGGTCCTGCCAAGTCCGTCGGCACAGATAGCACTACGCAGCACTGCGTAGCTCTGATCCTTGCTGCGGCCCGCAACATTGCCCCGGACGATGCTTCGGTCAAGTCCGGGGGCTGGCAGACGAGCTACGCCGCAGGGTTGTCGGGGAAGGTATTCGGGACGGTCGGTCTCGGAAGGCTAGGTGTCGCGGTGGCGAGAATCATGAGCTTCGCCTTCGGCATGCGCATCGTTGCATGGAGCAGTAATCTGACCCAGGAGGCGGCTGACGAGAAGGCCAAGGCGGCTGGCCTACCTGTCGAGACTAACGGCGAGAAGACGTTCAAGGTGGTCAGCAAAGAGGAACTGTTCAAGTCGGCAGATGTGGTCAGCATCCACCTTGTGCTATCGGATCGCTCAAGAGGTGTCATTGCAGCTGGCGATCTGGCTCTGATGAAGCCGACAGCCATCTTTGTCAACACGTCCAGGGGACCGCTGGTGGTGGAGGAGGACCTGATCGGTGCGCTGGAAAAGGGGCAGATCAGAAGGGCCGCGTTGGACGTGTTCAACATTGAGCCGCTGCCGCTTGACAGCAAATGGAGGACCATCAAATGGGGCCAGGATGGTAGGAGCCAGGTGCTGTTAACACCGCACATGGGGTATGTCGAGAAGGGGACTCTGGATGTCTGGTATCAACAGCAGGTCGAGAACATCAAGCGCTGGGAGAAGGGTGAGGCAATGACATCGGCCTTCTTTTGATCCTCAGTTGCGGTGCTATGCCGTGTCTGGCGGCTTGAAAGTGATAGATGGTGGTCAAAGGTATTGATGATGATCTAGATGTGTTTCGGCATGTTGCATGTCAAAGGCCATGTTGTCATTGACACTTTGGGCGTCACCACGTGTTTGTATCTGGATTTCAAAGTTACCTGGCGTTTGCAGTGCAGCCAAATGTGCAGCCCAATGTGGTCGGTGACTCCAGGAGTGAACATAGGTACGTACTTTGTACAGCTCCATGTTCCGCTTCGCGGTCTGCCCGCCGCCATTTCAGAACGATTGGCGAACCTCCCACCCACATACTGAGTCAACGCGTTCTGTTGACCTTTTCCACGTCCTGTTGCCATTTTACCTCTCCCGCTTGAGACTTCCATTGCCTTGGACCCTGTACCAAGGCCACCAGGAAAAGAAATCCAGGGAGATAGCATACCTCTATCGACCTTTCATCGCCATCGTTCTTCCCTTCGTCAACGCGTTCAGGTAAGTGAAGTGGAGCTTGCGATCGCTTCTTTCTCGTTGAGTCCTTGCCTTTTATTGCTTGACGGGAATCTTCCTCGTCTCGCGCCTTCCTCTCACATGCACCGTTCTGCCTTTCGCGTCCCATCTCTCCATCTGTTGTTTCGGCTTCGAGTCACCGATATCCTCCTACTGGAAGTGAACCATCTCTCCAGCCTTCCATCCTGTTTCTCCTCCACCACCACCACGTCTTTCACCACTCTGCTCTCTCTCACACCTCGCCCTCTCTTTCAGCTGCACCGCTGGACTTTCACGCGTCAATATACCCTGACGCGTCCCTGACGCGTTCACAGCTTTGTGTCGGGCTCCCTCTTGGTGCCACCACCTTTGCATCCTTTAATCCCATCGAGTTCTGAACTCGGCAGCAAAGAGTTCATGGACTCCATTCCTACCTTCATCCGCAAGCGTGGCAGAAAGTCTGACAGTATCTTCCGCCAGACTTCCGCCATGAGCTCCGACAACATCATGGGAGGCAGTCGCAATCACGGGCCTCCCAATGAATCTGAGGGCCTGCCGGGACCCAAGCCGGAGAATGGAGTCTCTGAAGGCCTGCCGGGACCCAAGCCCGAGAACGGAGTCTCGGATGCCCTTGTGGCCATGAATCTCGAGACAGACGGAGATTCGAAGGATATTGGTATTTGTGCTTCCGATGCTTACCTTGCCAATCGTTCGATCTTTCCTAATCTTCCTTCCAGACATGGCGGACCGCCAGACTCGCCTCCTCGACCAGGGTATAAGCCTCCGTCCCGAGCACCAAGCCCTCCCACTACTAACCCAAGCTATTCCAGAACCCGGCCAGATTTTGTCATCCTCGCCTCCGTTCCCGCGCTACACGGCCTACAGCGAGGTGGCCACTGGCACCGTTAGCGGCAGTGGCCCAGTTCGCGGCAGTGGCCCAGCACTGCCCGAAACAGATCTTATGGGCGTCAAGACCAAGGAGAAGAGCGAGTCTTCCACTCTTCCAATGCGTCCCGCTCCAGCCAAGACTCTCTACCCCTCCCGCTACCCAAAGAACCAGGGAGGCAACAGAGCCGAGAGCGGTACCGCGGATTGGATCAGCTCCGAGGCAGGGCGGTTCTACCTCGCTAAGCACCAACTCCAGTACCCTCCAACACAGCTGTTGTCGCTGGAGTGCCAGAAACGCAAGTTCAACCCAGCCTTTGAGGTTGAGGAGACGAATGCGCAGAAGTTCCGGTGCACCGTCGTTGTCCGGGACATGACTTTCACTTCTGGCGTCTTCCACAACGGAGTGGCAGCGAAGCAAGACGCGGCCTTCAGAGCCCTGCGGGTTGTCAGTGCGTGGCCTCTGCCCCCGGCGAACCCGCTCTACTTCGTCGCCCAGTTCAGCGGCCAGATCTCTGATGATGCTGTCCACCAAAAGCTGCGTCAGGTTCTGAACGGCCGCAAATATGCCCTGTCGACTCAGCGATACCCCGGGATGTCTGGAGGGTATCTGCTCTTGCAGATACCCGACCAAGGATTCCCTACCAGCATCATTAGACTGGACCGCGAGCTTACTGCCGGTCTGGAGTCGGTGACCTTTATGAATATCAAGAAGAGCGACCATTGCAATCTATGCGCCAATACGGCTTTGATACCTCATGCCCGAATCCACTGCCCGCTGTGGCGTGTGTCCCCTCCAAATCCTGTCAACAATCGTCAGATCGAGCCTGCTTATGGAGGCAACAGAAACAGCTTCCCCCAGCGTCTGATCAAGTCCGAGCCGAGGGAGGACACTGGTCCTCGCAACCACAGCACTGCTGCGGTCAAGCATGTCAACAACCACGTCGACAAGCAAGCCGAACTGATTCGCAACATCCAGGATGTGATGGGAACGGGAGCCGCCAGCAGCGAGAGCCAGGATCCCAGAGTCAAGGTGGCTTTCCTTGAGGGTATCGCCCTGGGAGCGCGCCTCGCAGCAACTGCTCCGGGAAATGCTGCGAATGCCGAGCGTCGGCGCTCTCGATCGCCCAATGGACGTGAGCCGCGGGGCTCCGACTACTGGCATGCTTCGACTTACCGTGCTCGCTCACCAATTGCCACGGCTCGCGAGCGGCAGATATCCCGCGAGCCGCCGATGAACCGTGTCGCGGAGCCGCGCCAGCCTGACCGTGAGTTCAGATGCGCTTCTCGTGGTCGTCGCTGGAGCCCAGGTCGTTATGGCAATGGCGGTCAGGGCGCATCGCACTGGGACAATGGCACGTACTTGCGTTGAGTGCGGAGATTCCAGTTATAATTGCCAATGGTTGTCGGCGATGGCGCAACAGATGACCGGGCCAGGTATTGACGGTGGCTCTTCGTGCGAACACTGCAGTGTTGGGGGAGGAGGGTTGCAAGTTGGACCGGTGGATTTTCGGAACGCTTCTTTTGCTGGTTTGAGAGATAACAGGGTGACGCGTCACATGTGCTGGGGGATTGGGTTCTTTTTTTCTGATCTTGCTTGAGGTCGTAAGGTTGTGCATGTACTCGAGGCCATAGGCATGGGGTCAGCAGGCATTACTGCCAGCATCTAGTCTCAAGTGATTGACCAGACTCTGCTCCAGCACACGGCGACATACCTAACAGGATGTATGTGTCTTCTTGATTTCCTGCTTGTTAACATCCTTGTCATTATCAGATTGTCGACGCCTGGGTTTGGTATTCAAACTTCATGTGCCTTGTCGGACAGGGACTCGGGATCGGCAAAGTGGGGAGATGATCTGCAGATTAAGCGCGCCCTTCCGACGACCCGCACCGAAAGATCAGGTACCGTCAACGTTATTCCCGTGCCATATCGCATTCAAAAGGGCGTTTCATGCACGTCGTCATCGGTGAGACCACCACGTTTGCATTGATGACCACCACTAACATAGATAGTGCAATATGTAATGGTTCACGGAAAAGATATATAAAATAACAGAGTCACTCCCAAGAAGAATGTGACAATCAGCGTCTGGCGCGTTCCACAACTAACCATCAAAGCATCTCAACACAACCCAGTTCCCCAAAGTCCAAACTTGACAAGCACCCATCACAATGTCCACACCAACACAGCCACCCGACCTCACAACCTTCAAAGCCCTCTCCTTCGACTGCTACGGCACCCTGATAGACTGGGAATCCGGGCTCATCTCCGACCTGTCCCCCTTGCTATCCCAACTTCCCCCAACCCACCCTTACGTCTCCAACCCCCTCGTAGCAGTAGAGCGCTTCAACCACTTCTCCCACGAGCTGTGGCTCACCCAGCCCAAGCAGCTGTACAACGACAACCTGATCTCCTCCTACAAGTCCCTAGCCTCGGAGCTCGGCGTCCGCCTCCCGTCTGACTCGGAGGTGGAGAAGATCGGCACCGCTCCCGGGCGGTGGGGGCCGTTCCCGGACACGGTGGACGGACTGCTGCGGCTGGGAAGGCACTACAGGCTGATCATACTGTCGAACGTGTCGAATGAGAATATCGCGCGGACGGTCGGGGAGCGGCTGGCGCCGGCGAGGATAGATGGTGTTTACTCCGCCGAGGATATTGGGAGCTACAAGCCCAGCTTGGACAATTTCAGGTATCTGTTTGAGCATGCCAGGGAGGATTTTGGGGTGGAGAAGGAGAAGGGGGAGTTGTTGCATGTTGCTGTGAGTTTGGTCCACGACCATGTCCCTGCCAAGGAGCTGGGGCTCAGAAGTGTGTGGATTACCAGGGGCGGCGGGGAGGAGGGGGATTATCGGTGTGCCGGACCGCTCAGGAAGTTGAGGGAGGAGGGCAAGTTGGGGTTCGAGTGGCAGTTTGAGACGATCGGGGAGTTTGCTGATGAGGTTGAACGGCAGTTCGCAGCCAAGCAGTGAAGAGGGTGGGCGGTGTTGGATAGGGATTGTATTCTGGGTATTCGTCGACCGTGCCGTACACTGGGGAGGAGATAGGACGTATTGATTACACTTCTATATGACAGCAGAAACCGGAAAAAGGAATTAAGTTTCATGTGATACGAGCCTAGTGTCCTCCAGATTGAAAGAAGGCCAGACAGGGGCATTCGGGCGCGGTCGTCGTACTGAGTCAAATTTCTTGGCTGATTCGACAAGAACTAATACAACTTTGAACCCTCGAGATTATCTGCTAAGCCTTTCGCCACTCCTTTCTTCGTAATCTGGACCTCTTCTGATCGTACATTTTCAACACAGCTTAGAAGCTGTGTGGCCGTAAGTGTATGTGGATGGGTGTGCTTGAAACCTTGTTGGTCGTGTGCATTTTAAGACTTTTGGTTATGATACTAATTTAGCTTTATTTTGACTCGCAGTATCAGAAAGATCTGGGTGGCAACCAGGCTGTGACAAAGAAACCAGTTATGGTATGTACAGATGTAAATGATTTTCGGTCACAGAAGTTAAGTTGTCTGGAGCTCGAAGCAAGACTAGAGCGACCAATTCACTGAAAATGAAGTTATAGGACTATTTAGAGCCGGCAGCCAAGAATCTCTTGTCAAAGGTGCTGATATGTGACTTAGTGTGCTGTATTCTACTTACTCGCATCTTTCTTGGCAGTTCGCGCATTAACACCAGCCAAATGAAGGCTCCATAGATTGGTCCGGAGCTCAAGCAATTTCAAGAGAGGAGCACGAGCTGTTACTAGTCTTTTAGGAGGCCAAAAAAAAAAAAAAAAAGATACCCATCGACGCCAGATGATGTAGTACATAGCGATCATTGTCCACAGCCTTGTAAGTCAGAGCGCGTTGCTGATTGGGTAGAGGGGAGTGTACCTTGGCGCTTTGGCGCGCCGGCTAACAGTGGGGCCTACCAGGCTGTGGACTTTAGGAGGGGCAAGGCCTCGGAATTTTTGGAACATCAAAGCTGCATTGACCTTGCCTATTTCTTTTGTACCTCAACGGGCGTCACATGTGTACACGACAACCATTGCACCATTTGACAATGGCGTTGTGACCGTACTCTCATTGAACACCAGTAGATTGGTCTAAGCGTCGTCACTTTTCCAGATCTTCGAACCATCCTCATACCAAACCGAAATCTGAGTCACTCAGCCACCCAGCAATCTGCAACCATGGCAAGCCTCGCCTCTTCTCGCGCCGGGACGGGCGAGGATACGCCCAAGGTCGAGATCCTGAAGGATGCTCTCTACGAGGAAATGACCCAGCACGGCAGCAGCGACCGCCTCTACAACCAGAACGACCTCATCAGCCTCAACATCATCCCCAAGAATGACCTCAGCCTGCTGCTCAAGGTGGTACAGGGCCTCTGCGACGACAGGCTCCTCATTGCTACTAGTGACAGCAGGATGGGCATCGCATGGCGCTACAGGAGCAGAGAAGATGCTAAGAAGTACGTTCCACGACCTTTACTCTCCCCCAACAGCCCTCCAGACCATGTTTGTTCAAGACCCCCGCTAACCACCTCTCTCTTGTCTCGACAGGTACACCTCCCTCCCCAACAACGAGACAGCAATGGTCTACGAGCTCATCGACGAGGCCGGCGGCGACGGCATCTGGTCTCGCACCCTCAAGGGCCGCCTCAAGATCCACGAGTCCGTGCTCAAGACCTGCATCAAGTACCTCGAGACAAAGGGCTACATCACCGACATGAAGAGCGTCGAGCACCCCAACAAGAAGATGTACATCAAGGCCAACCTGCGGCCCTCGGACCGCGCCACGGGAGGGCCCTGGTACACCGACAGCAACCTGGACGAGGCCTTCATCGCCGGGCTGGAGCGCATCATCTTCAACTTCATCCGCATGAAGAGCGCCTACTTCCGCGAGGGCATGACCAAGGTCCCCAAGAAGGGCGTCGTCGCCGGAGGCACGGGCGCGGGCGCCGCGGCCAGGGGAAAGAAGCGCGCCGCCACCGAGATGTCGGAGGAGGGCGCCCCTCCGCATACTCCTACCACCACCGCCCCGGCCGCGCACGCGCCGGCCCCCCGCAAGCAGCCCTCCTTCCTCCCCTTCCCGGCGGGCTACAATTACTACCCGACCGCCCACGAGATCGCCGAGTTCATCTCCGTCTCGGGCGTGACCAACAACACCACCCTGTCCGAGGACGACGTCCAGCAGCTGGTCGACATCCTGTGCTACGACGGCCTGATCGAGCCCGTCGTCGTGGGCCGCCGGAGGGGCTACAGGACCACCCGCATCTCGAGGCAGGAGCCCGACGCCGCCGCCGCCGCCGCCAGACTCAAGGTCGGGGAGGACGGGGGCGACGACGACGACGACGGCGGGGAGGCCCGGCTCGGCCCCCCGCCGCCGTCAAACGGGTTCGTCGAGGCACCCTGCGGCCGGTGTCCGGTCTTTGAGCTGTGCGAGGAGGGCGGGCCGGTCAATCCGAGCAATTGTGTCTATTTCCAGCGGTGGTTGGGGCTGGAGTAGAGGTTTCCTGTGGGATTCTGGAACTCCTTTCTGTTCTTTCTCTTGCCGACCTGTGGAAGGTTTTTTTTCTTTTTTTTTCATTTTCATTACGAGGGCGGTTGAGCTATGCATTGTCTGGCTCTCGACATGGACTGCTTCGGCGTTCTTGGAAGGATAGGGAAAATAATCTTAGGGTTTCACCGGTTTAAGCTTATCGGCTGGTAGAATGGACAAGGCTGCTAGTGCATGGATTGGCGCGCATGCTTGTTTGCAGTGTTGTGGTGTGGGAGATGCGGTTAATGAATGCGTTGTGTGAGAGCTGGTTGACGCTGTGTTAGGACTGGCCCTTTAGCTGCGCTACCTTGCTAGACACCCCTGAAATACCCATCCGTATCATACATGTTATGCAGACGCGTTGCAAAAAGTCTCTGATAGCTTTGGCGAGATAGCAGATCACATTACGAATGCAAGTCTTGAGAAGCGTGAGATCAGAGATGGATTCTCAAACGCAGTGCTTTTTTTCCGATCAACTACCTAACAACTAGGTCACCGTCGTATAATAACACGTCGCCGTTCAAGCTTGCAAAGATTGCCCGAGATAAGGTATCCTTTGCATAAGCCCGCGAGAAAAAGCCAAGGCCACGCTTAGAGCTCACCAGAGTCAACAATGGTGGGCTTCTTGGGGTAGTTGATGGCGCCGGATCCGGAGCCGGTGGCCTCGAGGGCGCGGACGACCTTCATGGACTCCTCATCAGCAACCTCGCCGAAGACGACGTGACGGCCATCGAGCCACGAGGTCTTGACGGTGGTGACGAAGAACTGGGAGCCGTTGCTGCGAAAGTCGTCTTGTTAGCTAAGGGGGGATTGCAGGACCTCAATTGAGGTAGTCAGTGTGGTTGCGCTTACGTGTTGGGTCCGGCGTTGGCCATGGAGAGCAGGCCGGGGCGGGTGTGCTTCTTCTGGAAGTTCTCATCGGCAAACTTCTCGCCGTAGATGGACTTACCACCAGTGCCCTACAGAAGAGTCAGCTTTGGTTGGTCGGCCACTAACCAGTGTGCGACGAGTCGCAATTGGTGGCTATTTGGGGGAAGAAGGGGAGCTCACGTTGCCACGAGTAAAGTCACCACCCTGGAGCATGAAGTCGGGGATGATGCGGTGGAAAGAAGAGCCCTTGTAACCGAAGCCCTTCTCGCCGGTGCAGAGGGCACGGAAGTTCTCAGCCGTCTTGGGGACGACGTCGTTGTAGAGAAGGAAGTTGATGCGGCCGGACTGCTCTGCGGGGTTTGTCAGCTTCTGTCTCAATGGGATAGCTGCAATGTCGTGGGGGGTGCCACAAGAATTGTGTAAGGTAAGAAAGGCAAAGCAGTAGCGGCGGGGTCAACAACTCAGGTCTGGTGGAAAAAACAAGCTCGCGGACATGCCGGAGAGCAGGAGAAGAACATTGCTGCTGTTGGATGGGGATGCAATCGAGTATTGGCGATGGAATTGGAGATGGACAACGCGTTTGAAGCTTGCTGGACAGTGACTTACCCTTCACCTCACGGGTAGGCTTGTTGTTGGCATCCAGGACCGGGCCCTGCCAGGTAATATCGAAGAAGCTTCAAGACGGACAAGCACGTTAGCTCGAGCTTCGTGGGAAAAGGTTGGGAGGGGAAGACAGGGCGACTTACACTCTAGACATGTTGACGATTGGGGATGATGAGAAGTAGCGGGAGGAGAGGCCAACTGAAGATTGGAGAGATGGTCTAGTTGTTGCAGAGTTTGTTGTTGGAAGAAGATGGATGAAGGTCGATCGAGGGACTGCTGATGAAACCAGGTTATGGCGGGGTAGGAGGGGTCGAAGGACGCTGGCTCTCATTTTTGCGATCTTTGGAGGGGCAACGGCGTGTTAGCCAGGTCCAGCCAATAACAGGGCGTAACCCTTGCCGAAGTGGAGAAGAAGCAGCTCCCGGTCAGCAATGGAAGGAAGGGATTAGGGATGGTGAGGGGGGTTAAGAGGGGCTGAGCTCGCTGAAGCTTGGTCAAGCAGGGTTTAAGGTCATTCCACGTGAAGTGACGTCTCGCCAGGTCCACCACCACCGTTCAGGACCTGCAACTTTCAACGCTTCAAAGCCCCAACAAGCCTTCGTGTCCGCGGCAGGGAGCTGTCCCGATTGTCGAAGCAGAATCCGTTTCCAACGGTCAATGGGCCGATGTATCGTGCTGAACGTCTGACGAGTCCATTTCATGGCGTCAATGGGATCGGCAACCCCCAGCATAACATCTTGCTCAAGCTCCACAGCCTCTGATAGGTGATCATGTTCCACGCGCCTGGTGGCAAGAGTGTGCCACCGCAGCTCGGGTCCAAGATGTAGCAAAGATGATTGAGATGAAGGAGCCATGGAAGTTGTTGCTGCAGCTGGTGCAAGCCAATTGGATGGACACGCCAACTTTTCAGCATGCAACCGCCCGCCCACTGCCAGGCCAGAGAGCAGGCCAACTTCCAGTCCAACCACTGATCCATCTCCACTCGGCACGTTGCTGGGCCATTGGCGGCATCCTCGACAGAGATGTCGACGCGCAAGCACCTTGCCAGTTGAGCTCGGCCGCGGACACAAAACAATGCCGGATAGAGACGGCAATCAGCAGTAAGTCGACACTTCTTCATAAAGGCGAGACGCCGCTTGTGCAGCCGTACCTCTGCTCCAAAGGGTGCTGCTGCTTGGAAGGAAAGGGGTAATAGAGATGGGGGATGGACGGAACAATATGAACAGAAAGAGACGTACCTTTGCTTCAGATTACTTGAAAACGGTGTGAATAGAGTACAGGTGCAATTACAGATCGAATTGAAAAAAAGGGAAGGATAATAGTACAAGGTTCTGATCTTACTGTCGATACCAGAAGCTTCAACGATGGTGTCCGTTCAGTCTCGTGAAGTCGAAGTCATGTTTGAAGCCGTCAAAAGTTTTAGCGTGCCAATGTCGCGGCTGCCTCAGGCCACAATTACATAGGTGACTTAGTCCAGGCTACATGAGCAAGCTCCGGCCATTACAACGAGAACAGTTACTGATCTGTATCTTATGTTTACTACCTTCCGCAGAAAGTCAAAGTTCTAAGAAACCTTCCGCTGCATCAATCTCAAGGATAGCCGCTCCGACCAGAAAGCTATAGATACTCCGTAGCTGTTGTCTGTCACACCATCTCGCCGCAATTAAAGTTCAAATCTCGTGAAAGTGAGGCAACAATGTACACAGCTGTATCACGTGACAGCTAGGTCAGCTCCTCCACCTGCGCTTTGGCCCGAACTCTTGGCATTCACGCCTATCCGCTGTCCGAGACTCGACGGAAACGATCGCAAGGGGCTCTTTGATCTCCGTCCGTCTCTGATCCCCAACCAGTTCCCAAACCAAAGTTGAAGGCTATCTAGGGCCCTGTCAACTCAAACACCTGCTCACACCTCTATACCTCCTCTCAGTAGCGCAGACGGCGCACAACTGGTCAAGATGGATCTTAACAGCTTAAAGGATACCGTGTCGAATCTGACACTCTACGACATCAAAGCCGGCGTGCGCAAGGTGCAAAATGGTGAGCTGCTTTCTACCCTACCTCGCCATTGGTTTCTGTGATACTGATACTGCGTCTTGTAGCCGTCATGAACTACACGGAAATGGAGGCCAAGGTAATAACGCATCCGAGAGTTGTGGGCAGCACACTTGGTCCGGAGCTGACGAGGGGTGATAGGTCCGGGAAGCCACAAACAACGAGCCTTGGGGAGCATCGTCAACATTGATGCAGGAAATCGCCAACGGTACCTTTAACTAGTGAGTTTCCCCAGTCTACACGTGCAGCTCGTCCCAAAGATGGCGACAACTTACCACGGTCGCTTACACTAAACTCTCCGCCTCTTCCAGCCAAACCCTCAACGAGATCATGCCCATGATATACCGCCGCTTTACCGAAAAGTCCGCCGAAGAATGGCGGCAGATCTACAAGGCCCTCCAACTCCTCGAATTCCTTATCAAGCACGGCTCCGAGCGCGTTATCGACGATGCCAGGAGTCACCTCACCTTACTCAAGATGCTGCGCCAGTTTCACTTCATCGATGCGAACGGCAAAGACCAGGGCGTTAACGTCCGCAACCGCGCAAAGGAGCTAGCCGAGCTCCTCAGCGACGTCGAGCGCATCCGCAACGAACGCAAGAAGGCGCGGGCCAACAAGGCCAAGTACACGGGCGTGGAGGGCGGCGGCGGCGGCGGCTTCTCCTCCAGCAGCCGATACGGAGGGTTTGGGAGCGAATCAGGCGGTTACGGCGGTGGTAGCGGCGGTGGCAGCAGCGCTGCTGGGTACGGCGGCTATTCCGGCGGTGTCTACGGCGACGGCGGTGGTTTCGGCGGACAGGCAGACGATTTCCGGGACACACAGCGGCGGGGAGATCAGTTTGAGGAGTACGACGAGTTTGATGAGGGAGACCGTCCTGCCAAAGCGACCGCGAGCCCTGCCCGCGTCAAGCGCACATCGGTAGCAGCCGCAAAGGCCCCCGAGCCACCGAAGAAGAAGGAGCCCGAGGTAGATCTTTTCTCCTTCGACGAGCCAGCCGCCCCCTCCATTCCTACGGTCTCCGCAGCAAACAGCTCCGGCTTGGCATCTCTAGCCTCTAATAACGACGACGACGAGTTCGACGACTTCCAGTCTGCCACGCCCGCGACACAGACCGTACCTCCCCCACGGTCCTTCGTCAGCCCACCGCTGGCCCCCCAAATCACCTCCCACGCCTCGAACGCTCCCTTCGCCCAGCCGCAGCCGGTCTCCGCACCTCAGCAGGCAAACCTGGGCTCCATGGTCGGCCTCTCCTCCATCTCCCCCCCACCGACCTCGGGCCCCAACTACTCCGCCTTCAGCACACCCCTGACGGCCACCACCACGCTCTCCCCCCAGGCGGCAAAACCGGCCGGCTACCAACCCATGGGACCGAACTACTTCACCTCGGTGCCTGTCTCGGCAGGGCCCGCGACGTCCGCATCCCTCGGAGCCGCGAAGCCGGCCGCCAAGGCGTCGTCCTCCGGCAGCGGCGGCGACGCCTTCGGCGCCCTGTGGTCGTCGGCCGCGGGCGGCATCAAGAAGGACAAGACGCCCGCGGCTGGCCCGGCGATGGGCCAGCTCGCCAAGGAGAAGAGCGCGGCGGGGATCTGGGGCGCGTCCGCGCCGGCTGCTAAGCCTGCGGGTGGGTCTGGCGGAGGCAATGGGCTGGATAGTCTGCTCTGATGGAGCGTAGACTGGTCTTACCGACGTTTGAGGTCCTGCTCGGGATGGTCTGCAACCGGGTGAGGAGGTCAGAGGGTGGAGGGTGTTGTGGATGATATATATCATGCCTCCACGGTTTTGCGTTGCGGATATGCGGCCCAGCACATCTGGTGATGATATGATGGTCTGCGGCGCAGTTGTCGGGTGAAACTCAGCAATGAATGGCGCATGCGCTCTTGCAGGAGGAGGCGGTCTGGATGAGATGGCATAACACGCCATGGTACAATTGCGGACTCCGACTATGTGAGTCGTGGTGGTTGAGAAGTTGACTTGGCCTACTTAGATTCACGATCATGGCGCAGAGGCGTAGCAAAATCATTGGTGCTTTTTGTCGTACACGTACTACCATGACATTCCAAGTGTTCATTACACGCATTCGTGGCAAACTCGACTGATTGAAACGAAGAACAATTATGAGGGTGGAATCAACAAACGTTCGATCGTATACAAGGTAAGCAGTAAAGAAACACAGCCACGACTGAGAAACAGGTCAAGGCCGGAGCCCATGGCCTGAAACATGGCATCGAGACAAGACGGTAAACCCAAACAAAGGCCAGGAACGTAAATGATAGGTCCGGCTTAGACCCTCCTCATCCGCGCCGCCGTCCTACTCATTTCTTGGGACCGGGCGGCAGACCCAGCGACCCGGCCTCGATGTCGCAGACTAGCCAGTGTCAATGACCTAATGATACAAGCATCACCGTAGCTCGCCATTCGACTGTTTGCCAGGAGCAGGGTATCGAACCATGAGTCAGGAAGAGGATACGAGCTCAATGCATCGAAGTCGAATCCGGTTGACGAGGTATACCCAACGAGGTGTGCTGCACCACACCATTCGCGCTTATTACAGGCGATCTCCAACATCAGCGGAGGTCCAATCAGAGGCTTGTCGCCTGAGTCTGACCCTGGTAGCGTGGTTAGAACTGCCGCGCCGACAGGGAGCTTGTGTGGTTTAGTGGTTCCTAGTGGTCAGCCCTATGAAGTGCATATCCACATGCATTGATTCTCGTCTGTTGTTCTCATCTGATGGAACCCTGAATTGAATCTTTGACTTTCGAATTCCTGGAACGATGATACAGCGGCTCGCGCTTGTATATCTATGACTGTAACAAGCGCCGACGAACCAGATGCAGGAGAAGACACGGTACCAGTGAGGTGAGGTTCTCTATGCGAGAAATATGACTGGTTCAAGATCGTGTTTCTTTTCTTAGATGCAGCCAGTACCCACGGCACCGGGCCGGTGCTTGCGGCTCGGTGGATTCGAGGTGCTTGACCCTTCACCTTGTCTCAGGTGTCTCTCAGACGGGCGAGCGCCACCATTCACATGCAAGATCAAGCCTGCTCGTGTGGATCCCAGCATTGCGGCTCTCTGCTTTTCCCAAACGGAAGCCCATAACAATGGCCACGGCTTCGACATGGTCTAGTGGACCCCGGATGGCGAGACCTGTCTGGTTGCAATGCATCGGTCTACTGGACAGGAGACGATGTTCTCCTTTTGGAAACATCATGGGGGCCGTGAAGCGAAGCCGCCTGTCTGATCAACTGGTCTCATCGCGTAAGAAGATGGTCAGAGGCGAGTACTTAAGGCCTCCTGTCATCCTCTCTCGCTTCAAGTCTTGTGGCATAGGTCATTGAATCTCATCGGCAGATTTCCTTTGTTGCTGTGTCTCGTATCCTATCTCTCTTCGCTTCATCGTGTCCCGTTTTTGCCTTCAATCTCCTCATCGGAGCATAGACTGTTCCTCATCCTCGCTCTTCCGATTCCTTCCTTTTTCCTAACAGACAACAATCAAAACCGCTCCTTATACGGCAGAGCCAGTCCGAGAGCCAGAGGCCCAGTCCTCTTTCCCCTTCGACCTCATCACCTATTGTAAATCGCACAGCAAGAGCAAGAGCAACAATGACATTCAAAGACCACGGCTACTACGGCTACGCCTACCTAGGCGCCCGCATCGCACAAGCCATCGCGCTAGTCCCCATAATAGGGCTAGTAGGCAACTTCCTCTCCCTAATAGCCAAGTCAAAGCACAGTCCGCCTTCCGAGCTCATCGCAACGATAGTATTTGTTCGTCTCCCCTAGCCCCTTCCATCCCCATTTCCTGTCTCCCCCCAACTTCCACCATGCTAACAGTGTCCCCCACCAAAGTCCGCAATCTCCATCCTCTGGGTTCTCCTCTCCATGACAGCCTACCACGACACCCACATCCCCTACCTAGCCACCCTGGCGGTGGACATCCTCTTCCTCGTCCCCTTCGTCGTCTTCGCCGTCATACTGGGCCAGCCCCTCAGCCTGACGACCTGCTCCGACCTCCCCGCCGCAGCAAGCCACGTGGCGCTACCCATCTCGACCCTGCCCGGCCAGCCGGTGAGCTACGTCGTCTTCACCGGCGCCGGCCAGACGACGTGCTACGAGCTCATGGCCGTCTGGGGCCTGATGATGGCCCTCTGCGTCCTCTTCGCCATGAGCGCCGTCAGCGCCGGGTTCCTGTTTCTCGGAAAGAGGCGGAGTGCGGCCGCCAACGGCGGTCCGCCGTCCAGGCAGGGCACCTTCCCCGGCGGTGGGGGTTATCCGATGATGAACGACAGCCAGATCGAGATGGCGGGCGGTAAGGGGTCCTTCTCGCGCAGCCCTAGTATCGGTCCTAACGGAAGTATGCCGGGGACTCCGTTCAGCGGTGCTGGAAGACGGCCCGTGAGCCCGGCTGGCGGCTTCGGTGGGCCACCGCCGCCGCCGCTGCCTCGCGGACCACCGGGTGGGTTCGACGACAGTCCGAGGGGGAGCTTCGACAGCCGGCGGAGCTTCGATGACGGTCCGTTGAGCCCGCCGCCTCGACGTTAGGGGCGCGGGGCGCCGAGGGGAGGAGAAGGGCTGGACAGTGGGCCTCCGAGCATGTCAGGCGCCAACAACAGAGTCGTCAGACCGGATCCGGCCGTGATGCCGATGACGCCCGTGAGCCCTGGTAATGACGAAGGCGACATACCGATCGCCTTGGTTCCCGGTCCGCAGAGGTCCTCGATTTCCAGCCCACCCCCCGCGGCGCCCATAGCTGGGTCAGCACGCACAACATCACAACAACACCAACAACGATCACGAGGCAGGTTCTTGGAGGTAGAGCCGAGCGGCACACCGCGCGCTGCCATGTCCTTCATGCCGGAGCCCAATTCCCCACCGCCACCATCCGTCAAATGGTCCCGGGTAAGGGAGCTGCGCGCCTCGCTCAAGCCTTCCAAGCGGCTGCCGCAGCCGCTGCCGAGTCCGTCCATCTACGACGGACTGGACGGACCGCCCGGCACACCCCCTCCGATGCCGACGAGGACGGAAAAGAACCTCGACGTCGAGAGCGGAAAGGGGGAGACGAGGCGCAAGACGCTCTTCCAGAGGGCGCTCGAGGGATGGTGGGAGCTGCCGGGTCTGCTGAGCAGGGGCGACACGGTGAGAGGGAAGGCGAGGCCTTTTCCTTCGACGAGGAAGGAGGCGGCCGGGTTTATTTGATGGTGATGGCTGTTTAGCTGTTCTGCAGTAATGCCTAATTTGATCAGATCTTTCGGTGGTGGTTTATGGGTGGCGCTGTACTTTTGGCGTTGAGAAGTGGCTTCTCTGGTTCTAGATTGACGTTAATAAAATGGGAACCGGGAAGATAGGTTGAATCATAACTCACGATTTCATTTATGTACCTTGTCTTGTCCACTCGAACTGATCCATCCAGCTGGGTGAGTTAATACTCATCCCGTATCTATGGTCCATCAGATCAACAACGATGCGTGACCAAGGCTGTTCAATCCCACAGACACATCCCAACCGTCCGGCAGCTTGCCAATACACTCTCTGTGCGCCCACACACTCTCCATGATCGACAGCGCCTCCCGCACAGTCCCGAAGATCTGAAGCGGTCCCAGTGCAGACACAAGATCTCTGAACCCTTGCTCCTCCTCGGGGACCGCAAGACACCCCGTCACGGCAAACGGCCAGACGACGTACCGCAGCCCTCCAGGGGCTGGCAGGCGGCGCAGTAGGGCTGTGGTCAACGCTACGCTCTCGCGGATCTCGGGGTTGGAGGGTTGCCAGCCCGACACGACGACGAGGAGGTACGTCAGTGCCGCTTGCGCCCAGATGCGTGCTGTGATGTGGTCGTCGGGCAGGGGCGATAGGTTCGCGGAGCCGGTGGTGGAGCTAGTTAGTGGTAGCGGTGCAGGCGAGGGGACCCCGGCTGCCACTGCAGCGGCTTGGCCGAGGAGGACGATCGGGTTCATGGTCGTAAGGTAGGCTGTGTCCGGGGTGCTGAGCTGGTGGTCTAGCTCGGCGATGTGGGATTTGAGAGACTGCTCGATGGAGGCGGCGCGCGAGACGAGCTGGGTGATCGACAGAGAGTTGGTTACTTTTTGGCCCTTCTTCCAAACGCTGAGGGCGGCTGTGGCGGCGATGGCCTGGACAACCCAGTTGGGGACGCCGAAGAAGTCATCCATCTTTAGATGGGGTATGGAGGGGTGCGTAGGGTGGTCGTCGCAGCAGTAGTCAAGAACTGTGAGGAAATGATCGTGATACTTCAACAGGCGAGGTGCACGCCCGAGGGCGGTAGCGGACAGTGTGTCGAAGAAAAATAGGTTTGCGGTGAAGAAGCGGAGCGAGGCCTGATCGGCGTTCCAGGGGCGGTGTTTCTCGCCGGGGAAGTAGGGGACAACACCGTCACCGAGCTGATGAAGGACCCTGTGCCAGCACAGATTGCCGGCTTCGCTTGTGCCGTGGTGCTCCATGATTTGTTCAAAGAGCACGGTAGCGGCGTCTAGGTGCATTTGCCAATTGCCCGTGTTGGCGATGGCCACCTCAAAAGAGAGCAGTTGGATGACGCTGCCCATTACGTGACCGCTTGCCGCCAGGTACCCCTGGACACCTCTGTGGTTGAGCTCCTGCATGTCGGCTTGCAGCTCTCGCACCGCAAGCTGCTGCTGCGCTTGTAGGGAGTCCCAGCTGTGGGCCCTGCACTCATTATGAGCGTCTGTCCCATGCTTTAGTACCTCGGAGAAGAGATGTGCGCTGAGTGATAAGGCGATGTGGAAGAGGGCTTTGTTCCGCATCAGGGCCACGAGCAGCCATCCCCGTCCGCCATCCAGAATGGGTGGCCTGTAGAAAGGGTTCAAGAACGGAAAGGTGTAATCGAGATAGTGCATCATGAAGCTCAAGTCGCGCTCTTCTATGCCGGCGCGATGCACAGGCACTTGCTGCCCATCAAGTGCATGAGGGCATGCCCCCGGGGTCGGCCCAAATGATGACTGAGGAGTCGAGCTTGCCATGGACGGTATGCTGTGGTCCGGCATCCAGGATTCGGACCCTGAATCCTGTGGCGTACCGTTGCCAATCGAGGGAACTGATGACGAGCCGACCACGGACACAGCAGCAGCTGTAGTCGGCACTAAGGTGGTATCAGACGTGGTGGTGACCTCGAGACCATCCATGCCGAGCTCTAGGCCTTGCATGTGCCTCCTCTCTCTCCGGGCGCTGGCAAGCCGCTTGACCTCGAGCTTCAGCCAGTCGGCCTTCTCTTTCTGCTTCTCGGCACCATCCATCCAATCCGGCTTAACATCGCTGTAAAGACAATCTATCTCGAGCGCAGAGCAGGCTACGCATACTGGGCGGATCTCGTCACACTTCTTACGCCGTAGGCGGCAAGTCCAGCAGCCGTCCGAGCTTCTGGACTTGGCTGGAGTTAGGTGTTGTGCTGCCATGATTGGCATCTCAACCCAGGCGAATTTCGCGTACTGCCAGTCTCCCGCTCCGATTTAAGTGGGATTTTGAGATGTCGAAAAGCTGCCTCATGCGAGATCCATGATTTGATGCATCGCGAAGGGCATCAGACCTGGAGGCTCTGATGGACGTTTGAAGTTGGCTAACGACCATGCAAGACCCCTGATTGGTGCAAATCTGAATCGCATTTGTCAGCCTCGATTGGGCGATAACTGGTCACTTGACTTCTCATCTTCGTTCTTTGGCTTCTCCACTAACGACAGCCATCACCATTCCGGACCCCTGCGCCTACTCTAGATTGTCCTTGGTTCAGTTTTCTCAATGTCGAACTGCCTCGTCCTGAATGAGGTATATACTTAGAAATCTGCTCGTTCAAAGTCTCTGGTCAGGCGCAAACCGATTGAACTAGAAGTCCGATGATACTCGGTTGCTTGCGCTCAAAAACCCCATTACTCACCCACTCAAAGCCCGCTGCACGAGCATCACATGGGGTTAAATCCTGCAACAGGATACTTGGGACATGGGACCGTCGAGCCCGATCTCGCTGCAATTGTGTCAAGGACGGCATGCTGGTATCACGAGATTGCCCCTGCCACCTAGTACAGAAACATCGGTATGGTTGATGCCTGGTAAATCCAATCCCTCGCTGCGGTCGGCACTTTGCCCAACGATGGACAGATGATGTTGACTGTGGGACCGCCCTTCAATTCGTTTTACGGGGAATTCGCGATCGATATATGTTTGAAGAGTTGTACTCCACTATAGCATCTACACCACGGTTTTATAAAGAGAGCGGCTGCTGGACCTTATATCTGTGTTCAATGCTTATGATTCCTTTCCACACGGTGTTTTAGACACGACAAAAATATAACATGCATACCGGATGCACGAAGGAGAGTCGTATTTTGGGCATAACCTAGTCTTCGTCTTCCTGCCACTGCACATGAGGGGAAGTGTTGACCACTTTCGATGTTCATGTTCATCATGGTGCGACGGTTCTTTTCTCAGTTTCATGTATACGCTTATGTCCACATCCATTATGTCCTTGGTTTTATTCTTCACGTCCACTCATTTGTCGGGCAACCTTAACGACTAGATTTGGATGCTGCACCAGACAAGTCCTGTCCCTCCAGACCACCCTTCATCTTCGTTTCCTGGCCAGCAGTTTTTGAAGTATCGACATCCTGGCCCTGGGAAAAGGTAGTGCTCGTTAGCAAGGGGTTACTCAACATACAGCTGTCATCATAGGATAATTCCAAGAGTTATGGGAGACATACTGCCGAGCGCTCGGCCTGCATCATGAACTCCCGCTCTTCATCTGCCACCTCGTCGGTATACCCGGTTGGGTTATGCAGGTGCTGGCGGTGTTGGCCGGATATATTGTGCTCGCCATGAGCTTTACGTTGTTGCTGGCCCGACATTGCTTCTTGTCTGTCGTGATGAGATATATGTATGATGAAATGTAATCAATTCTTGTCTTGTTCCGGGGGCTGTTGTTCTGGTGAGCTCAGACTTGGGATGAATAAGAGCAAGCGTGTAAGTTATGGCCGGGTTTCGCGGGAGGAAGACGCCTTATAAACCCCTTCCACAATTAACTTTGCATGCATCAGAAGTCTAACGTCACGCTATTATCGATTCTGCATTAATAGACTGCTCATAATGGAACGCACCTTACGTCACAGCAAGGAAAAGGCACCCAATCTCTCACCTACAGACGACTAAAGCATGTCACGCGAGCAGGGCAACATAAAGTTCATGACAATGATGCGTCCCTCTGCCGGGTTTAACGATGAGGTTCCGAGCTCAGGAACAAGTCTGGGTGGTCAGGCGGGAAGTTCCATCTCATCTGCCCATTCCCCGCATCTGGGGCAGTCTGTTGGCTGTTGCGATGACCTTTCGGCTTCGTCCCTACAGCATGGTTTCCACTATTTTCACGCAAGCATCAGTAATTTCAGCGCCTCTCATGATGGGTTAGGTCAAACGCATGATGGTGCGTGCCTAACCCATATTTCCATCTCGCAACATCACATGATGGTAGCCCAAATGCATTTTCACATTCGGGGCTCGTGCGAATATGGTCTCGTTATTGACCAACTCTCCAGGGGACGATGCGCGACTCTACAGGCACTATTACCCCTGATGTTTTCTCTTGTGGTGCCGTCATCAGCGACATATAGTCGACGATACAGGTCCTCTTCCGGATGCTAATGCTATTTATAGTTGTGTTGGCTCATCGAGCCATCAATCTTGCAACTCTGAGATTGACAAGCTGATTCTGCTCTGGTACTTGGCAATCTTTCTCTGATGATTTTTAGGCCTTTAGGCCGCGAGCGCTCAAAAGTTGTTCTGTTCCTGCATATCGATGCCATCACTCACCTGTGTGCAAGGTTCGCCAACCGTGCCACAATGCTACTACATCCAGTAGGAGACCGAGTGACGACAGCAAGTGAGAACGGAGAGCGGCGATGGCAACAGGTATGTTGGTAAGAACATATCTATGTTGTTCTTGTGCTACTGAAGGCTCCGACTTGTCACGGGTGCGCCAGGTGTGATGTATGATGATATTTGGTGTTATCGACCTTGAGGATTTTGATTGAGCCGATGGCGACGCAGACACTCAGGGAATCAGTGTTATACACCAGCGGTGGAGCAAGTCAATAACAACATGTCGTCGATACCAACACTGTCTTTGAATTGTTGCTGGTAGTGAAGTTTGTGCGGTGAGGTTGATATAGCGTATATCACTTGAAAAGTGAAGCTCATGGGATTATGGGCGTAGACCGTGGTGGGAATCGTGAATCGAACCCAAACCAGGCTGCCAGGGCATATTCTCGCCTCGCAGAATGGTTCAAGGTCGGTTAGGCCTCTCCAGGCCGCGACTTAGACCAGTCATGGCCCTTCAATAAGAGCCAACAATCAATGATGAGAAGTTCGTAAAGATGTAGCGTTGCAATGTGCACATATATCTCAATATAGTCTACGACTCCTCTCATTTAGACGCTAGATGCCGGTCCCTGAAAAGTCAGATATACATAATGTTTTTTAACTTGTGCTTGTGGCACTGCAGTTGCCAAATGCCTAACATCTGACATGCGATCAGACGAGTCCAAAGAAAATGGGCTTTTTTGTCGTAGCTGGTCGAATGTCATTCCGGGAGGAATAATAACAAAAGCACAGAGAGTGGTACTAGGCGTCTGGGATAGGTCTAACAACACCTCGTTATCTTGAAGCAATGCAAGCATTTCGATGCTTTTGGATGCCATAGGCAGTGTAGTGGAACATAATGGTTGAAGGTCTGTGGTAGCAGGCAACTCATCACTAAATACGGCATGAATATGATGTATTTGTGTAGCCGGTCTGGTCCGTGACGGTTTCCGGGAACGAAATGTCTCCTGATAGAAAATCATTATAAAGGCAGTCGTTCACATTAGCCCTGGGTACCTCGGCACAAGAAGGATTAAACATTGAAAAGTCGAATACGGTGAGAGTAGCCTTGAAGGAACTGGACCTTACGTCGCGAGCAGCTATATTCTTGGAGCTGCAGCCACTGTTTGCATCTTGGGCACCGCTCAGCAGCTCGACCAATACGTTGAGCCGCTCTCCTAGCTGTACGGTCCGCCTGTTGATACAACATCATCAGTCCGGTACATGTTGGCACTACTGCTTGTCAAAGCCGTTATTTGTAACAGCAGATATTGGTCGCGATACTTCCACTCTGATGTTTACGCCTGGTGTTGATCATACCGCGGGCCTCACTCACGAAGGCTTGACGGCTCTCTTCCACCGCACACGATGGGAGATTTGCTCGGTGCAACATTTAGACAGTCTAATACAGCTGTTCGCAGTATATCACGAAATTGGCAGTATAATGTAAAGTATCTTGGCATAACACCTGCCGTACTTGGTTCGAAGCGTCTCGTCCGACCGTGCGCATTTTCCCCTAGCTGATGGAGGGCTGTGAACGCTTCGCCCCATCTAGCTGTAGCTGTCCCGCTCTGCTTGACGATCAACCAGTGAAAGAAAAAGCTATCTTCTGTGAAAAATTGTGCTCGAGGAAAGGTAGTCTAGCATAGTGACTCGAAGTTGACCACCTGTCATATGTCGTTCGTCAATCGACCTGATGGCCTTATCAGATAAAACTCCGGTCTGTGATGGTCAAGTCGGGTGGCTGTTTTGCTCAAGCTGATTGGTCATTGATCTCCCAAAGCGGCAAGTGAGTAAGTACTCTTACCACACTTAGTCATCACTTAACGATCTCCCAGCACTAAACCTTGTGTAGGTAATCTGCTCACATCACCTTTTTCCTTCCGGAATTCTCCTTCTACAGGTGTACGTACATCCACATCAACCAGCAGAGGCCGACATAGTGAGAAGATGCAACATAACCTCATTATTTTCTCATCACCAAGAGGTATTACGCTAAATTAACAACGGCCAACGATGGCCACCGTCCTTGAATCGCAGAGAACCCCCATCCAAGCTCCACCAAACAGCAAGGGGGTCAGATCAGCCGGCACAGACCCCCTCTCCTTCAATCCATGCCATATACACCCCCATCCGTCCCATGAGCAACCGAGGCGCAATACAGGCGTTCGTTTACCAGCCGCTGGGAGCGACTAGGAGCGGTTAGGCGCTTAGCAGGCGCCGCATCCCTCGGAGAGGTCCCGGTAGACAGTCTGGTAGATGGTGCTGGTAGATGCGAAGACCGGGTTTGCCGTCGCCGTTGGGGCAGCGGTCAAAACTACTGGATGGTTATAGTCAGAACACCACCCGGCAATGACGGTAGTTGTCGGCTTGAAGACAGAACGAACCGCATCACGGGTGACGGTGACTGTGGCGGTGGCCGGCGGGCAGGTATCTACGGGGGCCGGCTCGACGCAGTCTCCGGTGACGTAGAAAATGTCCGTCTGCGCGTAGATCACGTAGACGTTGGTCCCGTTGATGGCATTGCTACAGAGACGAGACCGTTAGCCTGGCTTTTGCTGTGAAAGAAGCAAACCACCCGAACGCGCGGCGACGGCGGCGGCGGCGGCAGAGGTACTTACAACTGATAGCCCCACGAGCTGTCAATGTCACATGGAATCCGAACACTGACGCTACCAGCCGAGGTCTCAACCTCACCAGAGGTAAGCTGCTGGTAGTAGGGAGGCCAGTTCTTGAAGTTGACCAAGAAGCTATTAATAGTTAGCATTGTCCAGCCCATACACCTTGTCTTGCTGGGTACGACTCACACATTGAAGGACTCGGCGTCGGTGTCGACGCTGGACCATGTCAGGTCAACATTGGAGCCCTTGGTGACAGTGCTGTTGGCGGCAGGGGAGGTGAACTGGATGGCCGCAACGCTGGAAGCGAGGGCGAGGAGTGAGAGAACGCGCATCTTGAGAATTGTTCTAAAAGAGTGACAATGGTCGGTGTTTGTGGGTGAAGGAGCGAAAGAAAAGAGGCGTCAGACACCCAGGGCGACGAGGAAACGCCCGTTTATTTATTCCTCGCTCCCTTCTTTCCGGACGTTGGCAAGGTTGGGGTCCATTTGGCTTCCAATGCCCCTGAAATAAGACATGCCTGACATTCTTGCGCTATGATAGTTGATCCAATTGATCCAGTTGATCCAACACAGCAAGAGTCGGCCAATGACTGTGCATCTATCCTTGGAAAATGAAATTAAGCAATACCCACTTGCAACACGAGCCAGCTCTGTGATTGGATGCATCAGCCCGGATTACCCAAATAGAGTTAGATGGTTTTGGCTTAACCAAATTGTTCCACTCAATCGTTTGTCTGTTGGCGCCAGGGACGGTTCTCCCGCCCAGAGTGTTCGTTCATGCTACTGGGAAAGAAGCAGCGTTCTGGTACCTTGCAGCCTGCAGGTAATTTCTCTGACCGTGCATCCCGTGTGACCCCAGGTTCAGGGGCCTTTTTTCACTTTAACCTTCGCCACAAATCCGGGGAAGACGATCAAAACCGAACAGAGATCGCGGAGAAGCAGCAAGCTCATGCAAGCCACCTTCCCCTCCACCTGTTTGGTGGACCGCGTGCCAAGGGAGCAGGAAAAGATGCACTGAATGTCTTCAAAAGAACGCGTCGAGATAAACAGAATTGCGGGTAGCGGAGACGACATCGAGCGATCAGCACGCGTAACTCTGACCGCCCACGAGGCACATTCCAGTCCACCGCGCCTGCCGTATTGATGGTTTACGTGGTTGGTGCTTGGCAAAGTTCATCTCGGACATCGGCCGATTCGGCATGTCATTTCCCAAAGGGGTTGGGACGGAGACGGCCTCGACATGTCACACAGCAAGCGACTTGAATACGAACTCTGTAACCTGAATTTAGATTTAGGATTCGCTATTGATAGCGCTGGCACTTCAATCCAACTCAACATCCACACACAGCGTCTCTACTTCTCTATATACACATTATTGCACACATCGCCGAACACCTCCATCGTGTGATTCCATTTGTCCACAATCTCCTTCACCCTCACCGCCAAGTCGCGCCCGAGTGGGAGACACACCTCACTTTCTCTCCCTGCCCCAATCCCTTCGGCAGCAGCAACCTCATAGATGGCTTTAACAGCCTTGCTCACATCGCCATCGCCGGCGAACTTGCCGCCGGTGACAAAGCTCGTGAGCTTCTCGGCCACGCTACCCTTATAATCATTATCCAAGGGCGCCTTCTGGATGCTAGCCGCATTGCCCATGTTCGTGTTGAACGTGCCCATACTGACATACAGCGCCCGGACGTTGAAAGCGGCCACTTCCTTGTGCAGCACCTTTGTCAAGCCTGGTTTTCATCATTCATCAGTCACTTCAACTCTGACAACGGAAGCACACCGGCTCACCATCCAGAGCAGCCTTGGCAGCTGCATAAATGCCCATGGATTCTCGGCCCTCGAGACCAGCCCCAGAGCTGATATTCACAATGACGCCGAACCGTCTCTTCCGCATATACGGCAGTGCAGCTCTGATCAAGCGGTAGGGCCCGAAATAAAGCAGCTCCATCTGCGACCGCGCTCTGACGGCATGTCATTAACATCTGCGAGACGTTGCAGCTGGGGAGCAGAGTCACTCACTCATCGTCACTGAGCTGTTCTACAACGCCGTGAATAGACCCACCCGCATTGTTGACAAGTACATCGATGTGCGTGCCACTTTGCTCCAGCTCGTCGACCAGCTTGGCGCAGTCTTGGGCCGTGACGTCGAGAGGAAACCACTTTCCGCCTTTGCTCTCAACCTCTGCGATGAGCTCCGGGGTCCGCGATGGGGTGCGCGATGTCGCTATGACAGTGTGGCCGTGAGACTGGACCTCGCGGGTTAGGGCGAGGCCAAAGCCAGACGAGCAGCCGGTGATAAGCCAGGTGAGTGGTCTCCTGGGCGTGGTAAATGATGGTGTAGACATCATGACAGTATCACGGTCTTAAAGATGCTTTCCGGTGCTATGCTAGACATAATGACTCCAACGAGCCAGTGCAACAGCCATACTTATAATATTCTCTGCTGCCCAGCTCTCCTACGAATGCCACTGGAAACAAGACCTGATCTCCGCGGACATAAGTAATCGCTGGCCTTCGTTCATTTGCAGTTTTGGGCAGTGTGCTCTGAAGCCGGACATAAAGAGGCCAATGCTCTATAAACTCCGAACCCTAATGTATTGCCAGTCAAGTCGTAAGACTCGTCCCATATTAAAGCAATCGTGTCTCCAGCGACTTGCAACAGGGGACGAAGCCAAGGAATATGGTTCCTAACAGCTATGCCGTGAAGATCCTACCCAAAACATGCGATATGCACTCTTATCGTGTGATCGTGTCGAGGCAGAAGGAATGTCCCACCACATCTATCGCCTCCGCGCCCCCACAACCTATGTGTGTCGCGAACAGCAGGCCTAAAGCTGTCGACTTCCACCAGAAAGCAGGTAAAACTGCTGTACGCTATCTGCATCTCTTAGAGCATTATAGAGGGACGCAATATTTATGTAGCTGACAATCGCACAAAGTACGGTCGAGAACAAATCTTTATAAGCTACACCTCATGCTGACAGGAAAAAGGGGTTCAGGGCCCAGAAACAGACGCGATCCTGGAACTCCAAATGGAGCTCCCGTGCCGTATTCATCACTGCCTATATACAATTTCGCCTCTACAGTCTCCATCCGCCACATGCCCGGTCTACTTCGGCTGCGGGAACTGATCTAGCACAACCGGCTCACCCGTCAACGTAAAGCTAATCTCGGTCTGCGCAGGCACATCCAGCAGCAGCCTGTAACTCCCCGGATACAAGACAGTGTTCCCAGCCAGATCCACCCTCGCCAGCGTCCCCAGCGTCAGGGGCGGCAGCTGCGACTTCGCCGTCGCGCCCGGCTTGACCCCTCTCACCCGCCCGTAGGCGGCGAGAGTCTTGATCGGATACGGCCTGGGTCCATATTCGCCGGCTAGGAATGCCAAGGCAACATAATCGCTGGTCACGTTGCCGGTGTTGGCTACCTCGATCGGGAGGGAGTTGCCTACGGTGCAGAGATCCGGGTTCGCGACCTTGCCGCAGGCCCGGAGGAGGGTCGAGATGGCGATATCTGTGCCGTTGGAAAAAGCTCCGCAGCGAGAGAACGAGGCTTTGAAGGTTGTGTAGTGCAGTCCGTGTCCGAAGGGGACGACGGGGGTGTCGTACCAGCGGTAAGTCCTACCGGGGTTGCCTGTTGAGGGCCTCAGCCCCATGTTTGTCATGGGCACGGCATTCACGTAAGAGGCTGGGTACTGCGTGACGGGCAGGCGACCAGCTGGTGGCGTCTTCCCCGTCAACACGTCGAATACAGCTGTCCCGCCGGATTGTCCTGGGAAGCCGGCCCAGAGGATCGCGGAGACGTTGGTGTTGGCTAGCAAGGGGCTGTCGTCGTTCGGAGACCCGAGCTCTGATACGACCAAAGGTTTGCCGAGGGCTGCTAGAGCGGTGATCAAAGTCAGCTGGGCTTGTGGCCAGGCGATCGATACGCGGTCTTTGTCCTCGGACTCGATGGTAAGATCATTTCCGCCAAAGTACAGAATCACGTCGGACTTGGACGCTGCGTCGAGAGCGGCCGCGGTCCAGGTGTCGGTTGACGTGTTGGTTTGTGCCACAGGACCGGGAGCATAATGGTAGTTGAGATTGAGCTGCTGAGCAGCATAGACTGGATTGTGGTAGTATGGAGGGATTCCACTAGTCGAATAGCTTTAGCGACGATGTGAGGTAATTCTCCCAGAGTTGAAGAATCTTACCTATATCCACCCAGCATTTGGGACGTGGCGTTTGCCCAGTGACCTATGAGTGCAACTGTTTTGCCCTTGAGGTCCAACGGCAAAGCACCGTTATTCTTGATCATTACAATCCCGTCTGCAGCCGATTGCAGAGCTAGGTCTTGGGCCTGTGGAGTGTTCACGTCGGACCAGGTGATCGAACGGTAGGGATCCAAGGCGGCGGGATCGAAGTACCCTGCTCTTATAAGGCCTTCGTAGAGACGTCGCAACGCCGTGTCAATGGTCTCCTCCGAAAGGAGAGACTGATTGTATGCTCCTACGACGTCGGTTAGTGGAGGATAGCCACCCACCTCGCACACGGTGTCGGTTCCAGCATTATAGGCCGCAGCAGCGGCTTGCGCTGGAATTTGACTGTAATTATGGTTGTTCGGAAGAAAATCCTGTAATTGCGGTGAGGTTGGTCCATCAGCACTACAAGGGACAATTGTACTGTACCTGAATGGCGTTGCAGTCACTGGTAATATAGTTGTTGTCCTCTGTCCAGCCCCAGTGCTCTCGCAAGATGTCCGTCATCAGATACGTGCTTGCACAAGCTGGTGTTCCGTTAAGAGCCTGAGCCGGTCAGTTACCCTGCGTGAGACGATCACAGCCGTCACATCTTTTATACAATACAAAACTCACATTGTACGAGCACATGATCGAGCCAACCTTGCTGTCTCTGGCGCATTGCTGGAACGGCGGAAGGTAGTACTCGGACAGATCTTGCGAGCTGACGATGGCATTGAACCCGTATCGTACCACTCCCATCCAGCGTTCGAGATCGTACGCGGCATAGTGCTTGCAAGTCGCGATCACTTTTCTGGTTGTCTTATCGCCCTCCAACCCGGCAAGGAGGTGTTTGACATAGCCCCTGATCCGGAAAGGATCCTCTCCTGGAGTTTCCGAGCCTCGTCCCCATCGAGGGTCCTTAAAGGGGTTGATGTTCGGCGTCCAGAAGTCTAGACCCGCCCGGCCCGCGTTTGAGAATGCCCTCGCTTCGGTACTGATGGTGCTGGCAACATTGAAGATCAAGTCATCGTCAAATGCAGCCGACATGGTTATCGGGTTGGCAAAGGAGGTCGCCGCCCGATACTCGGTTCCATTATAGGCAAAGGCAACTCCCGGGGAACCGGCCACGCCGTGAAGCGCTTCGCTCCACCACTCATAAGCGGGTAGTCCGATACGTGCAGCTCCTTTACTCTCGCTGTTGGCCAGCGTCAGCCCCTAATCATCGGATTCGTAAATTTCAAGCAGGCAGCGTACTCTACCAGATTCACGAGCTTCTCGGAGATGTTCATTGCCTTCACTAGCGCCGCAGCCCGGTCCGGTGGCGATGCCTTTGGATCGCACACAACAGTCTTTGCCAAGGGGCCATTGGTGCAGTCAGGGTAGATAGTCGCGCTGGCCAGTGGCAGGCTTGTGGTGACCAGTCCCCCTCCAAGGACCGTCAAATATGATATCTTCATGACGGGCTGTTTGCCAAGGCTGTTGATTTGAGGATCTTGAGCACCATCACCCTTTCGTGGCCGACGAACAGAAGACGTGAAGACTTTATATCGGCCCATCAAAGTCTCACGCAGCGAATGACTTCAGGAAAGATCACCAGCACGCGGTGGCATGTCGGCTTGTCTTTCGGCATACTGGCGGCTGCTGGCAAATTGGCCTCTAAAGCGTCCATAATCGACTCGGTATAAGAGATATGCCGAGTACGTGACGTCGTATATGCTCAACAAGTGGAGGAAGACATCTCTCTATCCAGCTGCGTCAAATAGACACGGCGGATAAAACGCGTGTGATGGCCAAGCTGCCTGCACTGTCATGGTGATCTTTGGCATTTCCGGCCAGCACTGTAACATGAACGTGAGTAAAGCTGGACATTCTGATGACGAGAAGGTGTTGAAAGTGTTACCTTCCTTCGCAAGTAATGTGTTCTTATTCGCGCGGCAAGTTGGCCCTGTAGTTCATCGCTAAGGTACCTCCCAATTGGATTTAACCTTGGACTGTCAATATGGAAGCTGGTCAACTTCAACGTACATCTCTCTGCAGCGGGAGACGGTGGAAGAAACCTGTCGACTGTTGTCTCCAACTTCTGACCCCGCATATTATCCATCTTGGATCTCTCATCCAATTTAACCGGCAGTGAGGAGTGAGGGACAGAGACTCAACCTATGCGGCCGAGATTGCCGGAACTTGTTGAACAAACGGTTGTAAACGGCCAAGCAACTGCAGGGTAGGGCCACCATAGCGCGCGGTGGGGATTCTTTGCAAGAATGCTAGTAACCTGATTGGATGAAATGCTGTTGAAAGCCTGTTGGCAGTCCTTTTGAAGGCCTGTCGACAGCCTGCTCGCGCTTTGGTGTTACCGACAGTCTTGCAAAGAACCCACGCCGCGCGCTATGGGCAATTAACTATGCTCTTCATCGAGTTGTAGTCTCTGGTCAGCTGTCAAACTGCACCGTCTGTCCTTCAAGAACGACACGAGCCCCCAAAGCATTCAAAACTCGCACAGAACTCTCAGATCAGTATCTATTCGATGCTCAATATTATGTACATTTAGATCTCATGATCACTGGCCAAATGTAAGGACACGACTCGATGCCCATCCAAAATATCGGATATCCACCTCGACCTTCCACGGCCCCTTGGAGCACTTCCGATGACTGGTCATTCGACACCTCGAAAGCGCAGTGTCTAGCACGGTCTTGCACAGGGGTCCCTAACCGTTGCGCTCCCCGTGCAATGCCTTACATCTGGCCTCAATTTTCGACTCACAGCTCGTCATCCTAAGCCGTGATGCCGAACCAAGCGAGGTCCAGATCAGCGTGGACAGGGACCGTATGGCCTACTCCGATGGCGTAGTAACCGGTCAACTCCGGGCCATACACTAAGGCCTGCGTTAGCACAAGCTTGGAGAGGCATAAGGGACATCAGGAAGTCAACTTACCGTACTTGGTGTACGTCGCTTCCGGCGTCCCGGGCACCGTCTGTACGGGCGCCGTCGAGTCGTAGCCGAACACGCCTGACCACTCCTTGATCGTCTCGTTGTAGTTCTGGGCGCGCAGGACGGTTAGCATGCTAATCTTCTTTTATCCACCTCTCCCGCACCAGCATCTACTCACCTCGGGATAGAGAATGGTGTCAGCCGACCCGTGGAAGATCAGCATCTTCGGCCGTGGCCCGGTGTAGCCCGGGTACATCGCGAAGACCGTGTTCGCCCATTCTTGCTGAGTGTGGATGGACAGGCCGTTTGCGCAGGTCGAGTTCCACCCGTCCACTGTACCAGTGTAGAAGCATCCTGCGGGCACGCCCGAGTACACGCTAGCGGCGGCGAACATTTCGGGGTAGGTTGCAGCCATGACGTTCTGTGAACAACAGTCAGCCACAAGCCGCGCTTTCTCTCGAAGTCTGGACATTGGCAGCATACCGTCATCATGGCACCAGAGCTGGTACCAGTAACGAACACCTTGCTCTGGTCGCCTTTATACCTGTTCAGCGTATATGTTACCATGTTGGCGATCGAGTTGCTGTCCGCTCCGCCATTGTGCGTCAGGGCTGCCGTGGAGGACACATCCCAGCACGTGCCCGAGTACGGAGACTCCGGGTAGATGACGATGAAGCCGTACTTCTCCGCGAGCTGGGCATACGGTGTGCCGTTGTAGTACGCCTGCGCCGTGCCGGTGCAGTAGTGGATGGCCACGATGACGGGAGGCTTGGCGGCCAGCTTCGCGGGGACGTAGATGTACATCTTTGTGCCGGACGTGTTGGGGCCGAAGTTGTCGACGACTTGGGTCAGGCTCGAGCGCTTGATGCACTGTTTTGCGTCCGCGAGGGAGGCCAGGGCCAGGAGGCCTGCGCCTACGGAGTTGAGGAACTTCATCTTCGTCTCTTGGTACCGGTGACGTTGAGGCGGCAGAGGAGGTCACAAATATTTCAGCACGATTCAACTAGGATTCTAGGATCTCCAGGGCGGTGCTCAGATATCTTATATATGCCGACGGCCAGGTCATTCGCATGGTCGCATTGTCCGGAGGTTGAGGAGCCCATGACCACAGGTCTGGTTAACGGTCCTCCGGATGTGCCTCATTGGCCTTTTGCCGGTCTGGGAAGGAGGCGACTAGACCGGTCTCTCCTGGTAAGCTGCCGGTTCTACGGGTGCATTGCTGCTCCTCTTGGAGCTGGTCAAAATATCGGTTCTTAGCGTCGCTAGAGAGGGGAACACATTTGCTCTGGTCGTGTTAGTTTACCTGAGCTATGCGCGCCGGCTAGCCAACCGAAGTCTCCATGGCAATGGGCCTCCATCGGTAGATGATAGATACTATGGTAGCCCGCGAGTTTGGTTGACCGTCCTTGAAAGGAAGCTGTAGCTGGAGGCGAGAACTTTTCTTTGGGTGCCCGACCGACTAGTGTGGTCTACTAACCGTAAATATCTTGGATGTAACCCCTGAATCTTCGATTCGTGGAGTAACTGTCGTAGCATTGCAACCCCAAAGCTTTCAGATCCCGGACAATGGGAGACAGACACACTTGAACAAGGATACGGAGACAAGTGACTCCGTGTCTCTCTAGACCAGTTGCTGGTGGCGCTTCCGGTCGAGCGGCGACCGCAGCGTATGTAAGGTGAAGTCATGACAACTTTGACAAGGGATGTCCGCCATCAGCTAGATGCTTCTCCACGTGGTATCTCCAAAACAAGCTTTTTGCCTAAATGCCTAGTGGGAGCCTCTCCTCAGGCAACTCGCTTCGGTAAGGATGCAAGTTCCTTGAAAGGGACGACTCGAATCCAGACAAGGAAACCACCTACTCATCCACTAAGTTTGCTGAGAACGGTATTAAATGTTGATAAATGTATAAAATCTACTGGTAACCAATAGTGATATGTACGTAACCCAATAAAATACAGCCCGTCCATACGCAAACCAGGTTATCGGAACGGCAAGATGACAACATGCTCGCTCGCTATGCATAGTCCTGCTGACCTCCCAGAACCGGGTTACCACTGCCTCACCTCTCTCCCCTCGCCTTCTTCTCCTCATCGCTGCCCTTTCTATTAAGCTTCCTAGCCGCCTTCTCCTCATCCTGTGTGGCGCGCTCCAATTTCCTCTCCGCCCTCGCCTCCTCCATAGCCTTCAGCCCCGTCTTTGCCTCCTCATGCTGCTTGGACAACTTCCTGGACGTGATGAAGACGCTGACCGCCAGCCCCAGGGCCGCGAAAGCGACATACATGATGTACATGGTCTTCAACGAGGTCCAGTAGGCCTCGCGCGCCACCTCTCCCGCGTGGCCCGGGATCTTGGCCACGAGCCCCACGCTTGCGCCGGCGTTGCCGCCTGAGAGCAGGTTTGCCGTGTCGGGGCCGAGCTCGGCCAGGAGGGCAGGGTACTGCTTCTGCATTTCGTTCTGGAAGACGACGCCGCCTATTACGACGGAGACGCTGGTCGCTAGCTGGCGGATGAAGCCAAATGTTGCTGTGGCTGACGCTATATCGCGCGGTGCAACGGTTGTCCTGGAGGAAGGTTAGTGATCAGGTCAGATACGGGCTAGGATCACTGGTTTATGCAAAACCTCTCGCTCAGGAGTGGGGGAGATGTGGTTCGTCCGAGGGGGAAGATAGGGAGATGCAACTTACTGCAAGGAAATCAGAGGGCTCTGAAAGTTGGGTCCAACGCCAATTCCAGCCACAAGTTGGAACAGGACGATCTTCGCCCAGTTCGCTGTCGGTCCAAGATCCAGAAACAGGCCAAAGCCGAGCGTCATCACCGCCATACCAAAGATGATGCACGGCAGGTACTTGCCCGTCTTGCGGATGAAAATTCCCGTCGCCGAAGAGGTCACGGCAAGCGATATCGTAAACGGCAGGACGTAGACTCCAGACAGCAGAGGCGAGGCGCCCAAGACCGCCTGAAAGTAGAGAGGAAGGTAGTAACTGGCCGAGATGAAGACGAAGCCGTGACAAGCGCTGGCGGCGAGCGAGGCGACGTTGGAGCGCACTTTGAACAAGCGCATAGGAATGATCGGATACTTGGCCACCTTCCACTCGATGATGACGAAGACACCCGATACCAGGACGCCAAAGACAATCAGGCAGATGACTGTCGGCGACGTCCAGGGGAACGTCACGCCTCCAAACTCCAGACCAAGCAGGAACATCAGCGTGCCTCCGACGATGGTGACCACGCCGAGCCAATCCACCGCAGCCAGTCCGGCGCGTATGGGCGTGCGCGGATTCTGGAGCTTGAGCACGAATGTCAGGATGAGCATCCCCACGCCCGAAATGGGGAGGTTGACGTAGAAACACCACCTCCAGGTGACCTTGTCGGTGAAAACTCCACCGATAATGGGGCCGACTCCTCCGGCAACGGCCCAGACCAAGCCCATGACACCAAAGTAAACACCCCTTCTACGCATAGAGAACAGGTCGCTGATGCAAATGTTGACCAGAATCACGATGCCTCCACCTCCTATTCCCTGGATGGCTCGCGAGGCTATCAACATGGCCATGCTGACACTGACAGCACTCAGCAATGACCCGACCCAGAACACGGCTACCGCGCACAGCAGGATCGGCTTCCGCCCCCAGATGTCTGATATCTTGCCCCAGACAGGCGCAGCTGCTGCGTTTGCCAGCAGATAAGCACTTCCGATCCATGTGTACCCGGCCGTGCTGTTGAACTGCTCGGCGATAGTCGGGATAGCCACCGTGACAATGGTGACGTCCAAAGCAGCCAGAAAGAGCGCGGATGCCAGAGCTGCAATGATGAGTGTCGTCTCCAGTCGCGTTCGTGTCTCTTCCGGCGGCGGCGGTTGGGCATTCGACTCGTTGCCGGGCGGGGGAACCGCATCGGGACCTGGTTCCGGCGCAGGTTCCGGGTCTCCTGGTGTGGGACTCAGCGATCGAATGTCCCTGCCATCGGTGACAATGTCGTCGTCTGGTGCGTCCAGGACCTTCTCGGGATAAATGTCGGCGTCATTGCGCTTAGTCGACACGGAGGAAGTGGCCGTGGAGGCCGCGTCGGCGCTCTCATCGTGGACGTTCCTGCCAACCTTATCATCCACTCTGCTATCCGCTTCCCTATCGACCACGCCTCGGAAGCAGTCCTGATCCGCGGATTGCGTCATGGTTTCGCTCTTGGCAGAATCGTTCCAGGTCTCGAGTTACAGCCGGGACCTCAGTTATACTCCGCGTCTGTGTCGGGGACCACCAGGTTGCTCCGCAGTGCTTCGTCGACAACACGTGAGTATCACGGTATCGGTACTTCAAATCAAGGCGCGGGATGCTGGCTATCCCCGTGTAGCCATACTCTCTTACTACAAGGTAAACTTAACTCTGCAGCCTTGTGATAGTTGGCACAGGTTTATATGCAGGTACAGGAGAATAACCGGACTTTGTTATCACTTCCAAGAAAAAGTCGGATGTGGAAAATTCCCAGATGTGGTATCAAAGAAGACGGACCGTAAATACGATAGATCTAGTGTAAGTGCCCTGAGAACCAGACCACTAACAAAAAGTTTCAAGGAAAAACAGAAGCCACCCTTCACTTGAAGGGCGAAAGAGCAGATTTTCTATGACACTGACAAACCGTCAAATCAATGACTAAAGTGAACCTCGCGCTGTCACCATGAAGCCGACGGGGAAAGAGAAGAAAGAGTCTAGCTCTTTAAGGCCGGGCCAGCCCCGCCGTGGTGCACTAAGCAGGGTGTGGCAATCCGGCAGGAAGTTAGTTCCTAGGCAAAAACAGAGAGAAGCATCGCAGGGTAGCTAAAAAAGCAGAGCAAAAAGGGACCCTTGGACGGGATGGAATGAACGGGTGTGTGTGGTGGATGCAACTGATGCATAACTCCAAGAGGAAAGGGGGAAAAAAGTCAAACCGTCATGATCTACTAGCACCACAACAGGCATTGCCGGAAAAGCAAAACAACCCCAGACAGCCCGGGCAGACCCACTGTTGTCATTTGACACTATGTGCCGTCTTACCGATCTGACGCACGGCCTTGGACCCGAATTATACTAGGCAGTAAGACGTCACCGACCGGCACTCACCGTCATAATTGTAGGAGGGTTCCGGCTTTGGGACCCGTGGCTCGTAAATCCGAGTGTGATTCTTAACACCGCCCTGCCGTTTGCGCTCGGTGGTGACTGGTGAGGCGACGACGTGAGCTTCCAAAATTGCCAGATTGGGTAATCTCTGAGGTCGTATAACACCGCTTATGACCGCTTGTTTGTGAAGGGACCCGTCGCTCATGGTGACAACCTCAAGCCTGTTCGCCATATCACAATATCGTAGTATTGTAGTCTCGCCCTTCTGACCTGAACAAAAGGTATGGATTCGTTGACTCACGGTTGATCTTACGAGCAGGCCTATAACATCCCTCTGCAGAGTACCGGCTGCTGCTTGCGTATGATTTAGTCTGGTTCAGACGTCCTTGTATGTAGCTGTTTCCTCTCATGCGCTCGTTCGTAAAGGAAGCCAAGCAGCCAAGCCGAGATAGACGCTGCACACGCGGGAGGGCCCGGCCGTCGTGTGATAAGACTGACTTCACGAAGATCTGATTACTCGCAGACCTACTTCCTCGAAGGCTTCTTTTCCCATGCCTGACGGAATGTTTCCAAAGCGAACACCACACAGAAGGATAAGAACCAGGAGGAGGATATGACAATCAGTTAAATATTAGCTTGCTGAGTGACCGGCGGCGATATGCGCTAGAGAGAAACTCCCCCAGTGCTCTACCATCCGTCACCCGCTCGAATAGAACCGCCCACTTGCGTTGATATCTGCCGTCCCCAACACCCCTCGCCCCGAACATTGCTGTTAGACCTCTCTTTCGGCTATAAAGACCACAACCCCAGACGTCTCAAGCACCGCTCCGGCTCCCACGCACAACTCCGAGATCTATCAATGTCTATTTGTGCTTTTTATTTGTACACGTCCACTCCATGCAAGCCGGGAGACATCTATCTCCTAGCGCGATCGAGGGCAGCCTGATTCAGACCCTTGTCAAGGGCGCTCGTCATGGCCAGTCCGCCAGGCGTCAAGGCACCCGAAGGTGGGGCCGGCGTCGTGGTGCGGGTGGGCGGAGCCGAGCGATTGTGCTGCATGTGTGCCCTGACAAGATGCCCGGCAGCAAGAGCACTGCAAAGCGAGAGCTCGCCGGCCAGGACGGCAGCGGCGATGATACGGGCCAGCCGCTGCGAGTTCGCACCCGGGTCTGTTGGGTGGGGCCCGCGTACGCCTAGTATGTCGAGCATCGCGCCTTGAGGCTCGAGGATGGTACCGCCTCCTAGTGTACCGACCTCGAGCGAGGGCATGGAGACGGAGATCTGAAGGGCGCCGTTGAGGCTGTGGAGCGTCGATGTTAGGGACGTGTAAAAAGGAGATCAGTGACCGATAGCTCGAAAACTTACTTCTTCATGATGGTGATGCAGTTGCTGCTCTCAACAACCTGCGCCGGATCCTGCCCTGTAGCAAGGAAGACTGCAGCAACGATATTGGCGGCGTGGGCATTGAAACCTCCCAGGGCGCCAGCCATAGCAGAGCCGATCAGGTTCTTGTTAACGTTCAGCTCAACCATCGAGTCAACATCGGACTTCAAAACACTCTTCACAATGTCGGCCGGGATGATAGCCTCGGCGACAACACTCTTGCCTCTTCCGTCGATCCAGTTGATGGCCGCCGCCTTCTTGTCGGTGCAGTAGTTGCCGCTGACAGACACAATGTTCATGTCGTCGAAGCCTGCCTCGTTCGCCATCACGCTCAGGGCATGTTCGACGCCCTTGGAGATCATGTTCATACCCATCGCGTCGCCTGTCTTGGTCTTGAAGCGGATGTACAAGTTGGTGCCGGCCAGAGCAGTCTTCATTGTCTGCAAGCGGGCGAAACGGCTGGTCGAGTCAAAAGCTTTCTTCATTACTTGCTGTCCCTTCTCAGAATCGAGCCAGGCTTTCGCAGCACCAGCACGATCCAACGTCTCGAATGTTACACACGGACCACGGGTCATACCGTCGCCAGTCAACACTGTAACAGCGCCGCCGCCACAGTTTATAGCCTTGGCACCACGACTCGCGCTTGCAACCAAGACACCTTCGGTTGTAGCCATGGGAATGAAATAGCTCTGACCGTCGATGACCAGAGGGCCTGCGACACCGACAGGCAAAGGCATAAATCCAATGACATTTTCGCAGCATGCTCCATGAACCTGCTCCCAATTGTAGGGTTCGTAGGGCAACAGAGATGTCTCCAAGGTGTGGGTCAGATCGGACGTCGCCTTGGTTCTTGAGATCATGGCTCTGCGGATCTTGACCGCGCGCGTGAAGTCCTTCAGAGTCTTCTCCAGGGCGTATCCCGGTATCTTGCCTCTCACGCACAGCGCGACCACTTCCTCGTCGCTGAGTTCGTGGACCCGCTTCTCCTTGAGCATCGTCTCTAGTTCCTCATTTGTACGTTGCACCGCCGGAGTCCCAGGTGTCGGCTCCTGTGCCCTTAGCTTCTGTTTCAAGCGCAGGTCACCTTCATCATCAGTTGAGGCAGGCGTCGGAACATTCCTCGGCGGTCGAATGTATTCACCGAGCGGTAGAGTCGCAGATTCCGAGTCGTTGAACTTCTGGGCTTCGTCGAGATCCTTGGGGTTGATTGGATGGTCTGGCATGTTTGGGTCCTTGATGCCCCATCTGGCAGCATTGAAGAGATATCCGTTGAGTGCAACGCTCATGGTCAGGGCTACCACAATCCACTTCGACAAGACAGGGTCTTCCAAGCTCTTGAGAATACCTCCGGCAATTCTGCCAGCAACGCCATAGTCTCCGAGAGGTCCAAATGCACTTTCCTTGCCCTTTGCCGAGTTTGCACGACCCAAGTCATAGTGAATAGATGGGTACTCGAGCTCGTACTTGATGGGAGTCAGCACGGTGACGACCGTCTCTCTACCATTGGTCCTCGCGTTGAACAAAATGGCGTCCAGGCCATTGGAAGCAACCTTGAAGGGATCGACTGGCAAGGGCGTAACGACGCCGCCCAAACCTCCCGCCCAGCTCGAGATGTTGGACAGTGAGTTGGTGCTGCGGAAAGGGATCGTGCAGATGTTGACGGCATTGACCAGGATGAAACCGCCCACCATGAGGACCTTGAACTTGGGGATCTGGGTGCTGTTGAGATTGCGGCCGAAAAGGGTGGTGCCTTGTTTACCCTTGCCGTCCGCTCGGGGCCAGTCGTTGCTCTGGGCCACGTTCTCTGCCACCCTACGGCTCACACCGTCGTCCTCGAGGGCCCGTCTCATCTCCACGTGTCGCTTGATCCGGTTAATCTCGAGCTTGATGCACAGGATAGCCGTGTAGAATGTGAAGAGAAGGATGCAGTCAAAGAACAAGATCCAGGCAGCGAGGAAACAAAACTGCTGCAAGCCGCCCTGAACACCGGAGGCAGCTCCGGCAATGAGGATAAGGATTTCGATAGCATAGTCCTTGACGATTTCGAAGCCCTTCTCCTTAATCGTCCTCTGGATAGCCGACTGAATCACGCTTGCAGAGCTTTCAGGTGTCTTGTCCTTGCCGGACTTCTCGGACTGCGCGCGGCGGTGCTCGACCGCGTGAGAAAGGACGGCGCGAGTGAGCACGATGTTCTTCTCGAAGCCGATAGTGACGACCAAAAATGGCAAGCCTTCGGATAGCAACACCATGGAGATTGGTACACCCAGTTTGGTGGTTACGATCAGACCAAACAAGAAGGCGAAAACGGAGGAGAACAGGACGCTTGTGGCCAGCCAGAACTTGGAGCCCATCCGCCGCATGGACAGGAACAGCGAGACAAAGGTCAAATGCATGGAGATGTAACCCAAAACCATGATCATGATGTCCAGTGTCTCGGCGCTCTTCAGCAAATCGATGAACTCAATCCAAGCGTTGTGAATCCAGTGGCCGATGCTGGGATTGCTCTGTACACGAGCAGCCTTCATGATCCACATCTTCTTCTCATTGCCATGCTCCGTCTTTTGTGTCTCCTGCGCTGATATGTCATTTGGTATCTCCTGGGCAGCGGTCAAGAACTGAGGGGCCTGGTCGTAAGGGACGGCAAACGCCAACGCGCTATCCTGAGAGTATGTGGTGAAGGCGTTGGAGGTTGGCGGCAGAGCAGTGATCGAGAGGTTTTCCGGGAAGGGGACGCTTTGGACCAACGGAGCAGTTTTTGGCGCATCTGTCGAGGACTCGGGGAAGACAAGTGTCAGAAGAGCGAGGTTGTCGGCACCTGCGGGCACAGGCACATCGTCGTCAAAAGCTTGCCATTTCCAAGCTGTATCTTCACCCGTCCGCAGTCTCCTGCTTCCCTCCACCAACGAGGACCACTCTGCTCTCCTCACACCATTCGCGACATCGAAGATGCTCTCTTGGAGAAGTCCAATATAGGTTGAGCTGGCGAGCAGAGCCACGACGACGATAGTCTGGATCGGGTGGGAGGACGTAACGGTTGACAGCGCCTGCAGTAGGGGGGTGACCTTTTTGTTGATCCAGGAAGGGTCAGCTACGGCCTCGGAGGCCGGTTGCTCCCCCCTGAATCTAGAGGGCAGGAAGGAGGACGCGATCATGTCGATGAGTGTGTTTGGAGATCCGGGTTCGTGATTAGAGATGCATTTGGCGGTGCGATGTGTAGAAGGATGGCTATCTGGAGAGATGTGTAAGCTTGGAGACTCTAGTGGCAGCTCAAAGTGGACTCGGCGTCTATGACGGAGCGTTGGCATGGTGGAAAGAGGACTCGAGCAGCGGCGCAGTCGGGAGCATGACCATGGAAGCGGTGGCCGATATAGGGGCGCCAAGGGTGGAGATATTGGGATTGGAGCAAAAAAGTACAACCATACCAGACAGATAAATGCAAGACAGACTTTAGACAACTCGAATCTCTTTCACTTATACCAGATTGAGTAAATTAAGAGGTCTGGAACTTCACAGCTTCGTCAAGAGCGGAGGCGGTCTGGCAATCGCAACAAGATCGGTCGGGCAGAATAACGTGATAGGACTCGACAAGGAGGGTTTGGCGAAGGAGTGAGGCTAAGTTGATACCCCCGGCTGATCGAAATGGTCGCGTACTACAGCCCAAGTGAAGCGACAAAGGAACAATGTTGAATTGGTTGGCAGCTTCGCAAGCAAGCTTGAAGTGAATGTGGTGTGGCGGTGGGCTTGCAGGTTATGGAAGTTGAACATGGCCGAAATTTGTTGGCGACTCTTCAACACCGCCCACCGCCGCGCTTTCTCTCGGCTCCACAGAGCTAATCCCGAGGAAGCTACGGCTGTACGTACCATAGCATCCTGGCGAAGTGACGGAAGAAAAAATGAAAATTGGGGGCAGTTTCAGGGGAACTGGGGAGCAGCCAAGTGATTTGATTGGTTTGTGGTACAGCTCCGCAAGCTAAAACACCGTACCTCCAACTTGGTATCAGTGATGAGTCCCTACTGTGGTACAGCACAAAGCTTTAACACCAACAACGGCGGAGCTACACGACTTCTTGGAGATTCGTGCACTTCACCTTCAACTCCATTCTGGGTTCGAGACTTTCTATGACTTCCTTTCTTGCTTCTCCAGCCACGTCACTAGCAAACTCTTTCGCTATATCATTTCATTCGTCGTCGGCAGTTTTATGCTTTCTTTAAGCCTGTCCGGAGGCGTCAAGTAGCATGAACAGCGTATTAGTAGCGATTGTTCCCCATCGGTCCATCCTTGGTATTGTTCCTCGTCACCTGCCTGGCTCAGTCTGCGGCAGCTGACGTCGGATTCTTCATGACAAAGGTTTCTAAGGAAACGTTCGCCAGGGAAACTCTATACGCATCTCCCAGCAATGCGTGCTAGGCCTCGTCGGCCATACCACCAATAAGCCAGCTCCGATCTCACACGCTCAGTCGATATCACAGTTGAAGGTCACTCCCTCCCGTCAAACGTCCAACCTCAGTGCCACGCACAGTGACAACTTTCACTCCTCCCTCTTCAATCTCACGCCTACAATCCTCCCAACCGGCCGCATCCACTGCTCTTGTACCCTCCTCAACAAGGAAAGTCCTGAACCCCTCTGCAACAGCATCCAATGCCGTATTCTTGACACAATAATCTCCAGCCAGCCCCACGACATAGACATCCGTAACCCCTTGCTCTCTCAGTTGATCCTTCAATCCGCTATCGCTAACCCTCGGGCTTGTGAACGGATCGTAAAACGCACTATACATCTCCACCCTCGGGTCGGTGCCCTTCTCGATCACCTTGTCGATTAAGCCCACCTCTAGCTCCGGAACGAGCTCCGCGCCGGACGTCCCTTGCACGCAATGCACAGGCCATAGGCGCGTCTCGTACGACTCCTCCGCGTTGTACGGGTTGACGACCTTACAGAAATCAACGAAGGGCTGCTTGTCTGCGTGATTGGAGGCGAAGGATATGTGGTCAGCCGGGTGCCAGTCCTTGGTGGCGACCCGGATGACGAAGGTCCGGAGGCGCAGCAGCGCGTTTACCACCGGGATGACATCTCGGCCTGATGCTACTGCTAATGCTCCGTTCTGGGAACGGGCTGTCAGTCAGATGCTTGGTTGACGCGGAGGATTGAGATGTGCCGCTCCGCAACTTGTTTCGACATAGTTGAAGCTCAAGGTCTAAACCTAAGTGCATTACGCAGCGTGAACGAAACTTACTGGTGGGCAGAAATCCTCTTGCAAATCCACAACAATGAGGGCTGGTCTGAAGTCCGCGTCACTTGACATGCTTGCGGGAGCAGGTTTGGCTGAGCCCAACTGGCTCATCCAATGCTGGCGAGATACGCAACTTGTTCTGACTGAAGTATTCGCTTCAGGACCCTGAGTGCTTCACCATGATATGTATTCCTGCCATCTGGTGAGTGTTCTGATAAGATAAGGATGACGAGGGGCACAGCACCCCTGCACATTGGTACAGTGGGGTTCCAAACACCGTTGTCGGAGCTATCTCGGTCACGACTGGGATGAGATGGTAACACTAAGGTAGGTATGCTACTGCATGCAGCTCATTTGGCCTAATCGATATGCGTACTATGTAGCTGCTATCTGATCACAGATCATCTGTGACTCCCATCCCTCAAGGTTCATGTCGTCTGAAGCCACCAACATGAACTCCCCAATCCCGGCACCAGACACAAGCGTGTCTTCTCTACCACCACTGACCTCAACTTCCAAAATCATCATCCTAGGATCAGGCGTGTTCGGTCTGTCAACGGCTTTCTGGCTGCGTCAATCCGGCTACGAGAATGTCACCGTCTTCGACATGCAAGATACGGCCAGGCACGGCTACTCTCCCAGTGCCGTGGACAGCGCCAGCGCCGATCTCAACAAGATCATCCGCTTCAGCTACGGGGCCGAGATCGAGTATCAGCGCCTGGCTACCGAGGCCGCGGCCCTGTGGGATGAGTGGAACGCCCAGATAGCTTCTGTGCCCGAGGCAGAGCTGCCCGCTTCGTTGAGAGGGGGAGAGAGGAGGCTATGGTGGAATTCGGGCATGTTGAGGATGACCGGCAGCAATGAGCTGCCTAGTGTTGAGCTGCAGACTTTGGAGAACATGGCCGCCGAAGGACTCAGGGACGGTGTCTTTCGAAGTGATGACGAGGTCGGTACGCCACTTCCGCCGGCACCACTTAGAAGTATCTATCTTAGGTATCGCAATGGTACACAATCTACACGTTCCACTGGCTGATCAGATCGTTCCCACCAGAATGACCTGGCCAGAGCTCGAGAGCGCGGATGGGCGCACAAGATCGACCCGTGTCACAGGGCAGACCGCTTCGGTGTCCACATGGCAGTCCTAGACTCGACCGCGGGCTTCGTGGTGGCATACAAGAGCTGCGCATGGGCGAGATACCTCGCCGAGAAAGCGGGCGTCAAGTTCATCCTTGGTCCGAGCCGTGGTAAGGCTGTGCGCATTGCGACCGAGGAAGAGCGGCCAACTATCCATACCGCAGATGGCGAGACACACTCGGCGGACAGAGTCATAGTCGCTTGTGAGTTGCCGCATAAAAATGGGTCAGATCATTCGAAGAGCTAACCAACCATCTACTCGCTCATGTGAGCAGGTGGTGGATGGACCCCATCTCTTCTACCAGGGGTCACTCATCTCCTGGAGGCCACAGCAGGTTCCGTCACTACTGTGCAGCTTCCGCAAACCCGGCCCGACCTGTGGGAGCGTTTCTCACCAGAGAACTTCCCCGTGATAACTCTCGATATGACCGGCGGTGCTGGCCTCTACAGCCTCCCTCGCACCGAAGACGGAGTCGTCAAGGTGGCTTACCGAGGAACCAAGTACGTACGGATGCTTACATGCAAGTACCATTCCCCTGCTCGTGATCTGACAAGTATCTTCCAAGGTACACCAACTACGCAACGGTGAACGGGAGCAGGATATCCGTCCCAAAGACCGCGAACGTCACTGAAGAGAAAGAGACCAACATTCCACTACAGGCCCTGGACGCCATCAAATGTGAGCTGAGTAACAAACCTTGAATAACATCCCGTCACAACGAGACTAACTTGCCGCAACAGCCTTCATAGCAGATAACCTGCCCGAGCTAACCGAGTTCGGCATCTCGTCAACAAAGCTGTGCTGGTACACGGATAGCATCGACAACTCCTTCCTGATAGACTACGTCCCCGACCGCCCTGGCGTGTTCGTGTGCTCAGGCGGGTCCGGCCACGGCTTCAAGTTCCTACCCATCCTTGGACGGGAGGTCGTCAAGATCCTACGAGGAAGCGAACCTACGGTCTACCGCGACATGTGGAAATGGCGCGACTCCCCTTCGGATTCGCGGCGCAACGGTCTCGAGGAAGGGGAAGCTGGGCCGAGGGTGTTGGCCAAGCAGACGATGGCCACGGAAAGGGACTGGGCATTTTAGACATGGGGCCAGCTGTTCGTCCTGGATGGATTTTTGATTGATGCTAAGTTATTGTTTGTCCAGAGCTGATGTGGACTGCCCTAACGAGGTAGAATGCGCTGAAGTCCACCCTCAATATCGCTATCTCATACAATAGTCATTATCAACCTCCAACTCCCGTCCTAATTCCGTCCGTATCTCATCCAACCGCCTCACACTTAAGCATGCTTCTCTCCCTGCCCCCCTGGCAAAGCTGTAGGACAGACCGTGAGCAAGCGAGATAGTCTGGGTTGCTGCGTGCTAAGCAGTTATCGTCAACTCCACGACCTCTCTCAACGACCGACGCGGATGACGCCAGCTGCAACGAGCTTCTGGATCTTCGCCCGGACTCCAGGGTTCTTCATGTGCTCCTGTAGCGCCGCCGGATCCGACTGCGCCTGCTGGAGGATGGTCTGCATCACAGGGTCCTGCATAATGCTCATGATCTGCAGTCAACAAGTCAGCGAGCTGTCGAATTTTGGGTGTCGGCATGGGTATGTTAACTCACCTCCGGATCCCGCGCCAAGCGCTCCCTCGTCTGTTCCTCGGTCTCGTTCTCCCGGGCCGCATACATGGCCGTGAAGGCCTTCTGCTGCTGCTGCTCGATCTCGCGTGCGTTCGCGCCTCCATGGTGCTCCGCGTCGACCGTCTGCGCCTCGGTCAAGGCGTCGAGTGACTTGCTGTACTCGCGCATGCCGAAGTAGGCTTGTGCCTTGCGGATATAGGCGCGGACGAACTTGGGGTCCTTCTTGATGGCAGTGTCGCAGTCGTCAAGCGCCGAAGGGAACTCAAGAAGCTTGATGAACGCCGCAGCCCGGTTGCTGTAGCCGCGTGGGTCGTCGGGGGCACGCTTGATCATCTCGCTGTACGCCGCCACCGCGCCGGGCCAGTCAGACTCCTTAAACTTCTTGTTGCCCTCCTCACGAGCCTCCTCGGCCTTGGCAGGGTCGATGTAGGCCTTGCGTGCCTCCTCGATCTTCCGCTTCTCGGCAGCACGGACCTTGCTCACGACCTCCGGAGTGCGGTGCTCACGGAGCGACTTGTTATAGTACTCTATCGCATTGGCAAGATCGCCCTGCTTCTCGTACGCCGAACCGATGCGGGCGTACGACTTGGCGATGATCTTGAAGTCGGCATACCGCTCTCGGCCCTCTTCGGCTGCCTTGGTGCAGATGTCGATGCACTCCTGATAGTCCCCCTTCTCGAAGTAGGCTGCTCCCAGGTTGTTGAGGTAGGTGATGTCCTTGTGTAGCTCCCAAGCAGCCTTGTAATGCTTGATCGCCTCATCGAAGTTCCGCTTCTTGTAATTCGCTGTTCCGAGCGCCTTCTCCTTCTCGGCCGCCTCCTTATTTTTCCTCTCCTCCTCGTCTACCTCCTCAAATGGCTCTGGTTCGGGTGTCGGTGCCTTCTTGGCAGGCTCTGGCTTCTTCGACGACGGAGCATCGGTCATAATCTCGTCTTCGTGCTCGGCCTTGGCTCCACCCGCAGAGGCGCCAGGAGCTGGCTCGTCGGGCATCCGCATATCCATATCCACACCCATCATGACACCAAGGACTTGGATCATGCGCGGATCGCTGAATAGATCCTGTGTGTTCTGGGGGTTCTGCTGGATGGACTGGAGCTTGGCCATGAAGGAAGGATCGGCCAGATACGCGCTAGTCTTGGGGTTCGAGGCCAGCTTCTGGAGAAGCTGGGGGTCGCGGAACATCTTTCCGATACCGCCGCTTGGATCTCCTTCTGCACACAGTCGTAAGCAAACTGTACGAGGGCTCAGAGGTTTAGAGGTGGGGTTCACAATCACATACCTCCAGCCATCTCCTTGTTCAGAGCCCTGTCCACGGCTGCTAAATCGTTCTTCATGCCCGCATTGTTGGGATCAAGCTTCAGACCAGCTTCATACGCTTCGCTTGCACCGACAAGATCTCCCTTACCGAACAAGGCTGCGCCCTTCCGACTCCAGCCCTTGGGCCAGTCCGGCTTGAGCTCTGTTGTCTTCGTGGCGTCTTCTAGAGCATGCTCCCAATCCTTCTTGGACGCATATGCTGCGGAACGATTGCTGTATAGAATGTGGTTCTCTGGCGTAAGCTCGATGGCCTTTGTGAAGTGCTCAATAGCCTCGTCGAAATTCTTTGCGGCAATGGCTTTGTTGCCTAGAGCCTTGAGCTCGTCGGCTGTCGACATGTTGGGCGGTAGTAAGCTGGTAAGTTAAGTAGGCAATAAGACGATATTGGTAATAAAGGTCTTGGGATAATATGGTGATCTTCTGCGAAAAAGTGCTTCGTAGAATACCAAAAGTACTTGGTGAGGAGGGAGCTGGTTTAAAGCAGCACTGCCCGTGGAGAAGAATGCTTGATAGCTCCTGCCGGACATAGCAATTGAACCTTCTACGTCTTTCGATGGAAAACTAGGGCGCTAATTGGTCGATTGACTGGTGGGGTGACGGCAGTGGGGAACCGGTTGCACCTAGGCTCCACACTTGAGCTACGCGAGTCCAGGCTTCTAGAACAACCAGCAAGGGACTACAACATGTTGATGCGAGGAAGGGTTTCTGGCGCGTCCTGTATTGCAGCTTTATAGACAAGAGCATTGTCATGACGGAAAGATTGATCAGGCAGACACTAGTCTTGCGTTCAGAGGCACCGTTTCTGTTACCTCTCCAGGTTTCGAGATTCATATTCATACACTAGCTTACTGTGGGACGTCAATACCTGACCCAAGACCGTAATTCATGATCCTACAATACCACAGGTAAAGCGCGTACACTATGGGAAAGGCGCCGCCTAACGACGAGGTTTAAATCTGGTTTCAAACTCAGCTGCCATCTCTACGGGAACCCCTTCCCTGACTGTTATCTGATATCTGGACGGAGGACAGCAAGTACTCCCCGACGGCGAAGCTGATCAAAGCGGGATTGCCAGAAGGCAAAACATCAGCATCTCCTTGATTCATCAACCCGTCACCGAAGAAGGGAGAATGCTAGGATTGAGATGATATATTAACTCGCAGGGAAGAAGCTGGTATCTATCGCTATATTACAGGGCCTGTTATGTCTAATCATAAGTCGTCACATTCTTACATACCGACCAAACGGCAACACGTCGTAGAGTCGTGCCTTTCGTGCCTACTTCAGCACCGGAGCCGGAAATCGCGATGCCCATAGCTCCCTCGGTTGTCCAGTTGCGTCACAGCTTGCAAACCTCCATCGGCCGTGAAGGGCACCAGCCACTTTAACAAGGGTCCATTTGATCGGCGCTGGCATGGGCGGCCAGTCGGCCCAAATGCCCTCCTCGGCGGTGCGGTCGAGGTTGAGGATGAAGAAGGGCGCGACGTCGGACATTCCAGCCTTGGTGACTGTGCTCTTCCCCCATGCCTTGAAGATGGCACGAGCTGTGGCCGCCTCGCGTGTTCCTTCTTCGGGCGCGCGTGGATGCTTTGCGAGGGTGGCGATGGTGGTGATCTCGCTGTGGCAGTGGTCTCTGAACGTACTTTGGAAAGAAGACATTATCTCTTGCAATTTGGGACCCGAAAAGGCTGATGGTGAGGGTAGGGTGGTGAGGTAGGTGTGGAATTCGGCCAGGCCGGACAGAAACGATTCTACACGTACAGTTTGGTTCAATTAGGGTCTCTTGGGTATGGAAATGGTGTGCGAGTGCTCCAAAGTTTTGACGTACCGTGCTCCTTGTGCGACTCCTTGAAGACGGTCTTGTCTTGCAGCAGCTCCTCGAGCTTGGTAAACAGGTTGGCCTCCTCGTCGTCGTGATGCGACGTGACAAACTTGTACCATGTCAGGGCGTAGTCTATGAAGTCGCTCTTGTCTGATTCGTGTATGTATGGTATCTGATTGTATATCGAGTTGTAGCCGCGGAGGATGGAATTGTGTAGCAATGCCATGTGCGTGGCGCCCGTGGTGAAGATGTCAGTCTAACGGAATAGCAAACATCCAGCATTAGCCCAGGAACACCACGTAGACGCTACCGAATGCCAGAGGCTCACCTTCTTCGTCTGATACTGCGGTGTGGTTATGAGGTCAACGGGACCATCTGCCCACACGGGTTTTGATGTGGAAGAAGCTGTTGGAGCCATCATGAATGATGATGTCATGAACGATGACCGCGAATTGAGAGAGAGCCGAGAGTGCTGCGGAGCGAGAGAAGCAATTGATGTTTTAACGACTGCATATCGCGATAGTGGATAGAAAGAGGCAACAAATGATATAAAAGCCATGGGGCTGTTAGACCAGATTTTGTTCTAAAACTGGTCGGATCGTTAGATGAGGGCTTAGGGGAGGAGCATGAAGATGGACCACTCTCCCGGCCTAGTGCAAGCGAGGACAATATGCATCTTGGGTCGCTTGGTGGGAGGCAGTATATACAGCCCTACTACTCGGATTCCTACTATGTATGCCTAAATAAGTACGTGTAATAGACATACTCCTTCCCTGAGAACTGATCATTCTAAGACTTAATCGATCTGGCTTCACAGCAGCCGACCCAAGGATCGGCTCCAAGGCGCTAATGAGTGAGTGGGTCCGCTTGCTCCCGGATCTGCGGTCCCTGCACCCACCAGGGCTGGGCAATCATGAGCGTCATTGATCCATAACCCCTGTCCGGCGCCTTACATGTGATACTCATCTCATCTACCTACCCTCGTCCTTGATCTGACCTTGAACACGGCTGTATAGCATATAAGTCAGAAAAACGCATCGCGGTTCAATAAGTATGGTCTAATCATCCAGTCTGGGACTTGTAGCCCCTAATCAGAAATGGGTTATTGACCAAAATACTTGGGTTAGTTTAACTTTTCCCCTCGAAGCAGGTCAAGGAGCGGACTTTACATATCGACTCCCCAGCTTTACCTGGCTCACTGACAAGTACCTTGATAATTTGACTGAAACTAGGTCAGAGGTACACCTATGCAAACACACAAGAAGAAAGAAAGAAAAAAAGGAGATAATTGCTGTGCAATGTACTTGGGCGAATACAATTGCCTGCCCTCAGATGGCTTGATGTTTATATCTTCTCCCCTTGTAGCAGATTGCTGTTATACCTAGAAATAATTCTTTCCTAGGGGCTAAGGTACATTCGAGCAGATCATAGGGCGAGACATTGTCCGCCTCCCTCATCGACTAAGTAAAAAAAAAAAAAAATTAGATTTAACGGGAAACTTCTCACACTTCTTCGCGCTGCAAACGTGGTAGTCCTGGAGTTTGACCTTATGCAGACAGCAGATGGCTGCGTTATAGATAGAGCCGTACAAGCATTGAGCTTGACCGGGTGTCCAGCCGACACATATGCACATGAATGGGAAAACGATAGCTCTGAAACACCTCTTCACTTGTGTCACATTGTGTTTTTACTCTTAAATTGAAAACGGGATCTTAGCTGATATTCACTGAGACATTGCGACGTTGCAGATATAGTACTCAATCCCGCCACGGTCAGAAACATGGTGAAGAAAGAAAGAGGCGGCTTCAATGGTAGTGGTTGATGGAAATGAGATGGAGAGCGAAGGATCCGTAGAGGAGGTTTGGCGGCCGGCTCGCCTTTCTGGAACCTACACTTTTAGAGTTCAATCCGGTCATCTCCAACACTGAATAGTGTTCACAGGGAGACTCCGGTCCAGGCCGGATGTTGAGTTTTGCGCTGTATCAGGTCCGAGATTCCTCTATTGCGCGTAGCAAAACCCGAGACGCTGGGGGCTGAGCTGGTGTAGGCCTATGTGCTCAATGTGGAGTTGGAAGTGACAAACCCATAGAAGTAGATCAGGACATACACAGACATGATGAAGCCAGGTCCGAACGCGCCAGTCGTGGCATTGGATAAGAAGAATGAATATGCTGTTAGTAGCGGACGCCGTACGTCCTCCTCAATGGCTATTGGCCCAGCAAATGTCGTGAGAGTCGGGCATCATAACAAAGGCATGGATTAGGGCAAGCGGTGCTACTCCATGCTCTCTGCCACAGCAGCAATGATATGGTGAGCGTCGAAGTGATCCCTCGTTACGCTGAGGTCGCACCGATGTCTCCGGCTTATAGGGGAGGCCGTTACTTACGGGTTATTATCCGTACTAGAGGTGCAAAGATGTCAAAATAGATAGGCAAACACGCAATGATAACACCGAGTCAGTCACACAAGACGCGGCAGAAACAGAGGTTAGCAATGAAGCGTTGGCGCTGGCAGAGGGTTGGGGATGACGGGCACGTGCCTAGTCTGACCGAAGCACAGAAGGCGATGACAGAGTGTGAGAGACAGTATCGGTAATCTCAGGCTCACGTCCACGAACGATGAGCATCCTAACGATAGTTAGTATCACGAATCATCGAAGGGGAGTATTCAGACCCAGCTTGGATGCTAAGAAATGATATCTTGTTCACCATTTTGCGGGCTCGTTTTAATGTATACCTCGAAAGTTCAGGGGAGGTGAATTGCTGAAGGAGACAGGATCGTCCAGGCACGTGAATGGAATGATTGAAAAGTATGCATACATTTTCAGGGGGCAAGACTCAGTCATACTCACAGCAATGGACTCGACGCAGTTCCATGTAACATGCCAAATTGTGGACTGCATTGTCTCCCCCGTCGGAACTTGGACACCGAGTGGAAAGCAGAGGGACAGATCCAATCCGTGTCGTTGCGCAGAAAGCCATGACACCCGAAGCTCATCCGAAATATAAAATGGAATATCAAAGGACTAATTATAGTGATGCCGCAATATCGAGAGTGCGTGTCTTGGAAGCATTGGATCGCCCGGATAATGGCTGCTATAGTCATGATATAGCTTCCCGAAGCAGTCTGGTGAGGATTCGGAGCGACGAGGTCAATATCAACAGTTAGAGATCCATAAAAGCATTAATATAGCAAGACGCATCCCGTTAATTGTACGGTTACCACCGGTTGAATTGGGATCCCATTTGCGCACTCAATGGAACCAGGACAGCGGTCGCGATGACATGAATAGCCACTGCCCAGAATTGCAAACATGCACTGGCGTCCGCAATATGCCCGGGATACACCTATCTGCATTCTATGATACATTTGATAACCACCGCTGCAGGTACCAAAAGAATCTTGCATTCTGGACCTAGGCCGCTCTTGGCAGGCAGGGTACCACAGAGCCGCTTCAATGCTTCCAGGAACGTTCGAGCCCCAAGCACCCGCTTTGGGTAATTTGGTGACCAAGATACGTAACCATCGGTCCCCTGAAGGTCGCTCGAACCCAGAAACCTGGTATAAGACTCACAGAGCTGCCATGCCAAGCAACCGCTCTATAATGCTCCAGAGCAGGTCCGCCCTTAATACTTCTCTATTACCTCCAAGGGCGACGCCGGTCGAGGAGCTTTGTTGGCGTCCGCCGACTGCTGCAGAGACTTAGCTTCACATTCGTCGGAGCCAAAAGCCGCGCGCTGGCAACAACCACACGATGAAGCGCTTACTCCTGTACATCGCGGCCCTACTGCTGCCACTTTCCTTAGGAGCACCAAACTGCCCACCCTTAGGCCCAGTCTTTCCCAAGCCCTCATCTCAAGCACTTCTCTCTAGCCCATCCATCAAGGCTGCTATTGCCAATCTCACGGCAACTTTCACAGCCCGAGATGCAGACAATAGCACAGGCTCGTACTCAACCTCGTACAGCATTGAGGTGTGGTCCGCCAGTGACGCTGCAGGCGAGCCAATCTTCAGTTGGTATCATACTGCACCCAACTTGACCAACACGTGGAACACTACAGGAGTTAGGAAAGTGGACAAGAATACCGTTTACAGACTAGGCAGTCTGACCAAGATTTTCACCATATACACCTGGCTCGTCCAGGATGGAGATACACGATGGAACGAGCCTATAACCAAGTATATTCCTGAGCTGGCCGCAGTGGCCGACAAAGCAAAAAACGATCCGGTAGGGAATGTTGACTGGGGTGAAGTGACTATCGGTGCCTTGGCCAGTCAAATGGCGGGCGTTGTAAGGGACTGTGAGTCTCCTTGCCAGACCATTAGACGAAATCGTACTTCTGTCTTGTGACTAACAAGAGGCTTCAGATGGTTTATTGGGAGAGATCACACAGGAGATGAACCAGACACAGGTCGTGTCGTATGGCTTCCCGCCCTTGAATGACTCGGATCCGACACTGCCACAATGCGGAGAGTGGCCGCAGTGTAACAGGACAGGTGAGAAAGCCTCCTAACACCACGCGAGATCCGCGGTGAAGAAGACACGAAGACTCAGAAGAGAAGACATCTGACTCGGTCCTTAGAGTTCTTCAATGGCCTGCTCCAAGTCGTCCCATCGTATGCGCCATTCACAACCCCGGCATACGCCAACACGGCGTTTCAAATACTCGGATACGCATTGGAGACGATCAAGGGAAAGAGCTTCCAGAGTATGATGGAAGATAGCATCCTCAAACCACTTGGCCTGAATCATACTTACTATGCCTCGCCACCAAATTCGGTTGGTCTCATACCCGGCACGCCAAAAGAGTCAGGATGGTCATATCAACTTGGGGACGAAAGCCCGTATGTGAACGCCTTGCCTTTATAGGCTTTTACCAGCTTGTCGTCGGCTTGAGCATAAATTCGTGTTTGCTAACGTGGTGACAGCGCCGGAAACATGTACTCGTCGGTGGCTGATATCTCCGCACTCGGGCGGTCAATCCTAAAATCGGCACTCCTGCGCCCAGCGCAGACACGACGTTGGCTGAAGCCAGCATCGCTAACATCAGAGCCAGTAGCAGGTGTCGGGTACCCCTGGGGCGTGCGGCGGATCATTCTGCCCGAGACGAACGGGAAGCGGACCGTCGACGCCTACAACAAAGCCGGGCGGGTCGGCTACTACGGCTCCCTGCTCAACCTGCTGCCTGACTACGACGTCGGCTTCTCGATCCTGATCGGCGGACCTTCGATACCAGGCAACATGAACTTCAACCTAGCCGACATCATCGGCGAGCAGCTCCTGCCCGCACTCGAGGCCGCAGCCCGCGAGCAGGCTGACGCCACTTACGCCGGCTTCTACTACGACAAGGCGGCGAACTCGACGATGCGAATCACGACGCAGTCGGACAGGCCGGGCCTCGGGATCGATCAGTGGATGAGCAACGGCACCGACATGGCGTACGTTGCGGTGGCACTGCAAGGGCAGTATACACCTGTTCAGCCGACGATCCGGCTGTATCCGACGGGGTTGGAGACGACGAGGGCGGACGGCAGCAAGAGGGTCGCGTTCAAAGCCACGTTTGAGGATTTGCAGGCGCTCAGCCGACCTAATAGCATGTTCTCGACGGATTGTGGCTCATGGGTTAGCTTGACGGCTGTGACATACGGCTCGATGCCGCTGGACCAGTTTGCGTTCGAGATCGACGCCAAGGGGAAGGTCGTTAGTGTTGAACCGATTGCGCTGAGGGTGAAGCTGCAAAAGGCATGACTGTGGGTAGTAAAAAGCATGGAAGAATGTAAGCATGGATTCATGACATGGAAAGCACCCCTGGTGTACAGCGAGAGAAGAGTCGCACGGGTCTGGTGCATGTCCGAGGGCAGCTGGCTGTGTTTCGCCGAGTGCAAGAATATCATGTGGGTTCCGCCTCCTGTACGACAGAAAATACATATCATACTGTATGCCTCTCGAGTGGCATGGCCATACAAGCTGCCGCCGACCTGCTCGAACAGTCTTGCCCTAGTGCTTGTGGTGCAGGTATTTACTTCAGTCCCCAGAAAGCTCGAAGTGCGTGACCTTGGTCGTGGCGATCGATAGTCCGAGAGACCGCATTCCAGAATAATCTAGACTTGTCCTTACGTTGTCCATTCGACCGGCGGCGAATCAAGAAATGACGTGCACCACACCCGGCGATGTCTATGGTGCTGCTTGAACGATTTCAAGGCGGAGACGCTGTCATCAAGCTTTGATCGCTGCCGGATGCAACGGATGCTTCCGTCCGTTCCAGACCACACCCCATGCAGTTGAGTTGGATTCTCAGGGCCGTGGTGAACGCGCGATGCACAGCCGACGTCAGTTGTTAAGCGCGGAGTGCAGCTCCACGATCGTGTCTCGATCCATATCGTCGACCGCTGGAAAACCAGATTGGTGTTTCTGAGTGTAGATGTGAAGAGACAGTCGATACAGAAGCTGCAGTCTTTTGTCATAGCATGCTGAGTCATGAAGTATTCCATTCTCGGTGTGGCAAATGCTAACGTCTTCGGTAGGGCGATTTTGGCACCGGAAAAAAGTGTTCAGCCCTATCTTGAATGGTGGAACCCACATAGCTCGTGCCTGACTATGTGTGCTAAAATCACTTCAGAAGCAGCGTCATATTGAGTGGTATAGGACCTGTAGCTGTGGCGGAGCGTCTCAAGGGCGTTTGTATCGCTTTGCCTTGACTGCCCTGCTCAGGTTCGAGGTGTCAACTGCAAGAGCGAGCAGAATAGATCCTTGGCTTCAACTGCTTCGTCACATAGGAAGGGCCGGGTATGGTCGAGGAGGACTTTACCATTGTGGTTCAAGGAAACGTTGGCGATGCACCTCAAATGCTTTCGCTTCGCGGCTCTGTCTCTGTTTCAGGCAAAGGGAGAGACGGCACGAGTGCCTTGCGGGAGAAGCACCTCAATCGATCGTGGATATCTGTGTGCCAGCTTCCAGTTCAGAAGAAGTGGCTATAAAGTCAGGTAGTTCCGTGACTAAATCATCGGTTGAACAATCATGATGACTTGGAGGCCATGCCAAATCTTGGGCAAAACTGTCCGCCGCCAAGCATCATCAATCCAGCTTGCAGCCTTGCACAGGATGGAAACAGGCCTCGGCATAGACAGTATAAGTGGATAAGAGAGGAACGAAGCTCTCGCCGAGTCCCCGTCGGTTCGCCGAGTCAGTCCAAGCCCCAAACGGGAGGCGAGTCATGCAACGCAAAGCCGTTTTTGCCGCTTCGACGGGATGGCAGAAAAGTATAGAATGACTCTGTGACACATCCGGGATGCTATTCCGTTCCTTCGAAAACGAGTGTAACTTTCTTTTGTGATCTCGGGTGACCAGTAGCAGGATACCAAGACAGGTTGGCCAGGCCCAACATCGCTCTCTCACCCTCTCTACTCTGCATTCTTGCCTGGCTACGGAGTGCTGCTGTTTCTGTCATATCCGTTGCGTCACGCAGGTGGGAGATCGGTTGCAGCGCCGACCGAGCGAGCCTCCCATTTTCATTGGAATGGGTAAGTACCGACCCGTTGGTTGTGGGAAACACCAGGCCTACTAACCTTCCGGCTTACAGCTGATATCAATGCCATCGATCTCCACGCAACGCAGGCGGTCGAGGCGGCAATACCACCTCAGCCCGTCGGAATAGAAAAGAAGGTCAGCGCCAGCGCGAACGAGAGGGATGTCGAGTCCGGCTCGGTCGTCGGGACAGTGGTCGACTCGAGTTATCCGGCCCCAACGGACGAGGAGAGGGCCACGCTCCGCAAAGTCGCCGACTCGATCCCCTACGTATCCTACTTGCTCTGCTTAGTCGAGCTTGCCGAGCGGGCCTCGTTCTATGGCGTCAAGACGGTGTTCAACAACTTTATGCAGTTCCCTCTCCCAGAGGGTGGCGACGGCAGCGGCGCCGTCCCTAAGAACAACCCGAATGGCCATGCTGGTGCTTTAGGCATGGGACTCCAGTTTGCTTCGGCGATAGGGACGCTGTTCACCTTTCTAGCATATCTGATCCCTATTTTTGGTGCCTGGCTGGCCGATGCGCACATCGGCCGGTACAAGGCCATCGTCTGGGGTGTGCTGATCGGTGGTGTAGCCCACGTCATTATGATTGGCGGCGCAGCGCCGGCCGTGCTCCGAGCCGGGAATGGTGTCGCGCCGTTTATGATCAGCTTCTTCCTCCTTGCGATAGGAGCAGGAATATTTAAGCCATGTGTGTCGCCGACTGTGATCGACCAGTACACGCATCAGCGAGAATATGTAAAGACACTCAAATCGGGCGAGAGGGTCATTGTCGACCCGGAGACAACCATCAGCCGCATCATGATGGTGTTCTACTCCTGCGTTAACGTGGGATCCTTCTTCGCCATAGCGACAACCTACGCCGAGAAGTACGTTGGCTTCTGGGTGGCCTTTCTCCTGCCGGGGATCATCTACTTCATCCTCCCGATTATGCTGTGGTGGATGAACAAGAGAACCATCAAGAAGCCAGCAGAGGGTTCGGATCTTGCCAACTTTGTACAGGTCACCTGGATGGCCCTTAAGAGAAACAAGGGCAATGTCTTCTCAAAGACATTCTGGGACAAAGCTCGGCCGTCAGCCCTCCGCGAGGCCGGAATCGAGGTGCAATGGACCAACAAATTCGTGACAGATGTGAAGCGGACGATGGAAGCTTGCCAGATCTTTCTGTACTTCCCCATCTACAACATCAACGATGGAGGCATAGGAGCCTCACAGTCGAACCAGGGCGCGTCCATGACCTCAGCGGGTGCGCCGAACGACTTGTTGTCCAACTTCGTAAGTACTTCCTGTTTCCTGGGCATTGCCTGTAGGATGGTGGCTTCTTGCTGACCCTTTACCAGAACCCCTTGACAATCATCCTCTTTGGCCCGGTTCTCAGCCACATCGTGTATCCACTGCTGAACAAGTACCATATTAAGTTCGGCCGCATAGACCGCATGACATTCGGGTTTCTGCTAGCAGCCGTATCGGGAGCCATCGGGGCGATTGTCCAGTGGCGCGTGTACGAAACTTCCCCGTGCGGCTACATGGCCTCATCGTGTCCTGAAGTGTCGCCCATCAATATCTGGTGGCAGATTCCCAACGTCAGCCTTGGAGCGCTGTCGGAGCTCTTCTGCAACGTCACGGCCTATGAGATGGCGTATGCCCGCTCGCCGCCAAACATGAAGTCGCTTGTTATGGCTTTTTTCCTGTTCACCACGGCATTGTCGAGCGCGCTCATGGAGCTTCTTATTCCCGTGGTCGATGACCCGTATCTGATTGTAAGTTGTTTGGCTTCTCTAAACCATTTCTCGCCGAGACTTTTCTTCTTCTGGTGGTAGCAGCAGCTGACATGTCGCTAAAACAGTGGGTGTGGGCGGGGCCAGCCATTGCTCTCGTTGTGCAGACGGCTATCTTCTGGTGGCGGCATCACGACCTCAATGAGGACGAATTCATGACACACGACCCCGAAGAGGAGGGCGAGGTTATTGCTGGCCGTGTAGAGAAGGCGTAAAAGGATCCACATCTCAATCAATGGGGTTCTGTCGTGCATTTTGGAGTATGCAAAGGCGTTGGATAGCTGTAGATATCCTGGGTCAATAATCTGTTTTATGGTGATAGTTCCAGCACTGTCCAGGGCATCTACTTTGGCGAGTGATCCAACGTCGTACTCTGTGAAGCTGTTACTCCCATATTGTCTATATTGCGCTTTGAACCTTTGCCTTCGGATATGATTTTGGAGAGAACCCCAAGGAATCTGACGGTCAATCTAACAGTTGGAGCTTTTCAGTGTGACCGATGTCAACACACGAGAGTTGAGTCGAGGAGGTTTGGAGTGCATATGCGCCAGCGCTGCAGGTTAAAGCTGCGAGACCTGATAAGACAAGATCGATAAGATAAGGAACGAGGTACTCGCCATCTCAGCTCGTGGTTATGTCAACAAGCGATTGAATTCTGAATGAAGGGAATTATTCTTTGAAGAAAGCTTGATTATATCGACTCGCGTCGGAGCACTGGAATCTATTCAACATATATCTACTAAAGGCTCTCAGCTCTTAAGCGGCCAGTCTGCATCCTTCCTCGAGACCTGGACCTCGCTCTTGACCCAAATGACCCCTGTGTTTTGATGGGCATGTTGATTCTGATCTGGATCATAGAGGCTGAATATCTCGTCCACGCTGTCATAACGCGACGGCTCTGCTCTTAAATGTGCACTTGGCGGTCGCGTGGGTGTATTCACGCTCATGCTCCCGCTTCCCCCTGCACTTCCACCTCGACACGCCTCCACGTCCGTGTGACATGACGATGAATCGTGGCTGGACGGATCGAACACGGGCGGTTTGTGGTCAATCATTGTAAATTGGGGGAGTACCTCATCGGCTCGGCTGTGGTCGCGGTTGGCGTATCCGATGCTCATGCCCCGTTTTTTGAGGTATAGTGGCCGGAGAGTAGGAATGCCGAGACAGACCATGGCCACGGCTATCTCAGCTCCAGCCCAGACGAAGTATGGTACGAAATTGACTACACAAGAGGTGAGTATCAGATCGGGCTGTCACAGGGGAAGGGGACTAACTTGTGTAGTTAAACACATCAACGCGAGAGAGCACAACTGTTCTTATGATGCCACAGACTCCAGCACTGTTTGCAGCGTGTCAGTCACAACACCGGTGTCAGGACGTAAATCGTGATCTTACATAACGCCCAAGCTCATGCCACCAGCCAGCATGATCTTCTCGCGCCGTGGCATGCGCAGAGACCAGATGAACATCCAAGGGAAGATGGCGAAGAAGAAGTCGCAGGCACTGGACCAGACTAGCCCGAACCGTCAGTAATAATACTCATCGAGTGTGGACGCTTTCGTTGTCTTGATTTCCCTACCTCCAAGCCCGATACTCATCGGTTGAATCTGGATATTCCACTTCCCCGGCGTCCTTAGCGGATCCCAGCTAGCCTTGATCGGAGTGGTCTGGTTCCAGAGCATGATTGTGAGAGCCGACGATGTGCCCGCCGTTATGATGACGAGGGCCCATAGTGAGATCTTCTGCCATCTCAGCTGGACGACACGAAGCAGGAAGAGGCCCATTGACAGCTTCGCAAGCGCGTTGCCTGTAATGGCGAACGTGTTGGCCACATAGGTCCAGAATATGGCCTCGGAGGAGTCTTCGATGGCCAGGGTCCAGAAGTCCTTGCCGAGACCGTAGTGGCACGATACCTGAAGGGAGCAGGTGAAGGCGAGGAGGAACACCCCGGTCCAGGCATACAAGTGGTCTTCGGCGCCGATGAACTTGACGATGCGTATCCGGGTGTACAGACGAAGGGCAACTAGGACGAGCGACAGAGTCGTCAAGGCCCACATGGCACACACCAGTTGGACTCCCGGATCCATCTTGGCGTTGTGACGGGAATCAAGCCGCTGCAAGACATAGAGAAGGTGAGACAATCCAGGGGAACAGGCGCGGATGAGTATCGATGATGGGTCGTGCGCAAGTTTTAAAGAATGGTCAAGCTGTCGGAGAGCATCTGGAGACTGCCATCGAAGAAGCTTGGAAACAGATTTACGAAAACGAATTCCCCCCTCTCCTATCTCCCGCCACTGTCCATGTGGGAATTGCCATTTGATACCGAGACTCAAGTTGGCCTGGGTAGTCGACCAACGGCAGCATCAGCAGTGCCCTTGCGAGCGTGATCAGTTGCGTACCCTCTCCCACCTTCAGCGACGAATTGATAAACAGCCTCACCACAATCACGCTCAAACAGCCCATTCGGTTCAGAGAAGCGATTGGCCTTTGCCTGTTGACGAGTTGCCTCCCATGTTCGCTGTGCCGGATTGGCTGTTAAATCAAGTGCACTGACCAATCGCCTTGGGGAGAATTCGTTAGCGTCGGTGCTCCCTCCTGGCTAGGACAGACTCTTGATTCTGATGGGTGGGACGGCACGATGCGTTTAGCGCCCGTGGCCAGACTATCGTGCGCCAATTCTTCGCCGCAATCAATTGTCCACTCCCCTCTCTTTCAGAATAAACATGATCATGGCGAAAATGATGATCAATGTCGTCACCGTGAGAACACAGTATTTCCTTGTGATGATGAATCATTGAAGGGTATTTTGCGCCGGTCCTATGGTCAGCAAACGTGCTCTGCTCAAACGTTAATGTCGGCACTACCAAGATGCCCACGGCGAACTATTGATATTCAAAAAGCTTTGTGATGAGTATGGCGTCTTCTTGTTTCCCATCAGTTCCCGTAGTGATGATAACTGAACTTCCGTTTTCGGTTCCCATCGTCCACCAATGAACGAGAACGAATGGTCGGAGCAATGGCAGATGTCCGTCGTTACCAGACTCCAAACTGTTAACTGTTAGGGATGCCGCTTATCACTGCTTGCTCTTGTGCCCCCAACCTGGCGGTAACAGTCCGCTCATTTTCTATTTTGGAAGCCCCCTTTAGCTTCTATGGATCAGACTAGTTAGGCCTAGCACAAGGTGCTTCTCCGCAACTTGGTTCACAGCGGTAGGGTATGCCGGCACGCGGAGGTTTCTTAGCCGGAAGTGTGGCGTTAATATGGTTGATATAAAACTACCAAGGCCGGCAATTACATTGCTCTCCGCATGATGGTTAAGATCAACAATGTTCTCCACAAACCCGAGTAACCGGACGATGGATCACGGACAGGCGGCACCGTTGTCATCCCACTTGGGGATGGATACATGTTATACATATCCGGGATGTTGCGCGAGAACGTGGGTGAGCAGGACGGACATGACTCGACTGACCTCAGAGGATCGAGTGCAAGTTGACAAGTCGATATCACGACGCAGTGTTTAAGATGCACCCAACGTCTCTGCCAAGGGCATTTGCCAGCACCTTGCTCGGCAGCACGCTATCCCTGGCCCTCTCCATTTCGCCGGCGCAGCCTCTGCGAGATAGGAGCAGCAGTGCCAACGTCACCTGCGCTGGCATTCCGTCGACGTTCCCGACATGGCAGCAACTTCCAACTCAGACAACGCTGCCGGACCCATTCCTACCGCTGAAGTACACCACAACAGATAATGCGGGATCAGCCAGTGCGGCGTCATTCGCTCAGTCAGTCATGATCGGGCAAGGTGCGCACAGAGTACAAACTAAGGAGGAGTGGTACGCATGCCGGCAGCCAGAGATCTTGACATTTCTCCAAGAATATCAGTATGGGTACTATCCGGACCATGCTCAAGAGAAGGTGGAGGCAACACGTAGCGGGACGTCTGTCAGCATATCTGTGACAGCAGGGGGAAAAACCGGCAAATTCAAGGCCACGATCAGCTTACCTTCCGGCGCGTCGTCAACGAAACCTGCTCCGGTAGTGATCAACATAGGGGGAATGCAGAACCAGCCGTATCTCAGCGCGGGAATCGCCATTGCGCAGTTTGACTATACAAGCGTAGCGGCTGACTCTAACTCCAAGACTGGTGCGTTCTGGGACATCTACAAGGGAAGAGACATTGGTAAGTCCGTGAACCCTTGGCTGTCGTTGGGCCTCCATCTGAAGCCCAGGCAACACCATTTACTCGAAAAGAATACTAATGTTCACCTACACGATACAGGTGTCTTAACAGCATGGGCATGGGGCTTCCACCGCACCCTTGACGCTCTGAACTTGACGGTCCCCGAGATCGACTCCTCTCGGGTTGGTGTGACCGGGTGCAGCCGCCTCGGCAAAGGGGCCCTCGCTGCAGGCTTGTTCGACACCCGGATCACGGTGACGATGCCCATGTCGTCAGGAGTGCAGGGCCTCGGGCCATACCGATATCACGCTATGAGCGGGCAGGACGAGACGCTGGAGAATAGCAAGTCTGGTGCCGGATGGTGGAGCAACAGCAAGCTGGGTACTTTTGTCAACCACGCCGAGAACCTGCCATACGATGCGCATACCATTGCTGCCGCGATCGCGCCACGAGCATTGATAATAGACCAGGGGACTGGGGACCAGTTCACCAACTCTAAAGCGACGTAAGTGTGTGCCCTCAGGGCTGCAGGTGTTTCAGCTGACGTTTATGAAGGGCTGTGGTAGTCTATCCTGCCGCGAAAGTGGTCTACGACTGGCTTGGAGCCGGTGACAAAATTGGCATGTCTGTCAGAAGCGGTGGACATTGTGATATGAGCGGCTTGTGAGTCCTGCCATCGACGTTCTTTGCCTTCTGGGCGACGGGCCTTGATGCGTGTCTTCGCCCGGGTATGACTGCTAACAATTCCATCTTCAGCACTTCCGTGCTTCCGTTTGTGCAGCAGATATTCTTTGGCACAAAGTCGACGAAGGATTACAACAACTTGGGCACTTATGGATCACCTATGACAACCACGTATCCTTGGGCTACTGCTGTGCCCAAGGCATCCTGAACCGAAAAGGGCATTGGGACGAGATGAGTCAACGCTTGAGCGTAAGTTCTGAGCTAGGTTTGAGTGAAAGATACATCTGGTCCACGTCCGAACCTTAACGAGTATTTCACCTGCCGATGCTTTGCATGGAATGATATTCAGGACTTTGTTGGCCATGCATACGCACATGAGCAGCTTTGGATGAGGGCAATTCATGAATCCGTATGCCTATGAAGTACCAAGGTCAAATTGCAAAAAAAAAAAAAGAAAGTCTCGACTTTTTGCTCGTTTGTCTGTCTACACCATGGAAAGAACCTTATGCCGTAGCCGTGGCCCTGTCTGACTCTGCAAGTCATGTATGCAAGGGCAACAAATCTCACGCATTTAGATCATTGATCATTGATGACACCTGTTCAGGGTCGTGCTCATCCACGTAGTCAAGACCACCCTTTTGAGGGGATAGTAAGCGGCGACGAGGGGTCTAGACAGGTGTTGGTGACAAGGTTTTAAGACAGGTGATAGACACTCTGTCTGATTAATGGAGTCATCGGAAGCTACCACACCTATTGCTGGCTCGGCTAGTTTTAGGTAGGGGCCCTGGAACCGAGCTTCTAGGTTCTTCAAAACCTCATCATTTTGAACATTCATGACTCCAACCTTAAGCTGAGGCGGTCAGCCCACAGGAAGAATTATAAATACCTGTCGGCCCCCTCCACTGGCCCTTACAGATTCCAGATCACATCGAACACCGAAAACAACTTCGATACAGGCGCTATTCAGCATCTTTCTTTGGAGTACCTGTGCTACGTGATCAGTTTTCAGATCACTGCAGTCGAGACTTCGCCTGCATTAATCCAAAAAACCCGGCGAATCTAAGTTACAGAACGATCTGCTTTGCGTCCTGAGATATTGGCCACAGGCAAGTACAGTCTCACTGAACGGTACCAGTGTCCATGCTCCGCACATCTTCGTTGGTATAGAGAGGGTTAACTAAATCCAGCAGGAAGATGAGCTCTTTCAGAAAAGCAAAAGGCATCACGGCCTTCTTGCTCGCAGCCACCTTGAGTCCTACGGTCTCAGTGCCGATAGCTGAAATGATTCCGGCCACCACACCAGCCATAGCCGCTGCTGCCACGACAGGCACGCCAACCATGACAACCACACCTGCAGTCTGGCTCGAGGCGGAATCCGCAACCAATGGATTGGGTGCTCGGGATGACAACGACGAGAGATTCAGCGTAGTGACTTACTGCACGTCAGGGGAGGCGCGTCAAGGCCACCCTGCACATAAATGCGCCGTTCTGACACATCCCATTGGGAGCATCACGAGGACCGTCACGGAATACCCGGACCTACCGACGGACAAAGAGGGCCGCTGCGACCTTGCTCACGAAGTCATTGACGCGACCGGCCCGGATTCTCCCCTGGCTGCGGACTGCATGCACCTCGCCCACAGGATACGCGGTGCCGGAGAGTGGACGGTGGAGGCATACGTCCTGGCAGAACATCAGCTGGTTGAATGGAGGTCCTGTGCTTTCGCCATCAAGCCCATTCAGTTTGCCCTAGTGGTTCTCATCGGGAACCAAGATATCATTGACCTGTTGAGGGATTCTGTCCGGGACTTCACAATCGACGGAAAGGTTGCGGCTCACGGCAAGATGTGGTGCATGAACAACCCTGGCGCGGCGGTGCAGGTCAGATGGGGAATCTATAAGAATGCGGGTTGGTGATGTGCTTCGTGGATTAGTCGCTGTTTGTGTCTAGATCGTTAGTTTTCTCGATTTATCATGTAAAATAATATGACCCTGATGTTGACAATGTTCTCGATGTGTATTCGTTGGCAATAAGAAAATAAGGTTCGGCTGCGGCGTCGTGTCTAACTATTTTGAGCCTAGCAGATATCTACCCCACAGCCGCCCTAGGAGTTAGGAGGTACGTATTTCAGACCAATGCACGACATTGCTACGACACACGGGCCTGAACCTGTGGAATCTTCAACGTTGGACAATGTTGCAACGTGATATGCTGCTCCCATAACCCAAGTTGACGTGCGCAAATGGAGGGCTCGCAGCTTGGCGACAGAGGTGAGTTTCTATCCGCGTTCGGTTTCCTGCTGTCACGGATGTCTCGGTCCAGCGCTGACGGGTGTGGCGTGCCTCTAAAGTCTCCAGTTCCTTCTCGTGGTCGAATGTCCCTACCGAGGCCCTTCTCATCGAGCTTTCCAGACGCGACGATGGCCAGTCTCGGCCAGAGTGCGGTTCCGGACAGCGTGGCTCCTACGACACCGCCATACATGTGTTTGCTCTGTTCCTGATACTGGTGTTGAGTTGTCTAGGTGCGTGGCCGGTCATCCTTAGATTGGACCTCACAAATCCCCTGTCCATGTCATACGCCCGCTGAGCAACACAGTCTCGGCTAATACACCATCTCCAGCCTGCGCCGTCCCCCTCATATCGCGACAGAACACCACAGGCCGTAGGCAGAGATACTTCAGTAAGAATACCGCTAGTCCACCTTCCTCGTTCGACCTCGGAGGCCCATTCGAGCAAACCCTAACCCACTTCGTCGCTAGTCTTTCTATGTCAACACTTCGGTACCGGCGTTCTCCTCGCGACAGCCTTTGTCCACCTCCTCCCGACGGCATTCACGTCGCTGACCGACCCTTGTCTTCCATATGTCTTCAGCAAGGGGTATAGACCGCTTGCGGGCCTGATTGCGATGGTCTCGGCGCTGGTTGTCGTGGCACTAGAGTCCTACCTGACCACTCGGGGCGCTGGCCATTCCCACTCGCACCATCACATTTTTGAGGATAGTGACGAGAACGTTGCTACTCCACTCCACTCCCAGGGCGAGAGCTTTGGAGCGCGAAGAGCCTCGAGTCATCGGCCGGCAGACATCGCTTTGGAAGACATGGAGACACAAGGGTTGGTTGCAGGCGCATCGCCTCTGCCAGGATCGACACCCACATCCCGGCCTTGGAACGGCAAGCCGTCATATGAAGGAGGAGGAAAGGCAGGAACTGATCAGCAAGAAGAGGATGAAGAGTCTCGAGAATCACTCGATTTCGCACTGGATCTCCACGAGCTCAATCCTGGCCAGTCGTCTCGTCATCTAACAGAGGCGGCCCAGTCGGCTAAGCAGCCGTCGCTGGCGAATGGCCTTGGCCCTGCATCCCACATGCCGCCGAACGCAGAGGAACAGAAACGGCTCCTCCTACAATGCCTGCTTCTCGAAGCCGGCATACTATTTCATTCTGTATTTATCGGCATGGCGTTGTCGGTGGCTACAGGTCCTACATTTGCTGTGTTTCTGATCGCGATTGCGTTCCACCAGTCCTTCGAAGGCCTCGCCCTTGGATCACGCATCGCAGCCATCAACTTCCCGCGTTCCTCGCCACGCCCGTGGTTGATGGTTCTAGCCTACGGGACGACGACGCCTCTCGGACAAGCCATCGGGTTGTTTGTCCACAAGCTGTACGATCCCATGAGCCAGACGGGACTGCTGATGGTGGGTTTCATGAATGCCATCTCCAGCGGTCTGCTACTGTTTGCCGGCCTCGTGCAACTGCTTGCGGAGGACTTTCTGACGGAAAAGAGCTACGAGACTCTACATGGAAAGAAGCGGGTAAACGCTTTTCTTGCGGTTGTGGCCGGGGCGTCATTAATGGCTGCCATTGGTGCAATTGCGTGAGGATTCAGTCTAGTAGCCACTTACTGACTGCTGCTGCTGCTGCGGATTCATATTTCATCACTGCGTCCATGTTGAGCTTGAGAGTGGTATGAGAGTTGTATTTAAACACTTGTATCTTCTCAATGTGAGTAGCCTCGATCACTTCTATCAGGCCGACACTTGTTGATTATGGGTACGATTTGAGGCACACTCGCAACGAATCTCCTACAACCTACGGGTTGCAATGGCAGTCTTCATGTTCCACGGCACAATGCCGTGACCCAGAAGGTTCTTTTGATTTGCATCTTCCGGAGTCTATCCTACAATGAGTAGCATCTGACTACATCCCACAGTAATAGATCAATCACGGAGGATTGAACCGTCTTGCAAACTGCTCTTCTTCGCGTTCATGAGGAGGCGCTGTTGATGGCCACCCTGCTGCACCTTTATTCCGATCTTTGGTTTCACGGTTTTCGGAATGCTACCGCTACTACCGCGAAGATGAACACCTATGCGAGGCAAGGTTCGTCGTTTTCAGTGTCCAGGCATAACACACCCTGACGACAACTAGCACGCGATGAGACTGCTACAGCCTCGACACTGTCATGTCTATATGACGAGCAATAAATGAGAAAGCCAGAATGTGAAACTGTTGATTCGTAGCAGATATGGAATTGAATCAGCTTGAGCCACGCCGGAGGTCGAACTGAAGCCAAGCCCGGCTAATTTGCTGCCACTATCGCGAATGCAGATGCGGCTCCTCCGCTTCCGAGAATGACACCTTTTCATAACATCCTGCTCAGAACTTTGTCTTGACTTCATCTAAACATTTATTCGGGTGCGTATTCGTCAGTACATTGCTTTCTAGCCCAGCACGGATCTTCGTTGTTGCTTCGGGACGGCTACAGTGACTCTGCGAAGAGACCCAATCCTGAACCTGCACACTAAGTATGGCCGAATCACACCCGCTTCGCGGCAAGCTTCCTTCGAGGAGGCTCACAAAAGAGGAGCTTGCACGCACTCACAGATCACATTTGAAAAAGCAAGATCTCACCCCTGATGCTCCACGCCCAGTCAAGCAGCCGCTCCTTGACCAGGCCTATCCGGCCTCAACGCGTTCGATCCGTGATTTAGAGATAGTAAGTCAGAACAAACCGTAACAATCATTGCATATCCAGTCTGACGCGAAACTCCTAGGTTCCCCTTAGCGATCTGCGGATCGAAGAACATCATCGGGGTAAAGGCATTGTTGTGAAGGTTATAAGCCCCCCGTATATCGGGGCCGGGGTGATCAGCCTGGTAGAAGACGAGGCTGGTAACGCAGATAAGCTCGCCATCTATAATCACAGCGACTCTTCGATCCTCTCAGGAGTGCCCGAGGGCTGTATCGTCGCCGTTAAAGAGCCGTACTACAAGTACAATGGTACCGGCGAGGATTACATGATATGCGTCGATCACCCGTCAGATGTGATCTTGCTTCGATTTACTGACCCCATCATCCCCGAACCCTTGCGCTTAGGCCCGTTGTTGAAATCTGCCGAGGACTGGAGGGCTGCTGGGGACAAGGCATTCATCGAGCGGGACTTTCCAACAGCGGTTTTTTGGTGAGCTCTACCTGTGAAGATCAAAGTGCCTCTGAACGACAACTGACAGTACATACCTAGTTACACAGAGGCGGTCGAGGCCAGCAATGATGATAGGTTCCGCTCCGGCATCTTCACCAAGAGGGCAGGCACCAATCTCATCCTTGGCCGGTATGACGCTGCCAAAGCAGATGCACTTGCATCCCGCACGGGTGGCCCTGCGGACTGGAAGGCGTACTTTACAGCCGGTCGTGCTGCCTACGGCCTTTGTGACTACCAGACGAGTCGGGAGTACCTCGAGTCCGCTCTCGAACTGAACCCGCCGCCAAACAGCAGCGTCAGGAAAGAGTACACTCGTTGCCTCTCCCGCCTCGACGAGGAATCAACCGGGTCGTACAACTTCGCCGCCCTATATGACTCACTGAACACCACAAACGTCCACCTCGACGTCGCGTCTTTTCTTTCCAACACTCGCGTAGCAGATTCCCCGCTCCACGGTCGAGGCCTCTTCGCGGCGCGGGACATCAAAGCCGGTGAGCTACTCTACGCCGAGAAAGCGACCTTGATGCCTAATCAATACGAACCCTCACGCGCCTCAGCCGCGCTTTACGCCATGATGGTGCGGCAGCTCTACGACAACCCGTCCCTCGCACCGACGATCCTCTCCCTGTACGGCGGGACCTACCCGCGGTCGGGCCACGAAGGCGAATTGGTAGACGGTGTGCCAGTGGTAGACGTGTTCCTCGTCGAGAGCATCCGCAATAAGAACTGCTTCTCTGCCCCCCTGTCGACGCTAGAGGACACCAAACCCACCACGCCGTCTGGGAGGATGGCCAAGGGCCTGTGGCCGCATGCTAGCTACATGAATCACTCGTGCGTGCCAAACAGCATGCGCTCGTTCCTCGGCGATCTCTTAATATCCCGCGCGACGCGGGACATCGCCGAAGGCGAGGAGCTGTCACAGCAGTACGTACCGGTCAAGGCCCTATCGGACGTGCGGCAGGCGCAGTTCCTTTCCGGGTGGGGGTTCACGTGCCAGTGCGCGCTCTGCGAGGCGGAGTCACGCGGGTCCAAAGAGATGTTGCAGAAGAGAAAAGAGGTTCTCGGTAAGATTGAGCGAGTCTGCGGGAAGAAGACGCCTAACAAGGCCGTGATGCCGGATTCGGCCATTCGCACCGTGGACCGTTTGCTGAAGCAGCTGGAGGAGCTGCACGAGACGGAGGTCTACTCAGGGCTGCCGAGGTTGGCGCTGGTGTATCCTGTCAACTGGCTCATCGAAGCCCATCGCGGCAGGAAATTGCACGCTAAAGTCGTGCGCTATGCCCTGCGGTTGCTGCGGGAGTTTGGGTTCCAGGCACCGGCTGATGAGGGGGAGGATTGGGAGCCGAGAGAGATATATAATGGCAAGGGAGGGGCTTCCCTGATGACAATTCACGTTGTCACGGCTTTGAAGTCTGCGTCTGAGGCCTACAGATCTCTTGGGCGGGGAGAGTTGGCTGTCAGATGCGAGGAAGCTGCAAGATTTGGGTACAAGATGGTCACTGGGTTCGATAATGATCTGGGAGTTTTGGATGTTTGAATCTTGCTGTGGTGAGATGCGCCAAGTGCCTGGGCATAAACGCCCCTTTACAGGGATTCCATGGATAAGGTACACATGAGCTTATTTTTCTCACCTGAATATACTACCTTGCCTAGCATTCTTTGTGTCTTTCTTAGCCGTTCTATAAGCCCCTTTTCTCACTTCCAATACCCCGGAAAATTGTGCAAAAGAATAGGGGAAAACAAATGTAAGGAATGTTGAAAACCTTAAAACATGACAGAAGAATATTCATACGGTCTTCACTTCGTTCCGTTTTAATCGGGTCGATGATATCACGTACTTTATTGTTCTCTTCTACGGGTAAATATTTCAAACACACATCATACAGATACAGGCGATTGTTAGTAACCTTTTCTAGCTTGAAGGCGAATACGAGGTCCAAGTCTCGCAGTCTAATCGCACCGCAATGCCTTACTCCGTCTAATTATACTTAAATACTTGCGCAATTTCAAAGTTTCCCCTTATTCTCATCCGTCTTCTCGGCTTCCCTTTTCTGCCTTAACACTTCCTCGCGAGTCCTGACCTCCACCCTCCGTGGTCCCTCTTTTTTGAAATCTACTAGCACAACCCGGTCAGGATCGCCCCCCCTTCCCGAGTTCGCGAGCTCCGGCCCTGGCTTATCAAGACCGAGCACCAGTCTTCCATCGCCGGGCAGCACAAATAGTGCCGTTGGGCTCATCACCTTTTCCGCCCAAGGAATGAATGCAGAGGGGTGCCGTTTGCCCTCTTTCAAATCAGCAGGGCTTGTCGGTGTTCGCGATAGAAATTCCACGATCGCTGAGCGTTGGTCGGAGTAATGTCTTGCTTTCTCGTCTGCGGAAGAGGAAGCCGGGGGGTCGCCATTCAGGAACTGGGAGAGAAGGGTGAGAAGATACAATTGCGGAGGGAACAAGATGATCGATCCGTCGCGAGCCTTGTCCAGCCAAGCGGAGACGGTGTCGAACGTGGCGGCTGTGTGTTCTAGACCACCGTCGTGTGTTGGGACTTGGAGAATAACTTCTTCCTTAGGTCCTCCTTCTGTGTTGCCTAGCTCTGAGGCTGACGGTGCGAGGGGAAGCATGTAGAGATACATCTGCGTGGTGAAGCGCTTTGGTACGTTGGTAGGTGTGACCCAACGGGTGAAGGGCAGGAGGTTATCTGTAAGGGTATTAGCTCGTCGCAGGGGTTTGTGGTCCTGACATCCCACGATTATACGCCTGACGCAGACTCTCGCCGCTTACCGACATCAGGTGAGCCGCCGCAGCTGGCAACCCACTCGCCAAATTTCACCTGTTCAGAGTGCACCTTCTTCCTGCCATCTTCCAGTACCTCTGCAGGAACATTCAATACCTTGCCGTCAACTCGCCGTCGAGCAAGCAAGATACCACTCTCCTCAAACGTTTCCCTGACGGCAGCTAGGCGGTATGCCTCACCGTCGACATGGCGAGCTGGCGAGTCCACGTCCGGGATGGCACCGTCATGGAATGATGAGAGGTTTCCGCCAGGAAAGACGTGAGCTGAGGGAAACGAGGTTGATGTTCGGACCCTGTGCAGGAGCAGGACCTTGTTTGTTGGTGAGAGGAGGAGGATGCTATCCAGCGTGTCAGGAGTAACGCGGCTGGATACAACATGACATTGGAAGTTGAGCCATACCTAGCACTTGGTCTCGGAGGAGAGGGAGGCGGCCGCTCTTTTGGTTTGCCTCCTTCGGACTTTGATGAGCTACGTCTCTTCGACATTGTGAACGTGAGATCAGGTTTATAGGGGCTGTTGACGGTGATATAGCTCAGGGTTGCTGGCACTCCAAATGTTCCACGAGTCCAGACTGTCACACAACTGCGCGACAAGCTGAATCTGGCAGAATGCATGAAACGCTGCGATCTTAACTGCTGCAATTGAGGGTTAAATGATTACATGAGCTTGTCATGGTCCTTGATGATTGCTAAGGTTGTGACCTGTGAGGGGCAATTTGAGCCGAGGTCCACCAAGGAACAGCGATGCCGAAACAAAACAAGTGCTTTAGCGCGTACCTTAACATCACATGTCGATTGGAAACAACCTCACCTTTGAAGACAGTTATGAGCATCGCAGCTAAACACCGGTACACCAACCATTCCAAGTGAGCCGGAGAGATACTCGTCTCTTTGGTCGTGATTTGGTAGAACGCTTGCTCAGGGACCGCGAGCATTGTATCCTGGTCAGAGAGTAACAGCGTCAAACACCGTGCCGTGACCATATAATCTAGTCGAGCCGTAGATCTACGTACAGCTCCGGGGTTTTAGGTTTTCATATAGTTACGAGGTCATATGAAAACATGGAAGGTCATACTTGAAGCCATCTATGTTGACGCTTAGAGTAGATGCGATTTTGAGCATCTTGGCCGCTGGGGACGAACATGGTAGTCAATCTCAAACCTTGGTACATCGTGCTGACACGTCCATGTGGTCGCCAAAGAAATCTCCATGCCAGCGCCCAGGTTAATTCTTAATGTACTTTTCAGGCCCATATTTATCAATCGGTGCTCGTTATCAACTGCTCAGCTCAACGCTACACCTCAATATTAACCTACACACGATGATCATGAATGACTCGGCAGCGGTGCAGAGAGTTAGCTACATGGCAAGGAGAGGGCAACAGATTTCAGGTTTGTCGCCCTCCAATGCCATCCACGGCGTAGAAACACATCTCGGTCAGGGAAGTTGCCTCCGTTTGCGTGCCAAAAGCCCAGCAAGTGGAGGTACCATAGTGCTACTCGACAAGGCGAGTATTAGATAGTCTACGTGGACACGAACCTGCAGATGGCACTTGGTCATGAACATGGCAAATAGGTTGCGGGGGACTGAACGTTTTGAGCTGTCGAGTCCTGCCCGAGCATATGTCAAGCATAGCACATTTTGAAATTCTTAGACACCGCGAAGAGTTATCGCAACTAGGTAGGTGTCCAAGTGAAAGACATGGGTCGAATTTCGATACAGTGATCGTTTATTATATGACGCTTATCAACAGCTCTTGTAGTCCCTTGGGCCGTGATGTCGTGGAGCAGCCCCCAGGGTGTTGATGAAGTGACATCCCAACACGAAGGTAGGTCTGAATAATTCGGTACGTCTAGAAGGCAGAGGAAGGGCCGATACTGTGTCCATCTTCCACACCAGCCTTTGAGTAGAGACTTTATTACGCGGTGAATGAACCACTTGCGCCCGGATTGTAGCTCCGTTGGAATAGCGAGGCACTTCCAACACTTGAGCTAGAGCATATTGAAAGCCAATCGATGGAGACAAACGCTCCGTAGCATCAATATGCAATTATTTTACGATATACATCAGTTTTGTCTCAAAACAAGACATGTCACAAGGCGGCTTCATGTTATAAGGTCTTGATGCAACAAAACGACAACTGCCCATGCTCACTGCAGACTTACAAGTGGTAAACTAAACAACCTTGGAAGTCCGACATCGTCAAGAGAGAGACCGATTGGTTTTCCGACCATGTCCAGTCCTCGACATCCAGATTAAAACCACAGGTGTATGACTCGAAGGCTGTCTTTGTGTATCGTCTTCATTCCTTTCCGCCATCACTTGACCATAACCTTCTGCCGCGCCAGGGTGGCCGGCAGGGGCGCAGTCGTACATGGCAGAACGGAGCAAGCACTCAACTCAAAGGCAGGTGGACACTCGCAGTTCGCAGGCCTTTGAATGGCAAGAGCCTGCCCTAATGAAGACAAGTGAGGCGAAACGTGCTCACCATCGAAGTGGGACCAGGCGGGTGATCGATGACCAGCATGAGTTGGTGCAGGCTGGTGAAGGAAGGCTCAACACCATACAACAAGTGCCATTGGCCACCAAAAGGCGGATGCGGACGAGATTTGGCATGACCTTGACTTGCTCAACTTCCATTGACGTTGCTGGCCCCAAGGCTCAGCAGCTTGGACATCAAGGTACATGACCTGAGGCATCGTGCCTTCTTTTGGCAAAGCCTGGTACAGATGCTCGACTGAGAGGTGGCCCGACTTCAATCGTCATCCGCTGGATCTGGATGAGCTGACTGACGTAGTCATCGTACGGTACCTTATGCATGTGGGCCGCCTGGACGTACCTGCTCTGCCTCTAGACTTCTACCTGAGAACTAAGGTAGGCATTTCTGAGGGGGATCTCGTTGCGCACGTTACACCAAATTTTGACCCAACTGGATTCGGCAGTTTCCCATTGAGTTTGAAGAGGCACTCACAGGACGGGATGATGTGGAGACATCCCAAGAACCCCTGGGGACATGTTGCAGTAGTAGAGGAGGAACCCAAGCAGTGAGATACCTCTCTTCGCCATGCGCAGGTTGATTTGGAAGGAATTACCTCGCTGTCTGAGTGTGTCTTGATGTACCTACGTCTCATGCTTGGCAACGGCAGGTGGTTCAGTCACCCCTGTTCCGAAAGAGACTCGAGCACAGCGCGGCCCTTATTCAAGTAGTGTGTCGCAAGTCGGTTATGAACGCAGTGCAAGTCTACATCTTCAAGTGCACTATATTCAACCGCTTATGCTGGATATACCATACCTTACCTGGATTCATCGAGCCAGTATCATATGCCGTCCATCATCGTCACTGTCATAAGCATTGGTAGGGCCATTTCTTGGGAGCCTCTTTTACCAGGTTGCATCTCAGCCGTGACTGCAAGCTACCTCCTTCCTTGTCCCGGCATCACTCATGAGACCACATTGCGTCAGACAACCCCCGCAGGGCGTGACTCAAGGTTTATTCCAGGGGCATGAGCATCCAGGGGCAGTTCCCCAAGGGAAAGAGAAGTTGAAGATGAGGCAGTCAAGAGGAGTACTTGCTGAAGTGCCAGCCTCGTGTCCTTCCCTCGAGATGGTGGATTTGGGGTTCTGTCCACCTTGCCTGACATGCTCCTGCTTCGAACGCGAGCAGAGCTCGCTTGATGTGCCTTGATCGGGACATGTTCCTCTCGGCTGAGGGGACATACCTCCTGCATCATCGTGAGTACGGAGTCGAAGCAACGCATTTGTCCCTGAAGGTGCTGTAGTTCTGTAGAAGTATAAGAGCATCCCACCCCCCCAAAGATTCTTCCTTTCCTTTTTTTTTTCCTTCTTGCTCTCTGTCGTTTCCAAGCCGTGATCACCGCGGCACCATCACCACCGTCTTCACCAGCCTCACCGTGCTCACCAGCCTCACCGTGTTCACCAGCCTCACCGCGTTCACCATCCTCACCGCGTTCACCACCCGCACAATGGACACCGTGCTCGCCGCTCTCACCGTCCTCACCATGCTCCTCGGGCTCGGTGTGGTCGGCCTCTTCGTCAAGTACACCGAGATGAAGAGGGACGCCGTGCTCTCCTTGGTCGGTGTGCTCACCGTGCTCGCCCTGCTCGCCGTGCTCACCGCCCTCGTCATGCTGAGCCTCCAAACCTCGCTCATTGTTCTCACCGTGGTCCTGGCCTTCACCTTGTTCGTTCTCGGCACCGGCTTCACCGCCACCGTCCTCGACATGTTCGACCCCCGCCTCCAGGTCGACAACGCCGGCGAGAACGACCTGCCCGCGCCCATGCTTTTGTGGCACTACATCGCGGTGCGCAACTTCGTGCTGGTGCGCGTGCTCCGCCGCGTCCGCCCGGAGGACGTCCCCCGCCGCCTGCACCAGGCAACCTTCCGCAACCTCGAGGTCTGGCGCGACTGGCGCACCTGGGTCAAGTTGCTTTTGCACTGGATCCCCATCATTCTCGGCGCCTGGCTCTTCACCCAGCGGCGTTCTTTCGACCTCGGCGCCTTCTGGCTGTGGCTGCTCGGCGGGGGCGACCCCGCCACCGAGGTCGCTGTGCGGGCCTCCGGCGAGGAGGCGGCGGTCGCGGTTTGGGCCGCACCAACGTGCCCTGCGCGCGGGCTCACAATGTGAGCTGGTGTTGGGGGTC